>CM055833.1:4016279-4064402 GCA_029582265.1 Zoroaster sp. YZ-2022 | reverse complement strand
AACATTTTTTGGTAACTTAAAGTTTTCAAGGGAGGTGGATAATTTTATATCTAAATTAAAGCGTAGGTTCTCCCCTTTCAGAAAAACACCATACTTTTGAATTTGGATAATTATTTCGTACCTTAAACGGCCTCCGTGGACACATAGCCCTCTGTAAAATACCTTCAACTTGCACGCGGTTTCACCGCAAACAATACAGCACGATACAGCGTTACAAACAAAAACATTTCTATGGTTGGGAATAACTTTTAAAGTTTTCAAGGGAGGCCGATAATTTTATATCTAAATTAAAGCGTAGGTTCTCCCCTTTCAGAAAAACACCATACTTTTGAATTTGGATAATTATTTCGTACCTTAAACGGCCTCCATGGACACATAGCCCTGTGTAAAATACCGTCAACTTGCATGCGGTTTCACCGCAAACAATACAGCACTATACAGTGTTACAAAAAAACATTTCTATTGTTGGGAATAACTTTTAAATTTTTCAAGTGATGACGATAAATTTATATCTAAATTAAAGCTTATGTTATCCAATTTCAGAAAACACAATACTTTTGAATTTGGATAATTATTTCGTACCTTAAACGGCCTCCATGGACACATAGCCCTCTGTAAAATACCTTCAACTTGCAGGCGGTTTCACCGCAAACAATAGAGCATTAAACAGTGTTACAAAAAAAACATTTCTATGGTTGGGAATAACTTTTAAAGTTTTCAAGGGAGGCCGATAATTTTATATCTAAATTAAAGCGTAGGTTCTCCCCTTTCAGAAAAACACCATACTTTTGAATTTGGATAATTATTTCGTACCTTAAACGGCCTGCATGGACACATAGCCCTCTGTAAAATACCGTCAACTTGCATGCGGTTTCACCGCAAACAATACAGCACTATACAGTGTTACAAAAAAAAAGATTTCTATGGTTGGGAATAACTTTTAAAGTTTTCAAGCGAGGTCGATAATTTTATATCTAAATTAAAGCGTAGGTTCTCCCCTTTCAGAAAAACACCATACTTTTGAATTTGGATAATTATTTCGTACCTTAAACGGCCTCCATGGACACATAGCCCTCTGTAAAATACCGTCAACTTGCATGCGGTTTCACCACAAACAGTACAGCACTATACAGTGTTACAAAAAAACATTCTATGGTTGTGAATAACTTTTAAAGTTTTCAAGGGAGGCCGATAATTTTATATCTAAATTAAAGCGTAGGTTCTCCCCTTTCAGAAAAACCCAATACTTTTGAATTTGGATAATTATTTCGTACCTTAAACGGCCACCATGGACACATAGCCCTCTGTAAAATACCGTCAACTTGCATGCGGTTTCACCGCAAACAATACAGCACTATACAGTGTTACAACAGAAACATTTCTATGGTTGGGAATAACTTTTAAAGTTTTCAAGGAGGTCGATAATTTTATATCTAAATTAAAGCGTAGGTTCTCCCTTTCAGAAAAACACCAATACTTTTGAATTTGGATAATTATTTCGTACCTTAAACAGCCTCCATGGACACATAGCCCTCTGTAAAAATACGGTCAACTTGCATGCGGTTTCACCGCAAACAATACAGCACCATACAGTGTTACAAAAAAAACATTTCTATGGTTGGGAATAACTTTTAACGTTTTCAAGGAGGCCGATAATTTTATATCTAAATTAAAGCTTAGGTTCTCCCTTTCCGAAAAAACAATACTTTTGAATTTGGATAATTATTTCGTACCTTAAACGGCCTCCATGGACACATAGCCCTCTGTAAAATACCGTCAACTTGCATGCGGTTTCACCACAAACAGTACAGCACTATACAGTGTTACAAAAAAAAATTATATGGTTGTGAATAACTTTTAAAGTTTTCAAGGGAGGTCGATAATTTTATATCTAAATTAAAGCGTAGGTTCTCCACTTTCAGAAAAACATAATACTTTTGAATTTGGATAATTATTTCGTACCTTAAACGGCCTCCGTGGACACTTAGCCCTCTGTAAAATACCGTCAACTTGCATGCGGTTTCACCGCAAACAATACAGCACTATACAGCGTTACAAAAAAAAAACATTTCTATGGTTGGGAATAACTTTTAAAGTTTTCAAGGAGGCCGATAATGTTATATCTAAATTAAAGCGTAGGTTCTCCCCTTTCAGAAAAACACCATACTTTTGAATTTGGATAATTATTTCGTACCTTAAACGGCCTCCGTGGACACATAGCCCTGTGTAAAATACCGTCAACTTGCATGCGGTTTCACCGCAAACAATACAGCACTATACAGTGTTACAAAAAAAACATTTCTATGGTTGGGAATAACTTTTAAAGTTTTCAAGGGAGGCCGATAATTTTATATCTAAATTAAAGCTTAGGTTCTCCTCTTTCAGAAAACACCATACTTTTGAATTTGGATAATTATTTCGTACCTTAAACGGCCTGCATGGACACATAGCCCTCTGTAAATACCGGTCACCTTGCATGCGGTTTCACCGCAAACAATACAGCACTATACAGTGTTACAAAAAATAATTATATGGTTGGGAATAACTTTTAAAGTTTTCAAGGGAGGTGGATAATTTTATATCTAAATTAAAGCGTAGGTTCTCCCCTTTCAGAAAAACACCATACTTTTGAATTTGGATAATTATTTCGTACCTTAAACGGCCTCCGTGGACACATAGCCCTCTGTAAAATACCTTCAACTTGCACGCGGTTTCACCGCAAACAATACAGCACGATACAGCGTTACAAACAAAAACATTTCTATGGTTGGGAATAACTTTTAAAGTTTTCAAGGGAGGCCGATAATTTTATATCTAAATTAAAGCTTAGGTTCTCCCCTTTCAGAAAAACCCAATACTTTTGAATTTGGATAATTATTTCGTACCTTAAACGGCCTCCATGGACACATAGCCCTCTGTAAAATACCGTCACCTTGCATGCGGTTTCACCGCAAACAATACAGCACTATACAGTGTTACAAAAAAACATTTCTATTGTTGGGAATAACTTTTAAAGATTTCAAGGGAGGCCGATAATTTTATATCTAAATTAAAGCTTAGGTTCTCCCCTTTCAGAAAAACACCATACTTTTGAATTTGGATAATTATTTCGTACCTTAAACGGCCTCCATGGACACATAGCCCTGTGTAAAATACCGTCACCTTGCATGCGGTTTCACCGCAAACAATACAGCACTATACAGTGTTACAAAAAAACATTTCTATTGTTGGGAATAACTTTTAAAGTTTTCAAGGGAGGCCGATAATTTTATATCTAAATTAAAGCTTAGGTTCTCCCCTTTCAGAAAAACACCATACTTTTGAATTTGGATAATTATTTCGTACCTTAAACGGCCTCCATGGACACATAGCCCTCTGTAAAATACCTTCAACTTGCACGCGGTTTCACCGCAAACAATACAGCATTAAACAGTGTTACAAAAAAAACATTTCTATGGTTGGGAATAACTTTTAAAGTTTTCAAGGGAGGTGGATAATTTTATATCTAAATTAAAGCGTAGGTTCTCCCCTTTCAGAAAAACACCATACTTTTGAATTTGGATAATTATTTCGTACCTTAAACGGCCTCCATGGACACATAGCCCTGTGTAAAATACCGTCAACTTGCATGCGGTTTCACCGCAAACAATACAGCACTATACAGTGTTACAAAAAAAAGATTTCTATGGTTGGGAATAACTTTTAAAGTTTTCAAGGGAGGTCGATAATTTTATATCTAAATTAAAGCGTAGGTTCTCCCCTTTCAGAAAAACACCATACTTTTGAATTTGGATAATTATTTCGTACCTTAAACGGCCTCCATGGACACATAGCCCTCTGTAAAATACCGTCAACTTGCATGCGGTTTCACCACAAACAGTACAGCACTATACAGTGTTAAAAAAATAAAAAATGTATGGTTGTGAATAACTTTTAAAGTTTTCAAGGGAGGCCGATAATTTTATATCTAAATTAAAGCTTAGGTTCTCCCCTTTCAGAAAAACACGATACTTTTGAATTTGGATAATTATTTCGTACCTTAAACGGCCTGCATGGACACTTAGCCCTCTGTAAAATACGGTCAACTTGCATGCGGTTTCACCGCAAACAATACAGCATTATACAGTGTTACAAAAAAAACATTTCTATGGTTGGGAATAACTTTTAAAGTTTTCAAGGGAGGTCGATAATTTTATATCTAAATTAAAGCGTAGGTTCTCCCCTTTCAGAAAAACACCATACTTTTGAATTTGGATAATTATTTCGTACCTTAAACGGCCTGCATGGACACTTAGCCCTCTGTAAAATACGGTCAACTTGCATGCGGTTTCACCGCAAACAATACAGCATTATACAGTGTTACAAAAAAAACATTTCTATGGTTGGGAATAACTTTTAACGTTTTCAAGGGAGGTCGATAATTTTATATCTAAATTAAAGCGTAGGTTCTCCCCTTTCCGAAAAACCCAATACTTTTGAATTTGGATAATTATTTCGTACCTTAAACGGCCTCCGTGGACACATAGCCCTCTGTAAAATACCGTCAACTTGCACGCGGTTTCACCGCAAACAATACAGCACTATACAGCGTTACAAAAAAAAACATTTCTATGGTTGGGAATAACTTTTAAAGTTTTCAAGGGAGGCCGATAATTTTATATCTAAATTAAAGCTTAGGTTCTCCCCTTTCAGAAAAAAACAATACTTTTGAATTTGGATAATTATTTCGTACCTTAAACGGCCTCCATGGACACATAGCCCTGTGTAAAATACCGTCAACTTGCATGCGGTTTCACCGCAAACAATACAGCACTATACAGTGTTACAAAAAAACATTTCTATGGTTGGGAATAACTTTTAAAGTTTTCAAGGGAGGCCGATAATTTTATATCTAAATTAAAGCTTAGGTTCTCCCCTTTCAGAAAAACACCATACTTTTGAATTTGGATAATTATTTCGTACCTTAAACGGCCTGCATGGACACTTAGCCCTCTGTAAAATACGGTCAACTTGCATGCGGTTTCACCGCAAACAATACAGCATTATACAGTGTTACAAAAAAAACATTTCTATGGTTGGGAATAACTTTTAAAGTTTTCAAGGGAGGTCGATAATTTTATATCTAAATTAAAGCGTAGGTTCTCCCCTTTCAGAAAAACACCATACTTTTGAATTTGGATAATTATTTCGTACCTTAAACGGCCTCCGTGGACACATAGCCCTCTGTAAAATACCGTCAACTTGCATGCGGTTTCACCACAAACAGTACAGCACTATACAGTGTTACAAAAACAAATTATATGGTTGTGAAAAACTTTTAAAGTTTTCAAGGGAGGTCGATAATTTTATATTTATTTTATTTATTTATTTATTTATTCGAACCTACACCTTAATATCGGTGGCACACAATGATGGTGCGTTCAAAAGAACAGAACAATGGTATAAAATTAACAACACTAAACAGTACAATGGAATAAAATTAAGCAACGAACATCAATAACGAAAAAAATAAATAAATAAAATCAACAAAAAATAAAACAAAAAAGCAAACATTACGTGTACGCAATAACTAAAAACTAAAAACTAAAACGCTGATAACTAAAACATAAAATCAGCAATAAAATAAATCAAAAGAATTAGAGCAAAAGAAAACCAAAGTACATGCATACAGTAATACAGTTCTAAGCTAAGGATTGAACATGCTTTATTTCAGATCTCTTTTTCCATGTTTTTTTCAAATAGTTTTTGCAAAATTTGTCGAATATTATCTCAACCTCTTTTGGGAGGGACAGTGTTGAAGAGCCTAAAATGAAAATTAATTTTACATCGTTCGTAGCGTATAAATATTGGTTCAAAACGCCAGTGCAATCCAATAGAGCATGTTCAAGTTTATTCAATTCATCTACTCTGATCTGTTGGAGAGCAGGACAAACAAATAAAAAATGTCTAATATCCTCATCACAGTTATTACCACAAAGAGTGCAAGATCCATTAATGTCATCTGACCATCTAGATATTCTACTATCCAATGGTAGGGTATTGGAACGAAGTTTAAATTTAAGAGATACACCTTCAAAATCAACTTTATCTAATAGATAATCTTCTAAGATATACTTTTCTTTAACTTGTGCATAATCAGTAAGTGAGGTTTTGTTTTCAATGTCTTCCCGCCAATCATCTACCGCTAGTTATTTTACTTTATTCACCACTGACCTGGCCCAGTTTTGGGATGGCTGTTCAAGACCATTAATTAGATATTCAAAAATATTTTCACATTCGCATTTAATACATACGTCAATAACACATTTCAAAAATTTAAATCGGATATCTGTGAAGTTGCAGTTAAGCTGTAGTTTGGCAATAAGAAGAAGTTTAGGCCAGCGATCTGAATCCATCTTAATTAGGCGATCAATGTATTTTATTCGTGAGATGTCGTGCATTGTTTTTATAGGCAACCAACCAAGTTCCCCATATAAAGCAGAACGAGGTGTATTCCTGGAGGCTTTTAAAATGTAACGTGCCAGTTGCAATTGTAATCGTTCTAATTTATCTATATCTGATTTGTTTAAATTACACCACACAGCTGAACCATAATTAATAGAAGGAAGTGCAATAGTTCTCCACAGTATGTCACCATAGTAAACCCTATTAAAGTTATCAAAATTGTCGATAATCGATTTGACATAGGCAATCAACCTGTTACCTTTCTTTATGACGTTTTCATATTGCATATGATCGTTTAAGTTACGAGAGATCAAAACACCGAGGTATTTATATGATTCGGCTTCAACAATATAATTATCTCCTAATTTCCACCGTTTCTCCTTATTAATACGTTTACCAATTACTAAGATATTAGACTTATCAAAGTTAAAATTGAGTTTCCTCCTTTGAGAAAGAGAAGCGAGGTTAAGCATCTTGTTCATTTCATGATCGTTATTGGCGAGCAAAACAATATCGTCTGCCCAGAATAAACCACCAAGCCAATTATCATTAATCCTTACGCCCACATCATGGGAGATAAGCATCTTTTGAACTCATTGATAAATATATTAAACAATACGGGAGATAATACACATCCTTGTTTTACACCCTGGTCGATTTCAAAAAGTCAGTGTCTATATCACCAAATTTAACCTGTACCCTTCACTTCTTTATAGAGCATGTCTATCAATCTCCAAACTTTGCCTCTAATTCCTGTTTGCCAAGCAGACTTAAGGAGACCGTCTCCAAACACTATCAAAAGCTTTCCTAAAATCCAGGAAAGCTATATAAGTATTTTTATTTTCTTTAAGTCGACATGCAGCTACACTTTTTAGAGTAAAAATATGGTATTCACATCTGTGTGAGGCACGAAACCCTCCTGAACCTCGGACAATACATCCGTTTCCTCTAAAAATTGGAGATATTCGTAGATATAATTCTGTTAAAGATTTTAGATACACATGAAGTTAGGGATATACCTCGATAGTTATTTAAATCTCTACGATCCCCCTTTCTTATGAATTGGAATGATAATACATTTGTTCCATTCTTGGGGTATTTTTTCAAGTTCAATAATCTTTTCAAAAAAGTAAAGTAATGATATCGTAATGTAATCCCCACCATTTGTAAGTAATTCATTTGTGATTCCGTCCAAACCAGGAGCTTTATTGTTTTTCGCAAGAGAAACAGCCTCCTTAACAATATTAATGTCAATTTCAATGTCATACAAATTGCTTTGTCTGTCATCGTTATTGGGATGTTCTTTAGATAGTTCATCTCTTATTTGTTTGACAAAATGGCCCGTGAGATAACCATTACAATCATTTAGATCCATATTCGCTTTGCCAAGATTTTCCCAAAATTCTTTTACAGTGGTACCAATCATATTCTTGTCAGTAGTAACTTGTTCAGTTCCAGGGACTTTAAGGCAACCGATTTCTGTAGTGTTACTCTTTCCAGTTTTACCTTTTAGTACTTTCCAAAAATCTTTACAAGATCTACCTCCTTTGTTTGCAATGTCAATAGATTGCCGTACTCGTTTTTGCGTGATTTTTTCTTTAATCAATTTTTTAGCATGGTTACGCTTGTCCTGATATGACCTCCAGTATGTTTCACCAATGTGGCCAATATCGTTAGTAATATCATTACTACCTGTATTATCATTATTGCTCGTATCGATGTTGCTCTTTCCTGTATCTTTCTTCATACTTTTGACCCAATGGCGGTGAATACGTGATGCCGTTTTTCTTTCTTTAATAGCAGTGTCAACGTCTTTATCAAACCAAGTTTTTATTCTTTTGTTTACAACTCTAACCCCAATTCCTTCCGTGGCTGCATAAATCACATTGTTTTTCCATGATTCCCACATTGAATCAACATCGCGGAGTTCACTAGTATCCCAGGTTCTAAATTTTTCTTCTAGTTTTTCTCGGTACAACGTATAATCTTGATTTTGTTTAATATTCCATATGGGTCTAAGTTTAGTTTTATTCGAGCATTGGTTATTGACGTTTGCATTAAGCGTCAACAACAGAACATTATGATCACTCCCTAATCCATATTTCCTTTCCTCGTCAACCAGCATAATTTTAACAACGTTATTGATAGCTTTGGAGCAAAGTAGATAATCTATTGTGCTTTGTTGAAGGCCCCTACACCACGTAATCTTTCCTTGACAAGCAATGTTGCAGTTCAAAATAGTTAAGTCTGCATCATTTCTAAACTCAAGAAGCCTTTTCCCGTTTGAATTTGTAATTTGGTCACCATTAGGTATTGTTTTACCGATTCTTGCATTGAAATCTCCCATCAATATAATGCTTGGGTCCGATTCATCATTTTCTATTCTAATAATTTCTGATAATAATTGGTTGTACATTTCGTTGGTCAATTCTGGGTTAACTCCTTCAACCGGGAAGTAAGCCACTGCTACATACAACGGTTTATCACCATCCGCACATACTTTAACCCATAGTCGTTCATAATTGTCGTTCATAGAATTTAACAAGTTATCACAAATCAGCTTCACTTTATTAGATAGTAGAATACCTATCCCACCTCCTCCCTTTTCCTTTCTATTCTTACCGATCCATTTATACCCGCCAATATCAATTCCCGAATCATTTCTTAAAAATGTTTCCGACACTCCAAACATGTCAATTTTGTTACCATCTAAAAATCGTTCAATTTCATACAATTTTGGTCGAATTCTGTTTACATTATTAAATGCAATTTTTAGGTCATTGGCAGATTGATTACAAGGACTTTTCCCTCTCTTACCTCCTCGTCGATGCCGTCGATTAC
Source organism: Zoroaster sp. YZ-2022 (assembly GCA_029582265.1). NCBI lineage: Eukaryota > Metazoa > Echinodermata > Asteroidea > Forcipulatida > Zoroasteridae > Zoroaster > Zoroaster sp. YZ-2022. The sequence goes on along the minus strand of CM055833.1, from coordinate 4,055,117 downwards.
ATTTACCCTTATTAGTGCCGGTATTACTTTCGTTGTCCCTTTTACCACGAGGGGAGCTAATTTCCTCCGTGGTTACGTGGTTTTCATTTTCAGTGTTCTGAAAATCTAAACATTCATCGTGAAGCAGATTGAAGAGGTTTGAGAGTTTTGGCAGACCTGTATTACTGGTAATGTCCTATTTGGATGGGTGGTGAGCGATGTTACCTGAAGCTTGATATACTTGATCGTTGTGTTCGTAGCCATGTCCTCTTCTGCGATAATTGTGTTGGTAATCATGACGCTGTCGGTGTGGATTTGTTGGCGCTCGTTGTTCTGATGGCTTTATGATAGGATGGATGGCATTCATGTTCCCGAGAAGTAGTCTGGTGCCCGACTTTGATAGGTGCAGTCCTCCCTCGTTAAGGTTAGAGCGTGCAATTGATCCGTTCCTCAAGCAGAAGGTGTCGTCATTGTCAATAACCTCGCAGTTCGTATCCGTAGCGATATCGCTTTATCATGTTGTTCATGGTAACGACCCGTGTCTGGTGCTCCGCCTTGTCGATGCGAGGGCAAACGGTAGAGAGCAGTATCTTCGTTGCTGGTGAATTCGATTTCACATGAGCCACCATTTGTTTGTAATCGTTGACTCCCTTGTCAAGATCGTCATCATTCGTACAGTTGTTAGTGCCAACATGAACAATGATGGTGTCGTAGCCAGTGTGATTATCGATGTTGTTGTCGATGTCTTTGACCTTTCCGCCTCTCAGACAAACGACCGTAGAGTCATTGAGGCCCCGTTCGTTTATGTTCTTGATAATCGAATCCCCTATTATGAGGCAGGATTTCTTGGTGGCATGGTTTTGACTCGGTGTTGATGTGGTATAGTTTGGTGGGCCATGGTTCACTGATACCTGGAGTCCAACGATGATTGCGTTCTGATCCGTCACTATCTTCCTTAATGATGCCATATCTTCCGCCATTTTAGTTAGCATGGCTTGTTGTTGCTGATGTTGATGATTTAGTTCTTTCACGCATTTTGGTAGATCATGGCAAGTCAGGCAGAGCCACACTTTAGGGTTAGATTGTGGCTTCACATTCATGCAAACTCGATGACAATGTTCCTTGCAGAGAAAACATTCTAATGTCTTTCCATTGTCAACATAGCTCATTTTGCAACCATCAAAGCATTTTATTCTGGTAGCAGTGATATGGTTAGTGCAACCTTTTGGTGATCTTGTGCCGGATAGGCTAGCTCTAGGGGAGTTGGGGCTAGCTTGCTGAGCCATAATACAATGGCTGATTGAAGGCGAAAGAATTATGCAAATTAATGTGTGACTCACCAAATAAACAACCAGGATATTACGCAACACTCACGCTGTACTGATGTTCTGTACGCTGTACTGGTGTTCCTATGTAGTGAAATCCAACGCAATGACCAAAAATGTTCAACTTAATGATAACATTTCCATTAAGAGCTGAAGTCGTAGGCGCAGCCAAAATGTCCAGTATAATCCTGGTGTGTAGGACTACAAGGTAATCAGTCTGAATCAGTCTGAATCAGTCTGAATCAGCATTCATGACAGCCAGAAGGATCGATCGGGGAGGAACATGAAAGTAGCGTGCTAAAAGGTCTAAGTTAAAGCGTAGGTTCTCCCCTTTCAGAAAAACACCATACTTTTGAATTTGGATAATTATTTCGTACCTTAAACGGCCTCCGTGGACACATAGCCCTCTGTAAAATACCGTCAACTTGCACGCGGTTTCACCGCAAACAATACAGCACTATACAGCGTTACAAAAAAAAACATTTCTATGGTTGGGAATAACTTTTAAAGTTTTCAAGGGAGGCCGATAATTTTATATCTAAATTAAAGCTTAGGTTCTCCCCTTTCAGAAAAAAACAATACTTTTGAATTTGGATAATTATTTCGTACCTTAAACGGCCTCCATGGACACATAGCCCTGTGTAAAATACCGTCCACTTGCATGCGGTTTCACCGCAAACAATACAGCACTATACAGTGTTACAAAAAAAAGATTTCTATGGTTGGGAATAACTTTTAAAGTTTTCAAGGGAGGCCGATAATTTTATATCTAAATTAAAGCTTAGGTTCTCCCCCCCCTTTCAGAAAAACACCATACTTTTGAATTTGGATAATTATTTCGTACCTTAAACGGCCTCCATGGACACATAGCCCTCTGTAAAATACCGTCAACTTGCATGCGGTTTCACCACAAACAGTACAGCACTATACATTGTTACAAACAAAAATATATGGTTGTGAATAACTTTTAAAGTTTTCAAGGGAGGCCGATAATTTTATATCTAAATTAAAGCTTAGGTTCTCCCCTTTCAGAAAAACACGATACTTTTGAATTTGGATAATTATTTCGTACCTTAAACGGCCTGCATGGACACTTAGCCCTCTGTAAAATACGGTCAACTTGCATGCGGTTTCACCGCAAACAATACAGCATTATACAGTGTTACAAAAAACACATTTCTATGGTTGGGAATAACTTTTAAAGTTTTCAAGGGAGGTCGATAATTTTATATCTAAATTAAAGCGTAGGTTCTCCCCTTTCAGAAAAACACCATACTTTTGAATTTGGATAATTATTTCGTACCTTAAACGGCCTGCATGGACACTTAGCCCTCTGTAAAATACGGTCAACTTGCATGCGGTTTCACCGCAAACAATACAGCATTATACAGTGTTACAAAAAAAACATTTCTATGGTTGGGAATAACTTTTAAAGTTTTCAAGGGAGGTCGATAATTTTATATCTAAATTAAAGCGTAGGTTCTCCCCTTTCAGAAAAACACCATACTTTTGAATTTGGATAATTATTTCGTACCTTAAACGGCCTCCATGGACACATAGCCCTCTGTAAAATACCGTCAACTTGCATGCGGTTTCACCACAAACAGTACAGCACTATACAGTGTTACAAAAACAAATTCTATGGTTGTGAAAAACTTTTAAAGTTTTCAAGGGAGGTCGATAATTTTATATCTAAATTAAAGCGTAGGTTCTCCCCTTTCCGAAAAACCCAATACTTTTGAATTTGGATAATTATTTCGTACCTTAAACGGCCTCCGTGGACACATAGCCCTCTGTAAAATACCGTCAACTTGCACGCGGTTTCACCGCAAACAATACAGCACTATACAGCGTTACAAAAAAAAACATTTCTATGGTTGGGAATAACTTTTAAAGTTTTCAAGGGAGGCCGATAATTTTATATCTAAATTAAAGCTTAGGTTCTCCCCTTTCAGAAAAACCCAATACTTTTGAATTTGGATAATTATTTCGTACCTTAAACGGCCTCCATGGACACATAGCCCTCTGTAAAATACCGTCAACTTGCATGCGGTTTCACCGCAAACAATACAGCACTATACAGTGTTACAAAAAAACATTTCTATTGTTGGGAATAACTTTTAAAGTTTTCAAGGGAGGCCGATAATTTTATATCTAAATTAAAGCTTAGGTTCTCCCCTTTCAGAAAAACCCAATACTTTTGAATTTGGATAATTATTTCGTACCTTAAACGGCCTCCATGGACACATAGCCCTCTGTAAAATACCGTCAACTTGCATGCGGTTTCACCGCAAACAATACAGCACTATACAGTGTTACAAAAAACATTTCTATTGTTGGGAATAACTTTTAAAGTTTTCAAGGGAGGCCGATAATTTTATATCTAAATTAAAGCTTAGGTTCTCCCCTTTCAGAAAAACACCATACTTTTGAATTTGGATAATTATTTCGTACCTTAAACGGCCTCCATGGACACATAGCCCTCTGTAAAATACCGTCAACTTGCATGCGGTTTCACCACAAACAATACAGCACTATACAGTGTTACAAAACAAACATTTCTATTGTTGGGAATAACTTTTAAAGTTTTCAAGGGAGGCCGATAATTTTATATCTAAATTAAAGCTTAGGTTCTCCCCTTTCAGAAAAACACCATACTTTTGAATTTGGATAATTATTTCGTACCTTAAACGGCCTCCATGGACACATAGCCCTCTGTAAAATACCGTCAACTTGCATGCGGTTTCACCGCAAACAATACAGCACTATACAGTGTTACAAAAAAAAAATCTGTGGTTGTGAAACACTTTTAAAGTTTTCAAGGGAGGTCGATAATTTTACATCTAAATTAAAGCGTAGGTTCTACCCTTTCCGAAAAACCCAATACTTTTGAATTTGGATAATTATTTCGTACCTTAAACGGCCTCCATGGACACATAGCCCTCTGTAAAATACCGTCAACTTGCACGCGGTTTCACCGCAAACAATACAGCACTATACAGTGTTACAAAAAAAACATTTCTATGGTTGGGAATAACTTTTAAAGTTTTCAAGGGAGGCCGATAATTTTATATCTAAATTAAAGCTTAGGTTCTCCACTTTCAGAAAAACACAATACTTTTGAATTTGGATAATTATTTCGTACCTTAAACGGCCTCCATGGACACATAGCCCTCTATAAAATACCGTCAACTTGCATGCGGTTTCACCGCAAACAATACAGCACTATACAGTGTTACAAAAAAACATTTCTATTGTTGGGAATAACTTTTAAAGTTTTCAAGGGAGGCCGATAATTTTATATCTAAATTAAAGCTTAGGTTCTCCCCTTTCAGAAAAACCCAATACTTTTGAATTTGGATAATTATTTCGTACCTTAAACGGCCTCCATGGACACATAGCCCTCTGTGAAATACCGTCACCTTGCATGCGGTTTTACCGCAAACAATACAGCACTATACAGTGTTACAAAAAAACATTTGTGTTGTTGGGAATAACTTTTAAAGTTTTCAAGGGAGGCCGATAATTTTATATCTAAATTAAAGCTTAGGTTCTCCCATTTCAGAAAAACACCATACTTTTGAATTTGGATAATTATTTCGTACCTTAAACGGCCTCCATGGACACATAGCCCTCTGTAAAATACCGTCAACTTGCATGCGGTTTCACCGCAAACAATACAGCACTATACAGTGTTACAAAAAACATTTCTATGGTTGGGAATAACTTTTAAAGTTTTCAAGGGAGGTCGATAATTTTATATCTAAATTAAAGCTTAGGTTCTCCCCTTTCAGAAAAACACCATACTTTTGAATTTGGATAATTATTTCGTACCTTAAACGGCCTCCATGGACACATAGCCCTCTGTAAAATACGGTCAACTTGCATGCGGTTTCACCGCAAACAATACAGCACTATACAGTGTTACAAAAAAAGCATTTCTATTGTTGGGAATAACTTTTAAAGTTTTCATGGGAGGCCGATAATTTTATATCTAAATTAAAGCTTAGGTTCTCCCCTTTCAGAAAAACACCATACTTTTGAATTTGGATAATTATTTCGTACCTTAAACGGCCTCCATGGACACATAGCCCTCTGTAAAATACCGTCAACTTGCATGCGGTTTCACCGCAAACAATACAGCACTATACAGTGTTACAAAAAAACATTTCTATGGTTGGGAATAACTTTTAAAGTTTTCAAGGGAGGCCGATAATTTTATATCTAAATTAAAGCTTAGGTTCTTCCCTTTCAGAAAAACCCAATACTTTTGAATTTGGATAATTATTTCGTACCTTAAACGGCCTCCATGGACACATAGCCCTCTGTAAAATACCGTCAACTTGCATGCGGTTTCACCGCAAACAATACAGCACTATACAGTGTTACAAAAAAAACATTTCTATGGTTGGGAATAACTTTTAAAGTTTTCAAAGGAGGCCGATAATTTTATATCTAAATTAAAGCGTAGGTTCTCCCCTTTCAGAAAAAACAATACTTTTGAATTTGGATAATTATTTCGTACCTTAAACGGCCTCCATGGACACATAGCCCTCTGTAAAATACCGTCAACTTGCATGCGGTTTCACCGCAAACAATACAGCACTATACAGTGTTACAAAAAACATTTCTATGGTTGGGAATAACTTTTAAAGTTTTCAAGGTAGGCCGATAATTTTATATCTAAATTAAAGCTTAGGTTCTCCCCTTTCAGAAAAACACCATACTTTTGAATTTGGATAATTATTTCGTACCTTAAACGGCCTCCATGGACACATAGCCCTCTGTAAAATACCGTCAACTTGCATGCGGTTTCACCGCAAACAATACAGCACTATACAGTGTTACAAAAAAAACATTTCTATGGTTGGGAATAACTTTTAAAGTTTTCAAGGGAGGTCGATAATTTTATATCTAAATTAAAGCGTAGGTTCTCCCCTTTCAGAAAAACACCATACTTTTGAATTTGGATAATTATTTCGTACCTTAAACGGCCTCCATGGACACATAGCCCTCTGTAAAATACCGTCAACTTGCATGCGGTTTCACCGCAAACAATACAGCACTATACAGTGTTACAAAAAAAAACATTTCTATGGTTGGGAATAACTTTTAAAGTTTTCATGGGAGGCCGATAATTTTATATCTAAATTAAAGCTTAGGTTCTCCCCTTTCAGAAAAACCCAATACTTTTGAATTTGGATAATTATTTCGTACCTTAAACGGCCTCCATGGACACATAGCCCTCTGTAAAATACCGTCAACTTGCATGCGGTTTCACCGCAAACAATACAGCACTATACAGTGTTACAAAAAAAACATTTCTATTGTTGGGAATAACTTTTAAAGTTTTCAAGGGAGGCCGATAATTTTATATCTAAATTAAAGCTTAGGTTCTCCCCTTTCAGAAAAACACCATACTTTTGAATTTGGATAATTATTTCGTACCTTAAACGGCCTCCATGGACACATAGCCCTCTGTAAAATACCGTCAACTTGCATGCGGTTTCACCGCAAACAATACAGCACTATACAGTGTTACAAAAAAAAAAATTTCTATGGTTGGGAATAACTTTTAAAGTTTTCAAGGGAGGCCGATAATTTTATATCTAAATTAAAGCGTAGGTTCTCCCCTTTCAGAAAAACCCAATACTTTTGAATTTGGATAATTATTTCGTACCTTAAACGGCCTCCATGGACACATAGCCCTCTGTAAAATACCGTCAACTTGCATGCGGTTTCACCGCAAACAATACAGCACTATACAGTGTTACAAAAAAACATTTCTATGGTTGGGAATAACTTTTAAAGTTTTCAAGGGAGGCCGATAATTTTATATCTAAATTAAAGCTTAGGTTCTTCCCTTTCAGAAAAACACAATACTTTTGAATTTGGATAATTATTTCGTACCTTAAACGGCCTCCATGGACACATAGCCCTCTGTAAAATACCGTCAACTTGCATGCGGTTTCACCGCAAACAATACAGCACTATACAGTGTTACAAAAAAAACATTTCTATGGTTGGGAATAACTTTTAAAGTTTTCAAGGGAGGCCGATAATTTTATATCTAAATTAAAGCTTAGGTTCTCCCCTTTCAGAAAAACCCAATACTTTTGAATTTGGATAATTATTTCTACCTTAAACGGCCTCCATGGACACATAGCCCTCTGTAAAATACCGTCAACTTGCATGCGGTTTCACCGCAAACAATACAGCACTATACAGTGTTACAAAAAAAAACATTTCTATGGTTGGGAATAACTTTTAAAGTTTTCAAGGGAGGCCGATAATTTTATATCTAAATTAAAGCGTAGGTTCTCACCTTTCAGAAAAAAACAATACTTTTGAATTTGGATAATTATTTCGTACCTTAAACGGCCTCCATGGACACATAGCCCTCTGTAAAATACCGTCAACTTGCATGCGGTTTCACCGCAAACAATACAGCACTATACAGTGTTACAAAAAAAAACATTTCTATGGTTGGGAATAACTTTTAAAGTTTTCAAGGGAGGCCGATAATTTTATATCTAAATTAAAGCTTAGGTTCTCCCCTTTCAGAAAAACACCATACTTTTGAATTTGGATAATTATTTCGTACCTTAAACGGCCTCCATGGACACATAGCCCTCTGTAAAATACCGTCAACTTGCATGCGGTTTCACCGCAAACAATACAGCACTATACAGTGTTACAAAAAAAACATTTCTATGGTTGGGAATAACTTTTAAAGTTTTCAAGGGAGGCCGATAATTTTATATCTAAATTAAAGCGTAGGTTCTCCCCTTTCAGAAAAACACCATACTTTTGAATTTGGATAATTATTTCGTACCTTAAACGGCCTCCATGGACACATAGCCCTCTGTAAAATACCGTCAACTTGCATGCGGTTTCACCGCAAACAATACAACACTATACAGTGTTACAAAAAACATTTCTATGGTTGGGAATAACTTTTAAAGTTTTCAAGGGAGGCCGATAATTTTATATCTAAATTAAAGCTTAGGTTCTCCCTTTCAGAAAAACACCATACTTTTGAATTTGGATAATTATTTCGTACCTTAAACGGCCTCCATGGACACATAGCCCTCTGTAAAATACCGTCAACTTGCATGCGGTTTCACCGCAAACAATACAGCACTATACAGTGTTACAAAAAAACATTTCTATGGTTGGGAATAACTTTTAAAGTTTTCAAGGGAGGCCGATAATTTTATATCTAAATTAAAGCTTAGGTTCTCCCCTTTCAGAAAACACCATACTTTTGAATTTGGATAATTATTTCGTACCTTAAACGGCCTCCATGGACACATAGCCCTCTGTAAAATACCGTCAACTTGCATGCGGTTTCACCGCAAACAATACAGCACTATACAGTGTTACAAAAAAACATTTCTATGGTTGGGAATAACTTTTAAAGTTTTCAAGGGAGGTCGATAATTTTATATCTAAATTAAAGCGTAGGTTCTCCCTTTCAGAAAACACAATACTTTTGAATTTGGATAATTATTTCGTACCTTAAACGGCCTCCATGGACACATAGCCCTCTGTAAAATACCGTCAACTTGCATGCGGTTTCACCGCAAACAATACAGCACTATACAGTGTTACAAAAAAAAACATTTCTATGGTTGGGAATAACTTTAAAGTTTTCAAGGGAGGCCGATAATTTTATATCTAAATTAAAGCTTAGGTTCTCCCCTTTCAGAAAAACACCATACTTTTGAATTTGGATAATTATTTCGTACCTTAAACGGCCTCCATGGACACATAGCCCTCTGTAAAATACCGTCAACTTGCATGCGGTTTCACCGCAAACAATACAGCACTATACAGTGTTACAAAAAAACATTTCTATGGTTGGGAATAACTTTTAAAGATTTTCAAGGGAGGCCGATAATTTTATATCTAAATTAAAGCTTAGGTTCTCCCCTTTCAGAAAAACCCAATACTTTTGAATTTGGATAATTATTTCGTACCTTAAACGGCCTCCATGGACACATAGCCCTCTGTAAAATACCGTCAACTTGCATGCGGTTTCACCGCAAACAATACAGCACTATACAGTGTTACAAAAAAAACATTTCTATGGTTGGGAATAACTTTTAAAGTTTTCAAGGGAGGCCGATAATTTTATATCTAAATTAAAGCGTAGGTTCTCCCCTTTCAGAAAAAAAAAATACTTTTGAATTTGGATAATTATTTCGTACCTTAAACGGCCTCCATGGACACATAGCCCTCTGTAAAATACCGTCAACTTGCATGCGGTTTCACCGCAAACAATACAGCACTATACAGTGTTACAAAAAAACATTTCTATGGTTGGGAATAACTTTTAAAGTTTTCAAGGGAGGTCGGTAATTTTATATCTAAATTAAAGCGTAGGTTCTCCCCTTTCAGAAAAACACCATACTTTTGAATTTGGATAATTATTTCGTACCTTAAACGGCCTCCATGGACACATAGCCCTCTGTAAAATACCGTCAACTTGCATGCGGTTTCACCGCAAACAATACAGCACTATACAGTGTTACAAAAAAAAACATTTCTATGGTTGGGAATAACTTTTAAAGTTTTCAAGGGAGGCCGATAATTTTATATCTAAATTAAAGCGTAGGTTCTCCCCTTTCAGAAAAACACCATACTTTTGAATTTGGATAATTATTTCGTACCTTAAACGGCCTCCATGGACACATAGCCCTCTGTAAAATACCGTCAACTTGCATGCGGTTTCACCGCAAACAATACAGCACTATACAGTGTTACAAAAAACATTTCTATGGTTGGGAATAACTTTTAAAGTTTTCAAGGGAGGCCGATAATTTTATATCTAAATTAAAGCTTAGGTTCTCCCCTTTCAGAAAAACACCATACTTTTGAATTTGGATAATTATTTCGTACCTTAAACGGCCTCCATGGACACATAGCCCTCTGTAAAATACCGTCAACTTGCATGCGGTTTCACCGCAAACAATACAACACTATACAGTGTTACAAAAAACATTTCTATGGTTGGGAATAACTTTTAAAGTTTTCAAGGGAGGCCGATAATTTTATATCTAAATTAAAGCTTAGGTTCTCCCCTTTCAGAAAAACACCATACTTTTGAATTTGGATAATTATTTCGTACCTTAAACGGCCTCCATGGACACATAGCCCTCTGTAAAATACCGTCAACTTGCATGCGGTTTCACCGCAAACAATACAGCACTATACAGTGTTACAAAAAAAACATTTCTATGGTTGGGAATAACTTTAAAGTTTTCAAGGGAGGCCGATAATTTTATATCTAAATTAAAGCGTAGGTTCTCCCCTTTCAGAAAAACACAATACTTTTGAATTTGGATAATTATTTCGTACCTTAAACGGCCTCCATGGACACATAGCCCTCTGTAAAATACCGTCAACTTGCATGCGGTTTCACCGCAAACAATACAATACAGCACTATACAGTGTTACAAAAAAAAACATTTCTATGGTTGGGAATAACTTTTAAAGTTTTCAAGGGAGGCCGATAATTTTATATCTAAATTAAAGCGTAGGTTCTCCCCTTTCAGAAAAAACCAATACTTTTGAATTTGGATAATTATTTCGTACCTTAAACGGCCTCCATGGACACATAGCCCTCTGTAAAATACCGTCAACTTGCATGCGGTTTCACCGCAAACAATACAGCACTATACAGTGTTACAAAAAAAACATTTCTATGGTTGGGAATAACTTTTAAAGTTTTCAGGGGAGGCCGATAATTTTATATCTATATTAAAGCTTAGGTTCTCCCCTTTCAGAAAAACACCATACTTTTGAATTTGGATAATTATTTCGTACCTTAAACGGCCTCCATGGACACATAGCCCTCTGTAAAATACCGTCAACTTGCATGCGGTTTCACCGCAAACAATACAGCACTATACAGTGTTACAAAAAAAACATTTCTATGGTTGGGAATAACTTTTAAAGTTTTCAAGGGAGGCCGATAATTTTATATCTAAATTAAAGCTTAGGTTCTCCCCTTTCAGAAAAACACCATACTTTTGAATTTGGATAATTATTTCGTACCTTAAACGGCCTCCATGGACACATAGCCCTCTGTAAAATACCGTCAACTTGCATGCGGTTTCACCGCAAACAATACAGCACTATACAGTGTTACAAAAACAAACATTTCTATGGTTGGGAATAACTTTTAAAGTTTTCAAGGGAGGCCGATAATTTTATATCTAAATTAAAGCGTAGGTTCTCCCCTTTCAAAAAAACCCAATACTTTTGAATTTGGATAATTATTTCGTACCTTAAACGGCCTGCATGGACACATAGCCCTCTGTAAAATACCGTCAACTTGCATGCGGTTTCACCGCAAACAATACAGCACTATACAGTGTTACAAAAAAACATTTCTATGATTGGGGATAACTTTTAAAGTTTTCAAGGGAGAGCGATAATTTTATATCTAAATTAAAGCTTAGGTTCTCCCCTTTCAGAAAAACACCATACTTTTGAATTTGGATAATTATTTCGTACCTTAAACGGCCTCCATGGACACATAGCCCTCTGTAAAATACCGTCAACTTGCATGCGGTTTCACCGCAAACAATACAGCACTATACAGTGTTACAAAAAAAAACATTTCTATGGTTGGGAATAACTTTTAAAGTTTTCAAGGGAGGCCGATAATTTTATATCTAAATTAAAGCGTAGGTTCTCCCCTTTCAGAAAAACACCATACTTTTGAATTTGGATAATTATTTCGTACCTTAAACGGCCTCCATGGACACATAGCCCTCTGTAAAATACCGTCAACTTGCATGCGGTTTCACCGCAAACAATACAGCACTATACAGTGTTACAAAAAAAACATTTCTATGGTTGGGAATAACTTTTAAAGTTTTCAAGGGAGGCCGATAATTTTATATCTAAATTAAAGCGTAGGTTCTCCCCTTTCAGAAAAACCCAATACTTTTGAATTTGGATAATTATTTCGTACCTTAAACGGCCTCCATGGACACATAGCCCTCTGTAAAATACCGTCAACTTGCATGCGGTTTCACCGCAAACAATACAGCACTATACAGTGTTACAAAAAAAACATTTCTATGGTTGGGAATAACTTTTAAAGTTTTCAAGGGAGGCCGATAATTTTATATCTAAATTAAAGCGTAGGTTCTCCCCTTTCAGAAAAACACCATACTTTTGAATTTGGATAATTATTTCGTACCTTAAACGGCCTCCATGGACACATAGCCCTCTGTAAAATACCGTCAACTTGCATGCGGTTTCACCGCAAACAATACAGCACTATACAGTGTTACAAAAAAACATTTCTATGGTTGGGAATAACTTTTAAAGTTTTCAAGGGAGGCCGATAATTTTATATCTAAATTAAAGCGTAGGTTCTCCCCTTTCAGAAAAACACCATACTTTTGAATTTGGATAATTATTTCGTACCTTAAACGGCCTCCATGGACACATAGCCCTCTGTAAAATACCGTCAACTTGCATGCGGTTTCACCGCAAACAATACAGCACTATACAGTGTTACAAAAAAAACATTTCTATGGTTGGGAATAACTTTTAAAGTTTTCAAGGGAGGCCGATAATTTTATATCTAAATTAAAGCTTAGGTTCTCCCCTTTCAGAAAAACACCATACTTTTGAATTTGGATAATTATTTCGTACCTTAAACGGCCTCCATGGACACATAGCCCTCTGTAAAATACCGTCAACTTGCATGCGGTTTCACCGCAAACAATACAGCACTATACAGTGTTACAAAAAAAACATTTCTATGGTTGGGAATAACTTTTAAAGTTTTCAAGGGAGGCCGATAATTTTATATCTAAATTAAAGCGTAGGTTCTCCCCTTTCAGAAAAACACCATACTTTTGAATTTGGATAATTATTTCGTACCTTAAACGGCCTCCATGGACACATAGCCCTCTGTAAAATACCGTCAACTTGCATGCGGTTTCACCGCAAACAATACAGCACTATACAGTGTTACAAAAAAACATTTCTATGGTTGGGAATAACTTTTAAAGTTTTCAAAGGGAGGCCGATAATTTTATATCTAAATTAAAGCTTAGGTTCTCCCCTTTCAGAAAAACCCAATACTTTTGAATTTGGATAATTATTTCGTACCTTAAACGGCCTCCATGGACACATAGCCCTCTGTAAAATACCGTCAACTTGCATGCGGTTTCACCGCAAACAATACAGCACTATACAGTGTTACAAAAAACATTTTTATGGTTTGGAATAACTTTTAAAGTTTTCAAAGGGAGGCCGATAATTTTATATCTAAATTAAAGCTTAGGTTCTCCCCTTTCAGAAAAACACCATACTTTTGAATTTGGATAATTATTTCGTACCTTAAACGGCCTCCATGGACACATAGCCCTCTGTAAAATACCGTCAACTTGCATGCGGTTTCACCGCAAACAATACAGCACTATACAGTGTTACAAAAAAACATTTCTATGGTTGGGAATAACTTTTAAAGTTTTCAAGGGAGGCCGATAATTTTATATCTAAATTAAAGCTTAGGTTCTCCCCTTTCAGAAAAACACCATACTTTTGAATTTGGATAATTATTTCGTACCTTAAACGGCCTCCATGGACACATAGCCCTCTGTAAAATACCGTCAACTTGCATGCGGTTTCACCGCAAACAATACAGCAGTATACAGTGTTACAAAAAAAACATTTCTATGGTTGGGAATAACTTTTAAAGTTTTCAAGGGAGGCCGATAATTTTATATCTAAATTAAAGCTTAGGTTCTCCCCTTTCAGAAAAACACCATACTTTTGAAATTTGGATAATTATTTCGTACCTTAAACGGCCTCCATGGACACATAGCCCTCTGTAAAATACCGTCAACTTGCATGCGGTTTCACCGCAAACAATACAGCACTATACAGTGTTACAAAAAACATTTCTATGGTTGGGAATAACTTTTAAAGTTTTCAAGGGAGGCCGATAATTTTATATCTAAATTAAAGCGTAGGTTCTCCCCTTTCAGAAAAACACCATACTTTTGAATTTGGATAATTATTTCGTACCTTAAACGGCCTCCATGGACACATAGCCCTCTGTAAAATACCGTCAACTTGCATGCGGTTTCACCGCAAACAATACAGCACTATACAGTGTTACAAAAAAAAACATTTCTATGGTTGGGAATAACTTTTAAAGTTTTCAAGGGAGGCCGATAATTTTATATCTAAATTAAAGCGTAGGTTCTCCCTTTCAGAAAAACACCATACTTTTGAATTTGGATAATTATTTCGTACCTTAAACGGCCTCCATGGACACATAGCCCTCTGTAAAATACCGTCAACTTGCATGCGGTTTCACCGCAAACAATACAGCACTATACAGTGTTACAAAAAAAAACATTTCTATGGTTGGGAATAACTTTTAAAGTTTTCAAGGGAGGCCGATAATTTTATATCTAAATTAAAGCGTAGGTTCTCCCCTTTCAGAAAAACACCATACTTTTGAATTTGGATAATTATTTCGTACCTTAAACGGCCTCCATGGACACATAGCCCTCTGTAAAATACCGTCAACTTGCATGCGGTTTCACCGCAAACAATACAGCACTATACAGTGTTACAAAAAAACATTTCTATGGTTGGGAATAACTTTTAAAGTTTTCAAGGGAGGCCGATAATTTTATATCTAAATTAAAGCTTAGGTTCTCCCCTTTCAGAAAAACACCATACTTTTGAATTTGGATAATTATTTCGTACCTTAAACGGCCTCCATGGACACATAGCCCTCTGTAAAATACCGTCAACTTGCATGCGGTTTCACCGCAAACAATACAGCACTATACAGTGTTACAAAAAAAAACATTTCTATGGTTGGGAATAACTTTTAAAGTTTTCAAGGGAGGCCGATAATTTTATATCTAAATTAAAGCGTAGGTTCTCCCCTTTCAGAAAAACACCATACTTTTGAATTTGGATAATTATTTCGTACCTTAAACGGCCTCCATGGACACATAGCCCTCTGTAAAATACCGTCAACTTGCATGCGGTTTCACCGCAAACAATACAGCACTATACAGTGTTACAAAAAAAACATTTCTATGGTTGGGAATAACTTTTAAAGTTTTCAAGGGAGGCCGATAATTTTATATCTAAATTAAAGCGTAGGTTCTCCCTTTCAGAAAAACACCATACTTTTGAATTTGGATAATTATTTCGTACCTTAAACGGCCTCCATGGACACATAGCCCTCTGTAAAATACCGTCAACTTGCATGCGGTTTCACCGCAAACAATACAGCACTATACAGTGTTACAAAAAAACATTTCTATGGTTGGGAATAACTTTTAAAGTTTTCAAGGGAGGCCGATAATTTTATATCTAAATTAAAGCGTAGGTTCTCCCCTTTCAGAAAAACACCATACTTTTGAATTTGGATAATTATTTCGTACCTTAAACGGCCTCCATGGACACATAGCCCTCTGTAAAATACCGTCAACTTGCATGCGGTTTCACCGCAAACAATACAGCACTATACAGTGTTACAAAAAAAAACATTTCTATGGTTGGGAATAACTTTTAAAGTTTTCAAGGGAGGCCGATAATTTTATATCTAAATTAAAGCGTAGGTTCTCCCCTTTCAGAAAAACCCAATACCTTTGAATTTGGATAATTATTTCGTACCTTAAACGGCCTCCATGGACACATAGCCCTCTGTAAAATACCGTCAACTTGCATGCGGTTTCACCGCAAACAATACAGCACTATACAGTGTTACAAAAAAACATTTCTATTGTTGGGAATAACTTTTAAAGTTTTCAAGGAGGCCGATAATTTTATATCTAAATTAAAGCTTAGGTTCTTCCCTTTCAGAAAAACACCATACTTTTGAATTTGGATAATTATTTCGTACCTTAAACGGCCTCCATGGACACATAGCCCTCTGTAAAATACCGTCAACTTGCATGCGGTTTCACCGCAAACAATACAACACTATACAGTGTTACAAAAAAAACATTTCTATGGTTGGGAATAACTTTTAAAGTTTTCAAGGGAGGCCGATAATTTTATATCTAAATTAAAGCGTAGGTTCTCCCCTTTCAGAAAAACACCATACTTTTGAATTTGGATAATTATTTCGTACCTTAAACGGCCTCCATGGACACATAGCCCTCTGTAAAATACCGTCAACTTGCATGCGGTTTCACCGCAAACAATACAGCACTATACAGTGTTACAAAAAAAACATTTCTATGGTTGGGAATAACTTTTAAAGTTTTCAAGGAGGCCGATAATTTTATATCTAAATTAAAGCGTAGGATCTCCCTTTCAGAAAAACACCATACTTTTGAATTTGGATAATTATTTCGTACCTTAAACGGCCTCCATGGACACATAGCCCTCTGTAAAATACCGTCAACTTGCATGCGGTTTCACCGCAAACAATACAGCACTATACAGTGTTACAAAAAAACATTTCTATGGTTGGGAATAACTTTTAAAGTTTTCAAGGGAGGCCGATAATTTTATATCTAAATTAAAGCTTAGGTTCTCCCCTTTCAGAAAAACACCATACTTTTGAATTTGGATAATTATTTCGTACCTTAAACGGCCTCCATGGACACATAGCCCTCTGTAAAATACCGTCAACTTGCATGCGGTTTCACCGCAAACAATACAGCACTATACAGTGTTACAAAAAAAAACATTTCTATGGTTGGGAATAACTTTTAAAGTTTTCAAGGGAGGCCGATAATTTTATATCTAAATTAAAGCGTAGGTTCTCCCCTTTCAGAAAAACCCAATACTTTTGAATTTGGATAATTATTTCGTACCTTAAACGGCCTCCATGGACACATAGCCCTCTGTAAAATACCGTCAACTTGCATGCGGTTTCACCGCAAACAATACAGCACTATACAGTGTTACAAAAAAAACATTTCTATGGTTGGGAATAACTTTTAAAGTTTTCAAGGAGGCCGATAATTTTATATCTAAATTAAAGCTTAGGTTCTCCCCTTTCAGAAAAACACCATACTTTTGAATTTGGATAATTATTTCGTACCTTAAACGGCCTCCATGGACACATAGCCCTCTGTAAAATACCGTCAACTTGCATGCGGTTTCACCGCAAACAATACAGCACTATACAGTGTTACAAAAACACATTTCTATGGTTGGGAATAACTTTTAAAGTTTTCAAGGGAGGCCGATAATTTTACATCTAAATTAAAGCTTAGGTTCTCCCCTTTCAGAAAAACACCATACTTTTGAATTTGGATAATTATTTCGTACCTTAAACGGCCTCCATGGACACATAGCCCTCTGTAAAATACCGTCAACTTGCATGCGGTTTCACCGCAAACAATACAGCACTATACAGTGTTACAAAAAAAACATTTCTATGGTTGGGAATAACTTTTAAAGTTTTCAAGGGAGGCCGATAATTTTATATCTAAATTAAAGCGTAGGTTCTCCCCTTTCAGAAAAACACCATACTTTTGAATTTGGATAATTATTTCGTACCTTAAACGGCCTCCATGGACACATAGCCCTCTGTAAAATACCGTCAACTTGCATGCGGTTTCACCGCAAACAATACAGCACTATACAGTGTTACAAAAAAACATTTCTATTGTTGGGAATAACTTTTAAAGTTTTCAAGGGAGGCCGATAATTTTATATCTAAATTAAAGCTTAGGTTCTCCCTTTCAGAAAAACACCATACTTTTGAATTTGGATAATTATTTCGTACCTTAAACGGCCTCCATGGACACATAGCCCTCTGTAAAATACCGTCAACTTGCATGCGGTTTCACCGCAAACAATACAGCACTATACAGTGTTACAAAAAAAAACATTTCTATGGTTGGGAATAACTTTTAAAGTTTTCAAGGGAGGCCGATAATTTTATATCTAAATTAAAGCTTAGGTTCTCCCCTTTCAGAAAAACACCATACTTTTGAATTTGGATAATTATTTCGTACCTTAAACGGCCTCCATGGACACATAGCCCTTACTAAAATACCGTCAACTTGCATGCGGTTTCACCGCAAACAATACAGCACTATACAGTGTTACAAAAAAACATTTCTAGGGTTGGGAATAACTTTTAAAGTTTTCAAAGGAGGCCGATAATTTTATATCTAAATTAAAGCGTAGGTTCTCCCCTTTCAGAAAAACACCATACTTTTGAATTTGGATAATTATTTCGTACCTTAAACGGCCTCCATGGACACATAGCCCTCTGTAAAATACCGTCAACTTGCATGCGGTTTCACCGCAAACAATACAGCACTATACAGTGTTACAAAAAAAACATTTCTATGGTTGGGAATAACTTTTAAAGTTTTCAAGGGAGGCCGATAATTTTATATCTAAATTAAAGCTTAGGTTCTCCCCTTTCAGAAAAACCCAATACTTTTGAATTTGGATAATTATTTCGTACCTTAAACGGCCTCCATGGACACATAGCCCTCTGTAAAATACCGTCAACTTGCATGCGGTTTCACCGCAAACAATACAGCACTATACAGTGTTACAAAAAAACATTTCTAGGGTTGGGAATAACTTTTAAAGTTTTCAAAGGAGGCCGATAATTTTATATCTAAATTAAAGCGTAGGTTCTCCCCTTTCAGAAAAACACACCATACTTTTGAATTTGGATAATTATTTCGTACCTTAAACGGCCTCCATGGACACATAGCCCTCTGTAAAATACCGTCAACTTGCATGCGGTTTCACCGCAAACAATACAACACTATACAGTGTTACAAAAAAACATTTCTATGGTTGGGAATAACTTTTAAAGTTTTCAAGGGAGGCCGATAATTTTATATCTAAATTAAAGCGTAGGTTCTCCCTTTCAGAAAAAACCATACTTTTGAATTTGGATAATTATTTCGTACCTTAAACGGCCTCCATGGACACATAGCCCTCTGTAAAATACCGTCAACTTGCATGCGGTTTCACCGCAAACAATACAGCACTATACAGTGTTACAAAAAAAACATTTCTATGGTTGGGAATAACTTTTAAAGTTTTCAAGGGAGGCCGATAATTTTATATCTAAATTAAAGCGTAGGTTCTCCCCTTTCAGAAAAACACCATACTTTTGAATTTGGATAATTATTTCGTACCTTAAACGGCCTCCATGGACACATAGCCCTCTGTAAAATACCGTCAACTTGCATGCGGTTTCACCGCAAACAATACAAGCACTATACAGTGTTACAAAAAAACATTTCTATGGTTGGGAATAACTTTTAAAGTTTTCAAGGGAGGCCGATAATTTTATATCTAAATTAAAGCGTAGGTTCTCCCCTTTCAGAAAAACACCATACTTTTGAATTTGGATAATTATTTCGTACCTTAAACGGCCTCCATGGACACATAGCCCTCTGTAAAATACCGTCAACTTGCATGCGGTTTCACCGCAAACAATACAGCACTATACAGTGTTACAAAAAAAACATTTCTATGGTTGGGAATAACTTTTAAAGTTTTCAAGGGAGGCCGATAATTTTATATCTAAATTAAAGCTTAGGTTCTCCCCTTTCAGAAAAACACAATACTTTTGAATTTGGATAATTATTTCGTACCTTAAACGGCCTCCATGGACACATAGCCCTCTGTAAAATACCGTCAACTTGCATGCGGTTTCACCGCAAACAATACAGCACTATACAGTGTTACAAAAAAAACATTTCTATGGTTGGGAATAACTTTTAAAGTTTTCAAGGGAGGCCGATAATTTTATATCTAAATTAAAGCGTAGGTTCTCCCCTTTCAGAAAAACACCATACTTTTGAATTTGGATAATTATTTCGTACCTTAAACGGCCTCCATGGACACATAGCCCTCTGTAAAATACCGTCAACTTGCATGCGGTTTCACCGCAAACAATACAGCACTATACAGTGTTACAAAAAAAAAACATTTCTATGGTTGGGAATAACTTTTAAAGTTTTCAAGGGAGGCCGATAATTTTATATCTAAATTAAAGCGTAGGTTCTCCCCTTTCAGAAAAACACCATACTTTTGAATTTGGATAATTATTTCGTACCTTAAACGGCCTCCATGGACACATAGCCCTCTGTAAAATACCGTCAACTTGCATGCGGTTTCACCGCAAACAATACAGCACTATACAGTGTTACAAAAAAAACATTTCTATGGTTGGGAATAACTTTTAAAGTTTTCAAGGGAGGCCGATAATTTTATATCTAAATTAAAGCTTAGGTTCTCCCTTTCAGAAAAACACCATACTTTTGAATTTGGATAATTATTTCGTACCTTAAACGGCCTCCATGGACACATAGCCCTCTGTAAAATACCGTCAACTTGCATGCGGTTTCACCGCAAACAATACATCACTATACAGTGTTACAAAAAAAACATTTCTATGGTTGGGAATAACTTTTAAAGTTTTCAAGGGAGGCCGATAATTTTATATCTAAATTAAAGCTTAGGTTCTCCCCTTTCAGAAAAACACCATACTTTTGAATTTGGATAATTATTTCGTACCTTAAACGGCCTCCATGGACACATAGCCCTCTGTAAAATACCGTCAACTTGCATGCGGTTTCACCGCAAACAATACAGCACTATACAGTGTTACAAAAAAAACATTTCTATGGTTGGGAATAACTTTTAAAGTTTTCAAGGGAGGCCGATAATTTTATATCTAAATTAAAGCGTAGGTTCTCCCCTTTCAGAAAAACACCATACTTTTGAATTTGGATAATTATTTCGTACCTTAAACGGCCTCCATGGACACATAGCCCTCTGTAAAATACCGTCAACTTGCATGCGGTTTCACCGCAAACAATACAGCACTATACAGTGTTACAAAAAAAAAACATTTCTATGGTTGGGAATAACTTTTAAAGTTTTCAAGGGAGGCCGATAATTTTATATCTAAATTAAAGCTTAGGTTCTCCCCTTTCAGAAAAAAAACCCAATACTTTTGAATTTGGATAATTATTTCGTACCTTAAACGGCCTCCATGGACACATAGCCCTCTGTAAAATACCGTCAACTTGCATGCGGTTTCACCGCAAACAATACAGCACTATACAGTGTTACAAAACAACATTTCTATGGTTGGGAATAACTTTTAAAGTTTTCAAGGGAGGCCGATAATTTTATATCTAAATTAAAGCTTAGGTTCTCCCCTTTCAGAAAAACACCATACTTTTGAATTTGGATAATTATTTCGTACCTTAAACGGCCTCCATGGACACATAGCCCTCTGTAAAATACCGTCAACTTGCATGCGGTTTCACCGCAAACAATACAGCACTATACAGTGTTACAAAAAAAAACATTTCTATGGTTGGGAATAACTTTTAAAGTTTTCAAGGGAGGCCGATAATTTTATATCTAAATTAAAGCGTAGGTTCTCCCCTTTCAGAAAAACACCATACTTTTGAATTTGGATAATTATTTCGTACCTTAAACGGCCTCCATGGACACATAGCCCTCTGTAAAATACCGTCAACTTGCATGCGGTTTCACCGCAAACAATACAGCACTATACAGTGTTACAAAAAAACATTTCTATGGTTGGGAATAACTTTTAAAGTTTTCAAGGGAGGCCGATAATTTTATATCTAAATTAAAGCGTAGGTTCTCCCCTTTCAGAAAAACACCATACTTTTGAATTTGGATAATTATTTCGTACCTTAAACGGCCTCCATGGACACATAGCCCTCTGTAAAATACCGTCAACTTGCATGCGGTTTCACCGCAAACAATACAGCACTATACAGTGTTACAAAAAAAACATTTCTATGGTTGGGAATAACTTTTAAAGTTTTCAAGGGAGGCCGATAATTTTATATCTAAATTAAAGCGTAGGTTCTCCCCTTTCAGAAAAACACCATACTTTTGAATTTGGATAATTATTTCGTACCTTAAACGGCCTCCATGGACACATAGCCCTCTGTAAAATACCGTCAACTTGCATGCGGTTTCACCGCAAACAATACAGCACTATACAGTGTTACAAAAAAACATTTCTATGGTTGGGAATAACTTTTAAAGTTTTCAAGGGAGGCCGATAATTTTATATCTAAATTAAAGCTTAGGTTCTCCCTTTCAGAAAAACACCATACTTTTGAATTTGGATAATTATTTCGTACCTTAAACGGCCTCCATGGACACATAGCCCTCTGTAAAATACCGTCAACTTGCATGCGGTTTCACCGCAAACAATACAGCACTATACAGTGTTACAAAAAAAACATTTCTATGGTTGGGAATAACTTTTAAAGTTTTCAAGGGAGGCCGATAATTTTATATCTAAATTAAAGCGTAGGTTCTCCCCTTTCAGAAAAACACCATACTTTTGAATTTGGATAATTATTTCGTACCTTAAACGGCCTCCATGGACACATAGCCCTCTGTAAAATACCGTCAACTTGCATGCGGTTTCACCGCAAACAATACAGCACTATACAGTGTTACAAAAAAACATTTCTATGGTTGGGAATAACTTTTAAAGTTTTCAAAGGAGGCCGATAATTTTATATCTAAATTAAAGCTTAGGTTCTCCCCTTTCAGAAAAACACCATACTTTTGAATTTGGATAATTATTTCGTACCTTAAACGGCCTCCATGGACACATAGCCCTCTGTAAAATACCGTCAACTTGCATGCGGTTTCACCGCAAACAATACAGCACTATACAGTGTTACAAAAAAACATTTCTATGGTTGGGAATAACTTTTAAAGTTTTCAAGGAGGCCGATAATTTTATATCTAAATTAAAGCGTAGGTTCTCCTTTCAGAAAAACACCATACTTTTGAATTTGGATAATTATTTCGTACCTTAAACGGCCTCCATGGACACATAGCCCTCTGTAAAATACCGTCAACTTGCATGCGGTTTCACCGCAAACAATACAGCACTATACAGTGTTCCAAAAAAACATTTCTAGGGTTGGGAATAACTTTTAAAGTTTTCAAGGGAGGCCGATAATTTTATATCTAAATTAAAGCGTAGGTTCTCTCCTTTCAGAAAAACACCATACTTTTGAATTTGGATAATTATTTCGTACCTTAAACGGCCTCCATGGACACATAGCCCTCTGTAAAATACCGTCAACTTGCATGCGGTTTCACCGCAAACAATACAACACTATACAGTGTTACAAAAAAAACATTTCTATGGTTGGGAATAACTTTTAAAGTTTTCAAGGGAGGCCGATAATTTTATATCTAAATTAAAGCTTAGGTTCTCCCCTTTCAGAAAAACACCATACTTTTGAATTTGGATAATTATTTCGTACCTTAAACGGCCTCCATGGACACATAGCCCTCTGTAAAATACCGTCAACTTGCATGCGGTTTCACCGCAAACAATACAGCACTATACAATGTTACAAACAAACATTTCTACGGTTGGGAATAACTTTTAAAGTTTTCAAAGGAGGCCGATAATTTTATATCTAAATTAAAGCGTAGGTTCTCCCCTTTCAGAAAAACACCATACTTTTGAATTTGGATAATTATTTCGTACCTTAAACGGCCTCCATGGACACATAGCCCTCTGTAAAATACCGTCAACTTGCATGCGGTTTCACCGCAAACAATACAGCACTATACAGTGTTACAAAAAAAACATTTCTATGGTTGGGAATAACTTTTAAAGTTTTCAAGGGAGGCCGATAATTTTATATCTAAATTAAAGCGTAGGTTCTCCCCTTTCAGAAAAACACCATACTTTTGAATTTGGATAATTATTTCGTACCTTAAACGGCCTCCATGGACACATAGCCCTCTGTAAAATACGGTCAACTTGCATGCGGTTTCACCGCAAACAATACAGCACTATACAGTGTTACAAAAAAAACATTTCTATGGTTGGGAATAACTTTTAAAGTTTTCAAGGGAGGTCGATAATTTTATATCTAAATTAAAGCGTAGGTTCTCCCTTTCAGAAAAACACCATACTTTTGAATTTGGATAATTATTTCGTACCTTAAACGGCCTCCATGGACACATAGCCCTCTGTAAAATACCGTCAACTTGCATGCGGTTTCACCGCAAACAATACAGCACTATACAGTGTTACAAAAAAAACATTTCTATGGTTGGGAATAACTTTTAAAGTTTTCAAGGGAGGCCGATAATTTTATATCTAAATTAAAGCGTAGGTTCTCCCCTTTCAGAAAAACACCATACTTTTGAATTTGGATAATTATTTCGTACCTTAAACGGCCTCCATGGACACATAGCCCTCTGTAAAATACCGTCAACTTGCATGCGGTTTCACCGCAAACAATACAGCACTATACAGTGTTACAAAAAAAAACATTTCTATGGTTGGGAATAACTTTTAAAGTTTTCAAGGGAGGCCGATAATTTTATATCTAAATTAAAGCGTAGGTTCTCCCCTTTCAGAAAAACACCATACTTTTGAATTTGGATAATTATTTCGTACCTTAAACGGCCTCCATGGACACATAGCCCTCTGTAAAATACCGTCAACTTGCATGCGGTTTCACCGCAAACAATACAGCACTATACAGTGTTACAAAAAAACATTTCTATGGTTGGGAATAACTTTTAAAGTTTTCAAGGGAGGCCGATAATTTTATATCTAAATTAAAGCGTAGGTTCTCCCCTTTCAGAAAAACACCATACTTTTGAATTTGGATAATTATTTCGTACCTTAAACGGCCTCCATGGACACATAGCCCTCTGTAAAATACCGTCAACTTGCATGCGGTTTCACCGCAAACAATACATCACTATACAGTGTTACAAAAAAAAACATTTCTATGGTTGGGAATAACTTTTAAAGTTTTCAAGGGAGGCCGATAATTTTATATCTAAATTAAAGCTTAGGTTCTCCCCTTTCAGAAAAACACAATACTTTTGAATTTGGATAATTATTTCGTACCTTAAACGGCCTCCATGGACACATAGCCCTCTGTAAAATACCGTCAACTTGCATGCGGTTTCACCGCAAACAATACAGCACTATACAGTGTTACAAAAAAACATTTCTATGGTTGGGAATAACTTTTAAAGTTTTCAAGGGAGGTCGATAATTTTATATCTAAATTAAAGCGTAGGTTCTCCCCTTTCAGAAAAACACCATACTTTTGAATTTGGATAATTATTTCGTACCTTAAACGGCCTCCATGGACACATAGCCCTCTGTAAAATACCGTCAACTTGCATGCGGTTTCACCGCAAACAATACAGCACTATACAGTGTTACAAAAAAAACATTTCTATGGTTGGGAAAAACTTTTAAAGTTTTCAAGGGAGGCCGATAATTTTATATCTAAATTAAAGCTTAGGTTCTCCCCTTTCAGAAAAACACCATACTTTTGAATTTGGATAATTATTTCGTACCTTAAACGGCCTCCATGGACACATAGCCCTCTGTAAAATACCGTCAACTTGCATGCGGTTTCACCGCAAACAATACAGCACTATACAGTGTTACAAAAAACATTTCTATGGTTGGGAATAACTTTTAAAGTTTTCAAGGGAGGCCGATAATTTTATATCTAAATTAAAGCTTAGGTTCTCCCCTTTCAGAAAAACACCATACTTTTGAATTTGGATAATTATTTCGTACCTTAAACGGCCTCCATGGACACATAGCCCTCTGTAAAATACCGTCAACTTGCATGCGGTTTCACCGCAAACAATACAGCACTATACAGTGTTACAAAAAAACATTTCTATGGTTGGGAATAACTTTTAAAGTTTTCAAGGGAGGCCGATAATTTTATATCTAAATTAAAGCGTAGGTTCTCCCCTTTCAGAAAAACACCATACTTTTGAATTTGGATAATTATTTCGTACCTTAAACGGCCTCCATGGACACATAGCCCTCTGTAAAATACCGTCAACTTGCATGCGGTTTCACCGCAAACAATACAGCACTATACAGTGTTACAAAAAAAACATTTCTATGGTTGGGAATAACTTTTAAAGTTTTCAAGGGAGGCCGATAATTTTATATCTAAATTAAAGCTTAGGTTCTCCCTTTAAGAAAAACACCATACTTTTGAATTTGGATAATTATTTCGTACCTTAAACGGCCTCCATGGACACATAGCCCTCTGTAAAATACCGTCAACTTGCATGCGGTTTCACCGCAAACAATACAACACTATACAGTGTTACAAAAAAACATTTCTATGGTTGGGAATAACTTTTAAAGTTTTCAAGGGAGGCCGATAATTTTATATCTAAATTAAAGCGTAGGTTCTCCCTTTCAGAAACACACCATACTTTTGAATTTGGATAATTATTTCGTACCTTAAACGGCCTCCATGGACACATAGCCCTCTGTAAAATACCGTCAACTTGCATGCGGTTTCACCGCAAACAATACAGCACTATACAGTGTTACAAAAAAAACATTTCTATGGTTGGGAATAACTTTTAAAGTTTTCAAGGGAGGCCGATAATTTTATATCTAAATTAAAGGTTAGGTTCTCCCCTTTCAGAAAAACACCATACTTTTGAATTTGGATAATTATTTCGTACCTTAAACGGCCTCCATGGACACATAGCCCTCTGTAAAATACCGTCAACTTGCATGCGGTTTCACCGCAAACAATACAGCACTATACAGTGTTACAAAAAAACATTTCTATGGTTGGGAATAACTTTTAAAGTTTTCAAGGGAGGCCGATAATTTTATATCTAAATTAAAGCGTAGGTTCTCCCCTTTCAGAAAAACACCATACTTTTGAATTTGGATAATTATTTCGTACCTTAAACGGCCTCCATGGACACATAGCCCTCTGTAAAATACCGTCAACTTGCATGCGGTTTCACCGCAAACAATACAGCACTATACAGTGTTACAAAAAAAAAACATTTCTATGGTTGGGAATAACTTTTAAAGTTTTCAAGGGAGGCCGATAATTTTATATCTAAATTAAAGCGTAGGTTCTCCCTTTCAGAAAAACACCATACTTTTGAATTTGGATAATTATTTCGTACCTTAAACGGCCTCCATGGACACATAGCCCTCTGTAAAATACCGTCAACTTGCATGCGGTTTCACCGCAAACAATACAGCACTATACAGTGTTACAAAAAAAAAACATTTCTATGGTTGGGAATAACTTTTAAAGTTTTCAAGGGAGGCCGATAATTTTATATCTAAATTAAAGCGTAGGTTCTCCCCTTTCAGAAAAACACCATACTTTTGAATTTGGATAATTATTTCGTACCTTAAACGGCCTCCATGGACACATAGCCCTCTGTAAAATACCGTCAACTTGCATGCGGTTTCACCGCAAACAATACAGCACTATACAGTGTTACAAAAAAAAACATTTCTATGGTTGGGAATAACTTTTAAAGTTTTCAAGGGAGGCCGATAATTTTATATCTAAATTAAAGCGTAGGTTCTCCCCTTTCAGAAAAACACCATACTTTTGAATTTGGATAATTATTTCGTACCTTAAACGGCCTCCATGGACACATAGCCCTCTGTAAAATACCGTCAACTTGCATGCGGTTTCACCGCAAACAATACAGCACTATACAGTGTTACAAAAAACATTTCTATGGTTGGGAATAACTTTTAAAGTTTTCAAGGGAGGCCGATAATTTTATATCTAAATTAAAGCTGAGGTTCTCCCCTTTCAGAAAAACACAATACTTTTGAATTTGGATAATTATTTCGTACCTTAAACGGCCTCCATGGACACATAGCCCTCTGTAAAATACCGTCAACTTGCATGCGGTTTCACCGCAAACAATACATCACTATACAGTGTTACAAAAAACATTTCTATGGTTGGGAATAACTTTTAAAGTTTTCAAGGGAGGCCGATAATTTTATATCTAAATTAAAGCTTAGGTTCTCCCCTTTCAGAAAAACACAATACTTTTGAATTTGGATAATTATTTCGTACCTTAAACGGCCTCCATGGACACATAGCCCTCTGTAAAATACCGTCAACTTGCATGCGGTTTCACCGCAAACAATACATCACTATACAGTGTTACAAAAAAAACATTTCTATGGTTGGGAATAACTTTTAAAGTTTTCAAGGGAGGCCGATAATTTTATATCTAAATTAAAGCTTAGGTTCTCCCCTTTCAGAAAAACCCAATACTTTTGAATTTGGATAATTATTTCGTACCTTAAACGGCCTCCATGGACACATAGCCCTCTGTAAAATACCGTCAACTTGCATGCGGTTTCACCGCAAACAATACAACACTATACAGTGTTACAAAAGAAACATTTCTATGGTTGGGAATAACTTTTAAAGTTTTCAAGAGAGGCCGATAATTTTATATCTAAATTAAAGCTTAGGTTCTCCCCTTTCAGAAAAACACAATACTTTTGAATTTGGATAATTATTTCGTACCTTAAACGGCCTCCATGGACACATAGCCCTCTGTAAAATACCGTCAACTTGCATGCGGTTTCACCGCAAACAATACATCACTATACAGTGTTACAAAAAAACATTTCTATGGTTGGGAATAACTTTTAAAGTTTTCAAGGGAGGCCGATAATTTTATATCTAAATTAAAGCTTAGGTTCTCCCCTTTCAGAAAAACACCATACTTTTGAATTTGGATAATTATTTCGTACCTTAAACGGCCTCCATGGACACATAGCCCTCTGTAAAAATACCGTCAACTTGCATGCGGTTTCACCGCAAACAATACAACACTATACAGTGTTACAAAAAACATTTCTATGGTTGGGAATAACTTTTAAAGTTTTCAAGGAGGCCGATAATTTTATATCTAAATTAAAGCTTAGGTTCTCCCCTTTCAGAAAAACACCATACTTTTGAATTTGGATAATTATTTCGTACCTTAAACGGCCTCCATGGACACATAGCCCTCTGTAAAATACCGTCAACTTGCATGCGGTTTCACCGCAAACAATACAGCACTATACAGTGTTACAAAAAACATTTCTATTGTTGGGAATAACTTTTAAAGTTTTCAAGGGAGGCCGATAATTTTATATCTAAATTAAAGCGTAGGTTCTCCCTTTCAGAAAAACACCATACTTTTGAATTTGGATAATTATTTCGTACCTTAAACGGCCTCCATGGACACATAGCCCTCTGTAAAATACCGTCAACTTGCATGCGGTTTCACCGCAAACAATACAACACTATACAGTGTTACAAAAAAAACATTTCTATGGTTGGGAATAACTTTTAAAGTTTTCAAGGAGGCCGATAATTTTATATCTAAATTAAAGCGTAGGTTCTCCCCTTTCAGAAAAACACCATACTTTTGAATTTGGATAATTATTTCGTACCTTAAACGGCCTCCATGGACACATAGCCCTCTGTAAAATACCGTCAACTTGCATGCGGTTTCACCGCAAACAATACAGCACTATACAGTGTTACAAAAAAAACATTTCTATGGTTGGGAATAACTTTTAAAGTTTTCAAGGGAGGCCGATAATTTTATATCTAAATTAAAGCTTAGGTTCTCCCCTTTCAGAAAAACACCATACTTTTGAATTTGGATAATTATTTCGTACCTTAAACGGCCTCCATGGACACATAGCCCTCTGTAAAATACCGTCAACTTGCATGCGGTTTCACCGCAAACAATACATCACTATACAGTGTTACAAAAAAAACATTTCTATGGTTGGGAATAACTTTTAAAGTTTTCAAGGAGGCCGATAATTTTATATCTAAATTAAAGCTTAGGTTCTCCCCTTTCAGAAAAACACCATACTTTTGAATTTGGATAATTATTTCGTACCTTAAACGGCCTCCATGGACACATAGCCCTCTGTAAAATACCGTCAACTTGCATGCGGTTTCACCGCAAACAATACAGCACTATACAGTGTTACAAAAAAAAAAACATTTCTATGGTTGGGAATAACTTTTAAAGTTTTCAAGGGAGGCCGATAATTTTATATCTAAATTAAAGCGTAGGTTCTCCCCTTTCAGAAAAACACCATACTTTTGAATTTGGATAATTATTTCGTACCTTAAACGGCCTCCATGGACACATAGCCCTCTGTAAAATACCGTCAACTTGCATGCGGTTTCACCGCAAACAATACAGCACTATACAGTGTTACAAAAAAAACATTTCTATGGTTGGGAATAACTTTTAAAGTTTTCAAGGGAGGCCGATAATTTTATATCTAAATTAAAGCTTAGGTTCTCCCCTTTCAGAAAAACACCATACTTTTGAATTTGGATAATTATTTCGTACCTTAAACGGCCTCCATGGACACATAGCCCTCTGTAAAATACCGTCAACTTGCATGCGGTTTCACCGCAAACAATACAGCACTATACAGTGTTACAAAAAACATTTCTATGGTTGGGAATAACTTTTAAAGTTTTCAAGGGAGGCCGATAATTTTATATCTAAATTAAAGCTTAGGTTCTCCCCTTTCAGAAAAACACAATACTTTTGAATTTGGATAATTATTTCGTACCTTAAACGGCCTCCATGGACACATAGCCCTCTGTAAAATACCGTCAACTTGCATGCGGTTTCACCGCAAACAATACAGCACTATACAGTGTTACAAAAAAAAACATTTCTATGGTTGGGAATAACTTTTAAAGTTTTCAAGGGAGGCCGATAATTTTATATCTAAATTAAAGCGTAGGTTCTCCCCTTTCAGAAAAACACCATACTTTTGAATTTGGATAATTATTTCGTACCTTAAACGGCCTCCATGGACACATAGCCCTCTGTAAAATACCGTCAACTTGCATGCGGTTTCACCGCAAACAATACAGCACTATACAGTGTTACAAAAAAAACATTTCTATGGTTGGGAATAACTTTTAAAGTTTTCAAGGGAGGCCGATAATTTTATATCTAAATTAAAGCTTAGGTTCTCCCCTTTCAGAAAAACACCATACTTTTGAATTTGGATAATTATTTCGTACCTTAAACGGCCTCCATGGACACATAGCCCTCTGTAAAATACCGTCAACTTGCATGCGGTTTCACCGCAAACAATACAGCACTATACAGTGTTACAAAAAAAACATTTCTATGGTTGGGAATAACTTTTAAAGTTTTCAAGGGAGGCCGATAATTTTATATCTAAATTAAAGCGTAGGTTCTCCCCTTTCAGAAAAACACCATACTTTTGAATTTGGATAATTATTTCGTACCTTAAACGGCCTCCATGGACACATAGCCCTCTGTAAAATACCGTCAACTTGCATGCGGTTTCACCGCAAACAATACAGCACTATACAGTGTTACAAAAAAACATTTCTATGGTTGGGAATAACTTTTAAAGTTTTCAAGGGAGGCCGATAATTTTATATCTAAATTAAAGCTTAGGTTCTCCCCTTTCAGAAAAACACCATACTTTTGAATTTGGATAATTATTTCGTACCTTAAACGGCCTCCATGGACACATAGCCCTCTGTAAAATACCGTCAACTTGCATGCGGTTTCACCGCAAACAATACAGCACTATACAGTGTTACAAAAAAACATTTCTATGGTTGGGAATAACTTTTAAAGTTTTCAAGGGAGGCCGATAATTTTATATCTAAATTAAAGCGTAGGTTCTCCCCTTTCAGAAAAACACCATACTTTTGAATTTGGATAATTATTTCGTACCTTAAACGGCCTCCATGGACACATAGCCCTCTGTAAAATACCGTCAACTTGCATGCGGTTTCACCGCAAACAATACAGCACTATACAGTGTTACAAAAAAACATTTCTATGGTTGGGAATAACTTTTAAAGTTTTCAAGGGAGGCCGATAATTTTATATCTAAATTAAAGCGTAGGTTCTCCCCTTTCAGAAAAACACCATACTTTTGAATTTGGATAATTATTTCGTACCTTAAACGGCCTCCATGGACACATAGCCCTCTGTAAAATACCGTCAACTTGCATGCGGTTTCACCGCAAACAATACAGCACTA
Source organism: Zoroaster sp. YZ-2022 (assembly GCA_029582265.1). Classification (NCBI taxonomy): domain Eukaryota; kingdom Metazoa; phylum Echinodermata; class Asteroidea; order Forcipulatida; family Zoroasteridae; genus Zoroaster; species Zoroaster sp. YZ-2022. The sequence goes on along the minus strand of CM055833.1, from coordinate 4,022,912 downwards.
TACAGTGTTACAAAAAAAAACATTTCTATGGTTGGGAATAACTTTTAAAGTTTTCAAGGGAGGCCGATAATTTTATATCTAAATTAAAGCTTAGGTTCTCCCTTTCAGAAAAACCCAATACTTTTGAATTTGGATAATTATTTCGTACCTTAAACGGCCTCCATGGACACATAGCCCTCTGTAAAATACCGTCAACTTGCATGCGGTTTCACCGCAAACAATACAGCACTATACAGTGTTACAAAAAAACATTTCTATGGTTGGGAATAACTTTTAAAGTTTTCAAGGGAGGCCGATAATTTTATATCTAAATTAAAGCTTAGGTTCTCCCCTTTCAGAAAAACACCATACTTTTGAATTTGGATAATTATTTCGTACCTTAAACGGCCTCCATGGACACATAGCCCTCTGTAAAATACCGTCAACTTGCATGCGGTTTCACCGCAAACAATACAGCACTATACAGTGTTACAAAAAAAACATTTCTATGGTTGGGAATAACTTTTAAAGTTTTCAAGGGAGGCCGATAATTTTATATCTAAATTAAAGCGTAGGTTCTCCCCTTTCAGAAAAACACCATACTTTTGAATTTGGATAATTATTTCGTACCTTAAACGGCCTCCATGGACACATAGCCCTCTGTAAAATACCGTCAACTTGCATGCGGTTTCACCGCAAACAATACAGCACTATACAGTGTTACAAAAAAAAACATTTCTATGGTTGGGAATAACTTTTAAAGTTTTCAAGGGAGGCCGATAATTTTATATCTAAATTAAAGCTTAGGTTCTCCCCTTTCAGAAAAACACCATACTTTTGAATTTGGATAATTATTTCGTACCTTAAACGGCCTCCATGGACACATAGCCCTCTGTAAAATACCGTCAACTTGCATGCGGTTTCACCGCAAACAATACAGCACTATACAGTGTTACAAAAAAACATTTCTATGGTTCGGAATAACTTTTAAAGTTTTCAAGGGAGGCCGATAATTTTATATCTAAATTAAAGCGTAGGTTCTCCCTTTCAGAAAAACACCATACTTTTGAATTTGGATAATTATTTCGTATCTTAAACGGCCTCCATGGACACATAGCCCTCTGTAAAATACCGTCAACTTGCATGCGGTTTCACCGCAAACAATACAGCACTATACAGTGTTACAAAAAAAAAACATTTCTATGGTTGGGAATAACTTTTAAAGTTTTCAAGGGAGGCCGATAATTTTATATCTAAATTAAAGCGTAGGTTCTGCCCTTTCAGAAAAACACAATACTTTTGAATTTGGATAATTATTTCGTACCTTAAACGGCCTCCATGGACACATAGCCCTCTGTAAAATACCGTCAACTTGCATGCGGTTTCACCGCAAACAATACATCACTATACAGTGTTACAAAAAAAACATTTCTATGGTTGGGAATAACTTTTAAAGTTTTCAAGGGAGGCCGATAATTTTATATCTAAATTAAAGCTTAGGTTCTCCCCTTTCAGAAAAACACCATACTTTTGAATTTGGATAATTATTTCGTACCTTAAACGGCCTCCATGGACACATAGCCCTCTGTAAAATACCGTCAACTTGCATGCGGTTTCACCGCAAACAATACAGCACTATGCAGTGTTACAACAAAAAACATTTCTATGGTTGGGAATAACTTTTAAAGTTTTCAAAGGAGGCCGATAATTTTATATCTAAATTAAAGCTTAGGTTCTCCCCTTTCAGAAAAACACCATACTTTTGAATTTGGATAATTATTTCGTACCTTAAACGGCCTCCATGGACACATAGCCCTCTGTAAAATACCGTCAACTTGCATGCGGTTTCACCGCAAACAATACAGCACTATACAGTGTTACAAAAAAACATTTCTATGGTTGGGAATAACTTTTAAAGTTTTCAAAGGGAGGCCGATTGTTTTATATCTAAATTAAAGCGTAGGTTCTCCCTTTCAGAAAAACACCATACTTTTGAATTTGGATAATTATTTCGTACCTTAAACGGCCTCCATGGACACATAGCCCTCTGTAAAATACCGTCAACTTGCATGCGGTTTCACCGCAAACAATACAGCACTATACAGTGTTACAAAAAAAAACATTTCTATGGTTGGGAATAACTTTTAAAGTTTTCAAGGGAGGCCGATAATTTTATATCTAAATTAAAGCTTAGGTTCTCCCCTTTCAGAAAAACACCATACTTTTGAATTTGGATAATTATTTCGTACCTTAAACGGCCTCCATGGACACATAGCCCTCTGTAAAAATACCGTCAACTTGCATGCGGTTTCACCGCAAACAATACAGCACTATACAGTGTTACAAAAAAACATTTCTATGGTTGGGAATAACTTTTAAAGTTTTCAAGGGAGGCCGATAATTTTATATCTAAATTAAAGCGTAGGTTCTCCCCTTTCAGAAAAACACCATACTTTTGAATTTGGATAATTATTTCGTACCTTAAACGGCCTCCATGGACACATAGCCCTCTGTAAAATACCGTCAACTTGCATGCGGTTTCACCGCAAACAATACAGCACTATACAGTGTTACAAAAAAACATTTCTATGGTTGGGAATAACTTTTAAAGTTTTCAAGGGAGGCCGATAATTTTATATCTAAATTAAAGCGTAGGTTCTCCCCTTTCAGAAAAACACCATACTTTTGAATTTGGATAATTATTTCGTACCTTAAACGGCCTCCAAGGACACATATCCCTCTGAAAAATACCGTCAACTTGCAAGAGGTTTCACCGCAAACAATACAGCACTATACAGTGTTACAAAAAAACATTTCTATGGTTGGGAATAACTTTTAAAGTTTTCAAGGGAGGCCGATAATTTTATATCTAAATTAAAGCGTAGGTTCTCCCCTTTCAGAAAAACACCATACTTTTGAATTTGGATAATTATTTCGTACCTTAAACGGCCTCCATGGACACATAGCCCTCTGTAAAATACCGTCAACTTGCATGCGGTTTCACCGCAAACAATACAGCACTATACAGTGTTACAAAAAAAACATTTCTATGGTTGGGAATAACTTTTAAAGTTTTCAAGGGAGGCCGATAATTTTATATCTAAATTAAAGCGTAGGTTCTCCCCTTTCAGAAAAACACCATACTTTTGAATTTGGATAATTATTTCGTACCTTAAACGGCCTCCATGGACACATAGCCCTCTGTAAAATACCGTCAACTTGCATGCGGTTTCACCGCAAACAATACAGCACTATACAGTGTTACAAAAAAAAACATTTCTATGGTTGGGAATAACTTTTAAAGTTTTCAAGGGAGGCCGATAATTTTATATCTAAATTAAAGCTTAGGTTCTCCCCTTTCAGAAAAACACCATACTTTTGAATTTGGATAATTATTTCGTACCTTAAACGGCCTCCATGGACACATAGCCCTCTGTAAAATACCGTCAACTTGCATGCGGTTTCACCGCAAACAATACAGCACTATACAGTGTTACAAAAAAAAACATTTCTATGGTTGGGAATAACTTTTAAAGTTTTCAAGGAGGCCGATAATTTTATATCTAAATTAAAGCTTTAGGTTCTCCCCTTTCAGAAAAACACCATACTTTTGAATTTGGATAATTATTTCGTACCTTAAACGGCCTCCATGGACACATAGCCCTCTGTAAAATACCGTCAACTTGCATGCGGTTTCACCGCAAACAATACAGCACTATACAGTGTTACAAAAAAAACATTTCTATGGTTGGGAATAACTTTTAAAGTTTTCAAGGGAGGTCGATAATTTTATATCTAAATTAAAGCGTTGGTTCTCCCCTTTCAGAAAAACACCATACTTTTGAATTTGGATAATTATTTCGTACCTTAAACGGCCTCCATGGACACATAGCCCTCTGTAAAATACCGTCAACTTGCATGCGGTTTCACCGCAAACAATACAGCACTATACAGTGTTACAAAAAAAACATTTCTATGGTTGGGAATAACTTTTAAAGTTTTCAAGGGAGGCCGATAATTTTATATCTAAATTAAAGCTTAGGTTCTCCCCTTTCAGAAAAACACCATACTTTTGAATTTGGATAATTATTTCGTACCTTAAACGGCCTCCATGGACACATAGCCCTCTGTAAAATACCGTCAACTTGCATGCGGTTTCACCGCAAACAATACAGCACTATACAGTGTTACAAAAAAACATTTCTATGGTTGGGAATAACTTTTAAAGTTTTCAAGGGAGGCCGATAATTTTATATCTAAATTAAAGCTTAGGTTCTCCCCTTTCAGAAAAACACCATACTTTTGAATTTGGATAATTATTTCGTACCTTAAACGGCCTCCATGGACACATAGCCCTCTGTAAAATACCGTCAACTTGCATGCGGTTTCACCGCAAACAATACAGCACTATACAGTGTTACAAAAAAAACATTTCTATGGTTGGGAATAACTTTTAAAGTTTTCAAGGGAGGCCGATAATTTTATATCTAAATTAAAGCGTAGGTTCTCCCCTTTCAGAAAAACACCATACTTTTGAATTTGGATAATTATTTCGTACCTTAAACGGCCTCCATGGACACATAGCCCTCTGTAAAATACCGTCAACTTGCATGCGGTTTCACCGCAAACAATACAGCACTATACAGTGTTACAAAAAAACATTTCTATGGTTGGGAATAACTTTTAAAGTTTTCAAGAGAGGCCGATAATTTTATATCTAAATTAAGCTTAGGTTCTCCCCTTTCAGAAAAAACACCATACTTTTGAATTTGGATAATTATTTCGTACCTTAAACGGCCTCCATGGACACATAGCCCTCTGTAAAATACCGTCAACTTGCATGCGGTTTCACCGCAAACAATACAACACTATACAGTGTTACAAAAAAAACCATTTCTATGGTTGGGAATAAATTTTAAAGTTTTCAAGGGAGGCCTATAATTTTATATCTAAATTAAAGCTTAGGTTCTCCCCTTTCAGAAAAACACCATACTTTTGAATTTGGATAATTATTTCGTACCTTAAACGGCCTCCATGGACACATAGCCCTCTGTAAAATACCGTCAACTTGCATGCGGTTTCACCGCAAACAATACAGCACTATACAGTGTTACAAAAAAAACATTTCTATGGTTGGGAATAACTTTTAAAGTTTTCAAGGAGGCCGATAATTTTATATCTAAATTAAAGCGTAGGTTCTCTCCTTTCAGAAAAACACCATACTTTTGAATTTGGATAATTATTTCGTACCTTAAACGGCCTCCATGGACACATAGCCCTCTGTAAAATACCGTCAACTTGCATGCGGTTTCACCGCAAACAATACAGCACTATACAGTGTTACAAAAAAAAACATTTCTATGGTTGGGAATAACTTTTAAAGTTTTCAAGGGAGGCCGATAATTTTATATCTAAATTAAAGCGTAGGTTCTCCCTTTCAGAAAAACACCATACTTTTGAATTTGGATAATTATTTCGTACCTTAAACGGCCTCCATGGACACATAGCCCTCTGTAAAATACCGTCAACTTGCATGCGGTTTCACCGCAAACAATACAGCACTATACAGTGTTACAAAAAAACATTTCTATGGTTGGGAATAACTTTTAAAGTTTTCAAGGGAGGCCGATAATTTTATATCTAAATTAAAGCGTAGGTTCTCCCCTTTCAGAAAAACACCATACTTTTGAATTTGGATAATTATTTCGTACCTTAAACGGCCTCCATGGACACATAGCCCTCTGTAAAATACCGTCAACTTGCATGCGGTTTCACCGCAAACAATACACCACTATACAGTGTTACAAAAAAACATTTCTATGGTTGGGAATAACTTTTAAAGTTTTCAAGGGAGGCCGATAATTTTATATCTAAATTAAAGCGTAGGTTCTCCCCTTTCAGAAAAACACCATACTTTTGAATTTGGATAATTATTTCGTACCTTAAACGGCCTCCATGGACACATAGCCCTCTGTAAAATACCGTCAACTTGCATGCGGTTTCACCGCAAACAATACAGCACTATACAGTGTTACAAAAAAAACATTTCTATGGTTGGGAATAACTTTTAAAGTTTTCAAGGGAGGCCGATAATTTTATATCTAAATTAAAGCGTAGGTTCTCCCCTTTCAGAAAAACACCATACTTTTGAATTTGGATAATTATTTCGTACCTTAAACGGCCTCCATGGACACATAGCCCTCTGTAAAATACCGTCAACTTGCATGCGGTTTCACCGCAAACAATACAGCACTATACAGTGTTACAAAAAAACATTTCTATGGTTGGGAATAACTTTTAAAGTTTTCAAGGGAGGCCGATAATTTTATATCTAAATTAAAGCTTAGGTTCTCCCCTTTCAGAAAAACACCATACTTTTGAATTTGGATAATTATTTCGTACCTTAAACGGCCTCCATGGACACATAGCCCTCTGTAAAATACCGTCAACTTGCATGCGGTTTCACCGCAAACAATACAGCACTATACAGTGTTACAAAAAAAAAACATTTCTATGGTTGGGAATAACTTTTAAAGTTTTCAAGGGAGGCCGATAATTTTATATCTAAATTAAAGCTTAGGTTCTCCCTTTCAGAAAAACACAATACTTTTGAATTTGGATAATTATTTCGTACCTAAACGCCTGCTGGACCCA
>CM055833.1:3978454-4015779 GCA_029582265.1 Zoroaster sp. YZ-2022 | reverse complement strand
TTCCATTTTTTATTGGTCTTTAAAAAATATTGATTACAAGTTTTGAGGCCTCAAATTATACCTTTTTATTTTAAAATCAAAAACAATATTTTTATTTTCAGTTTAAAACAATTTAAACCATCTGGAATAACATGATATGATTTCAACTGTTTTCTTCTTGGTACATTTTCTGTGCCCATCAACTTAACAGTTTGGGTGAGTCATTTTATACCAACATCAATTTTCTGATGACCACAATTCTGGCTCTCAAAACCGGCGCTCAAGACGTCCACTGCATAGATCATGCATTGAAATTCAGCATTTACAGAGAATCCTTCACTGAAACAAACTGAAACACCAAACTACTAATTTCATTTGTAAGTTACCGTCCAGTTTATTATATAACCTTAGGTGCGTCATTTAGGTAAATTGGGATACAAAATTATTCTTCCAACATGTCTCAACATAAGCCTGTCAATACCTACTCTTTATTATTATTTTTATATCAGAAAATCATGCTGCAGGAATGAACGAGATGACATCAACCAAATAACTTACTTGATAGGTTCAGTTTGGTCACTTGCTTAGGTGTCCCATTTTACACCGTATTCAGACGAGGGTCCGGTAACACTGGTCCAGGCGGGCAACTGGTCACCGTCAGTGGGTCCTGTCCACGGAGGTCCACCAAATCACCTTAAAAGAGCAACATAGAGATTTTCATCAGCTGCCAGATGATAACTTTTGTACTGAACTCTAGATGAACAAAGATATATACTGACAAAAATAGTCCGCCTCTTTTTCTTTTTTATAGTTGATATCGTCATTTGCCGTGTTCCCCATGTTCTTTCGAGACCCTGGTACACCGTTTGCAAACACATAATCATGTTTTCAGACGCTTCTGCAGTGTTTCTCCGAAAATTTGAGGAAATGCTTCATAGATATGTACTTACACAGCGTGTTGTAGGTCTCGAGACGTCTCGGTCTCGAGACGTCCGAGACCGTTTCCTGGTCTCGGTCTTGGTCTCGGTCTCGATACCCTGTGGTCTCGGTCTCGGACCTCTCCGGTTCGAAGGTTTGACTGGCTCCGTGTCGACCAGCCTTTTAACCACTTTGCAACACATCAAAATAATCGATTATTCATTGTGTTTTTATTTGGTTCAGTTGAAACGTAAAACGATTTCACATTTTGTTACCGAACGTGCAGTAGATGACTACTTTTCTCGCCCCTGTGGTGCGATCGTCATCCAACCATCAACTCATGCCCCACGCGGCTTTATTAGGTTCAATAAACTTGGGATCGAGGTGTGTTTGCATGTACTACCTGTTCGAAAGAACGCACGCTGTCGCCGCTAAGCATTCACATGTGGTCTCGTGTGTGTGTGTGTTGACCAGTACTTCCTGCACATACAGTTGCAAACTTTTGCGCGAGGTTTTGAAGTAATCAATATGTCAAGCAACTCATCGCGTTATCGGTAATCAAGTTTGGTTTTAAAGACCACCAAAATTCACCGACACAAAGGCAGGGAATAAGAAGCATTCAGCAGTGTCCAATTTCTGCACCAAACAACTCGGATAAGTGAACGATCTGGAACAAGTTCGGCATTCACCAGGCACTTGAGCTGCACAAAGCCAGTAAGTAGGCCACATTTATTTTGTAATTGTTGAATTGTTATTCAAATTTAATGAATAAGAGTCACCCATTTTTAAGTAATAAATACCACAACACGTTTTGTTCCTTCTGGTCGGGTGTCATCAATAATCTTTGTAAAGTCATGTTGTTTTCCCCTGCTGGATCCCCTGTGAACTTACAAGTCCACGTTCATTGTGGTTTTAGACATGTCCTTGTGAAATAAAGTTTATTTGGTTTAGGCTTCTTGCTATATGAATTGCCCTCCCATCTGTGAAGATTAAAATTTGTCGTGCCAGTTTTTGTGATCTTCTTATTCTTAAGTTTTAATTAAAGTTATCATTTGTTATTGCTTTTAAAAGGTATGAAGAGTACTTGCAGTCAGGAAAAGTCTAAAAGAAACCAGCAAGCAACAGGGCATCACTGGATTCTTGACACCATGTCAGGTGGTATTATCATGCGCCCCATCGTGCACGACTGTCGGCAGAAATGTAATGAAAGGTTCGTTAAAATGGGCCACAAATGATAAAAGATTTCTTTTTGTTAGATCTAATATCCATCGATGGATGTAAACTTCCGATCAAAGAAATGGCAAAAGTTTTTTCTCTTGTTTTCAGAGAATAAAAGTGTTCACAAAATCACACAAAGTTTTGTTTGACTCTTTTATTTGTTATTAATTTTATTATGCAGGTCTCGGTCTCGGTCTCGGTCTCGGCCTCATGGTCTCGGTCTTGGTCTCGACGGGTCGGTCTCACGGTCTCGGTCTCGGTCTCGGTCTTCGGACCTGGTCCGGTCTCGGTCTCGGTCTCGGTCTCGGTCTCGGTCTCGGACTATCGGTCTCGACTACAACACTGTTACACAGTATGGCACATGCTATAACTGCTCCCACAGTCACGACAGCAATAGTAGCTACAACTGCTCCCGTATTCTGCTCTTGGTTTTGGTTTGGTTTGGGCTGCCTCTACACTTCAAAGACATTTCGCTTTCCTGAGCACAAGTTCAGTGTCGGGCCTTATATACTTCAGAAGGAGCTGCAGTCTGCCCTATTTTATGGTTCACGTCAAATTCAGAAAACCCTCAATACTGTTTTCGCAATGTCTCAATAGTCGGTCGCTCCGAAAACTTTAGATTTTTGATGCATCTACCCATATCATTGCCTTAGTGTGGAATAACAGAGGAAATATGTGGTTTTATTTCAAGTGCTTTGAAATGGGCTGTAATTTATAAAATGGGACCATTCATGGCTTTATTAGGATAGATTATTTTCGGTATAATGATGTCATCAACACCTCAGTGTGTTCCCTTCCGGTTGTTTGATGAAACATTTAAAGGGAGTTTACGCATTTGATAATTACTTGATTACAAAATTACTACATAATAAACTTATTGAAGTTGGTGATGGTATCAAACATCACGAGAATGATTCCGTCTGACCATGGAGGATGGTTCGACACGCTGCGCATTTTGAGAAAACGTTTGTCTATCAATTTTGAGCTTGGATTATGGCCATGATCCAGTGAATGAATGCTAACAAATCTGAATACATTTAAATAATTATAGAAACTTTCACAGGTTGGTATCTGTACATATCTCGTGTAAAGTGCCATGCTTTAAAATACATCATTTACCAATGGTGTACAATGGTTGATCTCATTAACCAATCTGATTTTAGATTCACAGTGACACAGGGTACGTAGATAAACCATAAATGATCACATTTTTCAACAAGGGGCTCTAAGCAAATTTGTCAATTGACCATTTTCCATTTTGTTTGAGAGGTTACGTTATTATAGGCATGAGGAAACTATAATGGCAAAATATTGAAAAATGTCACTTTGTCCAAACCCCCTTTTCTCGATTCAGCCCCAGCCCTATGAAAGGTTACCTGGGCAAAATGGTTGCCATTCGGGCAAAATATTCGGGCAAAAATGGTATTGTCTGTCAGTTTTAGCGTGGCAGATTAACCGCGGATCTGTGGCCAATTTAGTCGTCATTTTCTCAATTACCAAACCTGACATACCACCATGGCGCTATTGAATATATCAGAGACGTGATGACAGAAATTACTGTCATATAGCCCGATAGCCGGGCTGGCGGTTAGTCTTAGTCTGTCTGTGGTTTCAGTGGTGAGCTTTACAATTAAATCTCAAAATCTGATTGGTTACAACGGGAAAAGCCAGACTCCGACCAGCGGCGTAGCCAGGACTTTTTCAGTAGGGGCGGCATAGGGGCATTGCTTTTCAGTGGGGACTAGGGTATGTTTTTTTCCCTTTCTTTATCTTTTCTGTTTTGGGGCACTATGAGGATTTTCGTGGGGCACTGAAATTTGTGGGACACGTGCCCCCAGGCCCTCATGTGCTACGCGCTGCTCATGACCCTAACACCTCTGAGACATGCTTGGCTCACGACGTGTATTACATTTCTTTCTGATTTCTTCGACTTGAACGACTTCAACTGCTGGTGATTTAACCGTCATTCGTCAATACTAATATGTTACCGTCAAAGTCTCGTAAACGATCTTATTGACACCGTGTTAAGCGAGGAATGCGAGAAGGAATTTGACAGTGACTATAAAGAGAGACATTTTCGGGTAGTTCACAATGGTGAAAAGTAAAATGTCATCCAGTACCGGATTCATCAGATTCAACCCAGGCAAAAATAAGCGGTTTCTTCGTCCAAAGTGCTGAAACTGAAAGTGGTGCGTCACACAACACGCTGACCTGGTCACAACCGTTGGAGAGCCGAACGGACCGGCAGTCATGCGACTCACGCCGATGGTTTGGCCGTCCCGAGTCAAATCAAGATAGCCCTGGAGAAAGACAGTTCCTCTTTAAAACTTTATGGATGAAATTGATAAGGACGTATCTTACCTGATAGATCTTGTCTTTAAAACAGTAATATTTTTGTAAATAATGTACAATTGTGAATTGTCAATTGATAAAGTTGCCAGTTTCCTGCTCTTAGAGCACTGCTCACCAAAGATAACTGTTTCTCGTTCCCCAACATATGTATCGCTCAGGAATAACAATGGCAATCCGTGTTCTTCAGGGGCTTCATATTTAATAGTAATATCGCGAGATGATTATGACGTCATCAAATGACGTCATCTCATTCGGGCAATTATGTTCAGCCCCACAAAATTTCGCCCGTACGCCTATGATTTCGCTCCACTGAGCCGAGGCCTCTTCACCAATCTTCCACTGCTCTCGTTCTTGTGCCAATTAATTGTTGCCATGTTTTCCTACCGTAGTTCTCATCTCGTCTCTGATCTTCTCGTTTGTCAGCCTCTCATTCTGACAGTTCTGGAGAAGAATTAGTAATTCCATCTCATGTAACACTCACCATTATCCTCTCCATGACCATTTCTGCGACGTGTTATTGGTAGACCAGGTATCCACCATAGGCTATTACCGGTATGATGCATTGGTTGAAGACCTTTCCTCTTAGTGACATTGGGATATCTTGATCTCGTAGGATGAAGCTGAGTGTTCCAAATTTAACCCATGCCAGTTGAATTCTTCTGTTCACTACCTCATAATAAATGTTGCGATGAATCATACTCGTGAACGAGTTTCCATTTCCATTTTTTATTCGCACATATTCCAATGTTGACAACAAGAATGTTGTTACAACTGATAATTACACAATATGAAGAGGTCGTACAAATGCAAAGACAAAATTAGTAACATGAAAGACTATTTATAAAAGAGTTTGTCAACATTGAGGAAAGAAGAAGCTGAGGCTTTATTCTTTTCCTACCCCAACCCCTCTCCTAATTACAAAATGACAACGTACAAGTTACTGGACAAATACAAAGAACTACAATAACATTTGCAGGAGACCGACTAAATAATAAGTAAATTAAATAACATGAGAGCGAGCGAGCCGAGCAGCGAGCAAGTGAGTTTACTCTACTCTTTATCCACTCCAAAAAGATTGTCCCCATATAGCTCTTTTGAAGAGTGGTTTTCACTCTTTACATTAAGATAGAGAGTTCATAAATAGCTGATCCGCGGGGAGGGGGGATGCGCCACCTTAACGATTGCACGTTCATTTACCACATTTTTAGTTTCCACTGTCAACACTGAGGAAAAGAATTGTTGAAGGCAAGGAGTAATAAATTATTAATTTGTTTCAACATAAATTTGCCAAGATTAAGGTAATAAATATTTGTTAATTTTAGAAAATTTTAATTAGTAAATAAAGGAGTTGTTTCGTTTTCAAGTGTGATCTTCTTTCCCAAATAGATGTGTGATTTACCACTCTCTGTGACTACTCTATTTACAGTTATTATGTATTGTTGACAATGCCACTTGTCATTATTTTGTCATTATTTTGTCTTTTTTTTGTGTTCATTTTGAGTCCTTTCTGTGTCAAGGTCTTGCATCATACTTTTCAGCTCTTCATTCTGTTGTGGCTAAATGAGAATGTCGTCTGCACATCTAACTTAAGTGTGTAAGGTGTTCACCGTTGATGAGTATTCCCTTCGCTCCAGTCCATGCTACAAGACTTATTCCAGTGCTGCTGTGAATATTCGAATAAATAGTATACATAGGTATAACATTTAAAAATAAATAAATGCATCCATACAGTTTATTTCACATGTGTCAATAAGGGAAAATGTTGAAATTAATTTATATTGCATTCATATTTTTGTGTATTCATTTAACGTGGAATTGTTGTTCACTGAACTGCTGGCGGGGTGGGTAGGTCCATGGGTCCAATCTCTACCGTCCCCCTTCGTAACAAGACAGATTGTTGCATTGGTGAAATTACATGCTGGAATTTAGGAAATTCGAAAAGAAATTATTCATATATTTTATTTAAAGTAATAACAGACTGACAACCACTACTCAGACAAAGTTATTTCTAGGAAGGTCGATGCCATCATTATAATAGCTTCAGGTACACAGTACAAGTTTCACATTATAATTCGACCATTTAGCTATTTATTAATTATACCAATCAACAATACTTTAAATCTTTTTCAAAATTCCTTGAGTGTAGAGAAGCTAATAGACTGATCCTATCAAGGAGACAGACTCCAGGCGTACCATTCCAGGCGTACCATTATTTTATTGCATACGTTGTGTGCCGAAGATCTTACGTCAAGCTTCTCGGATCGCGTCCTTGCTACCAACCAAGGTCAAAGTTGAATCTCCCCAAACCGTGAGAGGCCAGTACTGGCGTCTTTCACGAGCCTCGAATCGTGACGTCAGATCTTAAGGCTAAACAGCCAATAATGTATTCCGGTCCGATATTATGCAATCTGATCCGATATGATCCAATCTGATCCGATCTTATAAAGGTTCTCTCGCCCTGCGGGAACTGCAAATTGCAATATCCAAACATATAAACAATATGCACACATGTGCGTGCTTATATTGAGTCACAGTGTTTGCAGTATACCTATAAAACATCAGTTTGCAACCAAAAATGCCTGTTTATTGTTTGAATTTTATTAACCTCTCCGTAAGTTCATTTTTTGACGAATTGAGAATTCGTAAATGGGCCTCATGTGATGAGCCTGCACTTGGTGACGTCATACAAGTGCCCTTGATCGTAAAAATTGTATAGCGCCAGCTACGTGGTGATTATGACAGGCGCGGGATCGTGAAAATTCCTCCATGGTGTAACTAGGATCCGCATAATAACGGTCTTGCACAAGACTACATTATAGTATGAAGAAACACAATGGAATGTTTTGTTTCCATTTCAAAACAAACATTTCCGAAATTGCCGGTAAAACACGGGCGATTCATTTTTAAGTCATGCAGGGACTATTTTAGAAATATATCTTGGTTTCTCAACAAATCTGATGATATCTTGAACTCCGTACCACAATGGGATCAAATTTGCTAGTCGTTTTTCTGTTTTTCTGTTTATTTGTTTGTTTCTTTATTCACTGAGCTATCCAAAACAATCTATCAAGGACAATAAAAGTATATGATACATATTAATTAAAAAATTAATATTTGCCGAAATGGTTAGTGTTTTTACATAAAAATAAATCACTGAGCGACTGGCATAGAGACTATGGAGCTAATCAGCTGTTCGATCACGTGTACACGATACAGTCTTGCAATTGCGCTGCATTCCCAGAACCCAATAATAAACAAACACGTGTGTGTGTGTACATTCACATTGGAGCTTACATCCCGTCGACGCCGGCTAATTTGGTGACCTGATAATTCCGTAATTCAACACTTGTCTGTAAACATCTGCAGCAATGGACCCAACAATAACATGGGTTTTAATCCCAATGATTACTCTTGTGCTGTTATCATCGCAAGCTGTTGTTTGGGGAAAAGAGAATGGTGAACAGAGAGGTGACGCTAAGCGGTGCCGGAAAAACTGGAGTGGGACCAATGAGGGCGGACGTTCAGGAGAAATCAGCCACAAATCGAGAAATGCAAACGCCAACGTTAAGAGATAGTGACAAGGAATTTCAGATGTGTATCCTTTTTGATATTAAACCAGTTTGGCGGAAAGAGTGCAGTTTTCTACCGCTATTTGTGCATATTCTATTTCTACCTGTATGTAATTTTAGCAGACGACAAAAATTGCAAACATCTCACAGTTACATTTCACAAATAAATATCGTTTCCAAAGCTCACATGACTACATTTTCAGCCTCTTTAGTTTTTTCTCCGTTTGTTCTCAGACTCTATCTTACATATACCATGGAAGAATTAAATATTGAATTTCCATCTGCCAAGATCACATCACATCAGTAATGTCGGTCATATTAATTATTACTACACATGTTTACCATGGAGGAATTAGGAGAAAGTAAATATAGATTTTTCCTTCCTCCGTCATGACATGAAGCGTTAGGATTATACTAAGGGTAGAATGCGATCTGACCGCCACTTTTCTCATTCAGATATAAAGTATCTTACCACAGTGGGGAGAATATATGATGGACATACACTAATATTCAGGATATTTATTTCATGAAAATCAGATTTTGGTATATGACTATATGATGACTTCCTCAGTCTGTCAGTCTGATCTGTCACCTCCGTTAGGATCACAGTCATTGTGACAGAACTGTAATAGATCCTTATTTTCTGAAGGGGATTTTAGAAGGAATAAAGTCCAAAACCATCATAAAGTGGATTTGATATTTACTTCTGTACCTCAAAATAGAAAATTTAACTGGTTATGGTTGCAAAAGTTTTAAAACTAAAGGTGCGTCGGATACACATTCTTCCATCCATACAGATCATAAGTAGTAAACTAAGTTATTACATTTGATCTTTAAGAGTCTAACGTTAGATTGATTGATCTCTATCATTCAATTTTCACCTCATTGGTAGGGATTACAAATTTTATTTCCGAGGTCATAGGTCAGTGTTATTGTAAAAAGCACAATTTCTGTACAAATGATATAAAGTCCTCATTTCCACACTCCTTGCGGCCGACACATCATACATGGCCAGATCACACCATATGACATCCTGACATTGAGCCGATGTTTTGTTGACATGATTGTCAATTACATTGACAGAGAGCCAAGGCCTTCTGACCGGCTAGAAGCCCTTTGCCTTGTTCACTTTGTGATAACTGGGACAATAGTGATTAATCAGATTACAAACAAAATTATTGACAATTCTGATTTGTGCAAATGCTACTGGACTGGAGCCCAGGGTTGGGGGTTGGACCATAGGAAAGCGAACCATGGGTCACGGATCCAGGGTTACTGAAAAAGGGGGGGGGGGACATTTAAGGGGGTGTACACCACACATGGATCCAGGGTATCAACTAGGGCACACTGCCAAAAATGGGGGGGGGGGGGATGTCACACAAAACATGGTAAATTTACATGCATTGTGATAAAACAAGTTATATTTATGATGCTCCATTATCACGCTGAAGGGGAATCTCTGATTACAAATAGCAGTCCCTTTCCTTCACAGGATCATGATCAGTTCAGAAACTCTTCCGTCAAAAACGAATCCAACAGCAAAGGTTACACAAAGCATCCTTGCCAGCTACGACTACCAACAACAGTTTAAGCTGATCGATATGCTCTTTGATAAAATGCAGCAGGTAAACTGGCAAAATATTTGGCGGCGCTTGACTCTGTGCCATAGTGGATGATGGTGATAACCAACAATGTACATGCTTAATCAGAAGAGGATGTCAAAACGTGCTTAGTGCTATTGTTTGCAAGAGTTGTGTGAATCAATTGCTGTTAATTTATGACAAATTTGTTTCACGTTGGTTTTTGCTACTGGCATGAACAGCCCTTACTCTTTCCTCTGTTGAGAATGTTGTGTATGTTTAATTTCAGATAATTCATTTTGAGTTATCTGTCTGTGAAAACAATTTTTGTGTATTTGTTGCATGGAAGATTGTCTCGCACAATCTGAATTTCTCCATATCTGCTGAAGGTTTTGATTGATATAGATAATTTTTTTGATTCATTTCAGATTTTATCAGAATCAAGAGGAAAGCTGATGGAATACGGTTTCACAGCTGGGATGCCTTTCCCAACTGAAGAGACAACAAAGAAGGTAATCATCTCATCATTTCGGATACTTCATGGATAGTTTGACCCTAAATGGTGCTCCCAAATGCCCCGGACTCCAATTTGTAGTGCATTTCACACTAGAGGACTACTAGATGTACACAAACAGATAATTCTTTGATAAATCAAATATTACATTTATTATTTGATTATCTTTGCAGGGTCTCATTACTTTTGAAAACCTGGCCTTTTTGGGGACATTGTGCTGCGACTTCCGACATCACACACAGCCTTTACAACAAGAAAAACAGTTTCGTGAGGTTGTCCGCTGGGCCGTGATATTTACTGAGGAATCGGGCTTCTTTGATGAATCACAGGAAACTGATGAATTTAGTGAGTTTGCTGGAGTTGTTATGGATGGTTATGAAAACAATTATTTTTAATGCCTGTGTTTTGCTCTAAACAACTTGGAATTATAAAGATGTAATTTTGTTTAAACTATGTTTCACTGAACTGATAGCACCTCAGACAGAAATATTACATTAATAAGGCTAAAAGGAAAAGTTGCGGTTTCTGGTCATAGGTCGGCTTCAAAATCGGTGCAGTGATGCACTTTTTTGGGTGAATCTTTTTTTTTTTACAATGGTGTGAACACCCTTCAAAACCGCAATGTTTTTAACAATATTTTTGTATGCAGATGTCTCAGGAACTGAGGCTGATCAAGAGAGACCAGAATATGTGAATCCATTCAAGAAAGAAGAGGTAAGTATTAGCTTCTGACCAAGACCTAAAGAGGGCGCCATCTACCCAAACATGATTGTTCATTTTGCATTGGTACTTGCATGGCATTAGCCCAATTCATGTGTAATGGTTACAACTGTAAATGGCGGAATAAAAGTAAGTTTTCTGGTAGAAACCACCTCATACCAATGAGTCCAGCTAGGTGTTCCAAAACATAGATAAAAGGTATAACATATATATATAGAATAGGATGCAGTAGAAAATATTTGCAGTTTGTACATGAAACTACTTCCTTCAACCCCCACTTCAGTGGCAAGTAGCTTACTGAGGTCAAATCAGTCAACTGCCTGTTTTGACTCTGACCCTCAACAATACAAGACAATGCTTTTACCAGTCAAAACAGTCAACTCATATTGACCTGTAAATGTTTGACAGTGTTCAACTTGTAAGTGCACTATATATACCTTATAATTGGCAAGTATGTCAACATTTTGACGGATTTTAACCCTTGTAGTAGGAGGAGGTTAATCATTCATGCAACAAAACGCTTGGACACATATACAGGATTACGGAGGCATGAAAATCACCATCTCTGAGCTGAAATGCATTTCTCTGCTTGAGGGCTATGATGTGCACAAAGCAGATAATCTGTCTATAATAAAAGAAAGGACAAAATACTGCTGATATTAGGCCATTTCTTGAGTCTTGTATTTTATTTAATTTTTTTTTTTTTTTTTTTTTTTTAAAGCATGTTACTCCTGAGGTGCCAACAACAAATAATAAGAAAGAGAAGAAACCGAGAAAGAAGGGGCCAAGGATATCCAAAGCTGAACTCTAATTACGCAAAAAAAACCATTAAAAAAGTCTATGGTCGGAGCTCAGCTTCAATGATAGTATTTTTTAAACCCATACAAATAATTAAGGTCATTTTACATGGTGACTTTAGCGTGAATCAATATTTTTTTGTGGGGAAGGATGGCAGAGAGTTGGACCAATGCCCTGCCCCATGATATCTTTAATTGTATCTGTTTTCGTTTATACCATAAAAAAACATGATGGACTTCACAGGTAAGCTGTTGGGGTTGTGTGCCTATATTTATAAGCACAGAATTATTTTTGTATAAAAAACGCCAAATGGCCTATATAAGCTAATAGGTGTCTGAAATATAAAGCAACAATGTAACAATGCAAAATTTGTGCTCTGAAAAAATTAAGGGGATAAGTATTGGGGGAAGACACTCATTGACATTTCCGTTCCCCAGGATTGCCGTATGATTCACAATAAACCGGTGTGAAATAAAAAGTTGCCTGAGAGGAACTTAACATTCACTAGGACTACCTAGTGAGCTGACCCCAGATGATTTACCATCCGGCAACCTCAGTTTTTTTCAACCGTCCAAATCATACCGGTTTTACATGTGCATTTGTACATGTACATGTCCGTCTTTTAATTGTTGATGATTGGAAAAAATGTATGAAAATATAACCAACTCATACATAAGGTTTTTCCAGTGCGAGTGGCTAACGTTTGCCTTCATCAATTTTGTGGGCAACATTGCACCTACAACCTGATCGGTTAACCCATGGAACCCAGTGTTATTTTTATGAAAGTTGGTAATTGCTATAAACAGGGTAAATCCAGAAGAGTAGGTGCTCATTCCCCAAGGATCGAATTGCAAATGCTTTTTTTTTTAATATGCAGCGGGTAAATAACACCATCCCCTAAGTCCGGGTTTGTGTGTTTCGTATACAATGGGTAAAACGAGCACAATATTTTGGATGGTGACACCTCTCCCAGTCCGGGTTTTTAAAGGACAGACTAGTCTCATGATCAACAGAGACATGGAAATGGTACTACTTTTAGACCAACTTCGGTGATTGAAAATAATACCCAGCATACTGTGTAAATGAGTCACTGAAAATTCATTTTTACTTCGGACACCAATTCCAACACGTTTCAGCCTTCCTAGCGGGTAAATATTTGGTTGGTGCCTACCGTCCGGGAACAACACCCAAAATTTTTTTTTATATACGGTGCAATGGCCAATACTTTGTTCTGGGTTGAATGTCATCATTAAGAGATCATTGTTACACTAAAGAATAATGGTGCTTGGCTAAACGTTTACAAGTATCATTACTTTCTTTGAACCAATATATACATCGGCTGAACAACGACGCAACAGAAAGGTTATGGAGTATTTTTGTCATATTCATTCTAACACTGAATGTCTATCTTGGGAAATTTCTTTTTTACTAACTTTGGTGAAAGTATAGCTCCTCAAAGGATGTTTTTAAATTTTATACCATGAATGTTACGGATACTGGCAGTGAATATTGCATAGTAAGTTTTCTTTAAGGTTATGTGAAATACTTTATAATACCATAGTATAAATTAAATTTTTATTCTATGCTTTATTTATTATACCTCTGATAATACAAGATATATATTTGTTTTACACTCCTTAAATGGACAATGTCACAATCAACAGGGCATGGAATCAGAGTACTGGTTTTGAATTGAAATCAGTGACTGAAAATGATAAGGTCGCCATGCAGTTACCGGCTGCTGCACATAATGTTAATGTTACTTGAGTCACTGTGTTCATCTAGAAACCGATTCCATGCCCTGATGAAAAATCTCTTCTGACCAGCGACAACCTGTCCCTTCATGAGGTTGATCAAACAAGAGTATTGGGGCAGTGGGTTTATCCATATGCTATTTTCCATGTTTAACATGTGGTCAACGAGAAAGGAATCTTTGGCTGAATGAGTAGGGATTGGCTGTGTGTGATATTTTGAGATATTAGAACAATTAGTTAAACTTTTATTTTAAATAAGGCACATGACATCTCAAATCGTATTCACCTATGTTATTTGGAGAAGTACATAAACTCTGCATGCAAAAGCCACACACACACTAGCCCGGCCAAATCACCCTGGTACTCTTAAAGGTCACGTGAGGTGTAAACAAGTCACATGGTCTATACTTATTTGCAGCTGCTATACGTAATACCAGAGCTTATGTTTTTATGTTTGATTGACATACAGGATGGGTGTGTAAACTTCTACCTCTTTGAAAAAAAGATCTGCATTGTTTTATCTAAACCTCTTTACTGAAATCTCATTATTAATAGTGTATATTTTGTTAGTAGAACATTTTAAAATCTGAAAATCTTACAACTTTATGAATTTGGTAATTTTGTGTCCCAGAAATTTTAGATTTCAAAAAGTAAGCAATATTGAATCTTGTTTCACTATTTAAAAAGAATAAATGTTTTTTGCCCATACATTTTTTAACAAAAAAGATAAATAAGTATGTTTGCTTTTGATACCGGTTCTTTCACATGTGGTGCGATTTTTGTAATGAATAAAAGTTGTTGCCAATGTTTGCCATAGGTCTTTATTGGAGAGCCACTCTCCTATTGTGAGACAACAGCTTACAGCACAACACTCCACATGCGGCTGTATGAATGACTCATCATGTGTGAAGTGAGGACTCTGGGACCAGCCGGTTGGTTTTGTTCTCAGCGTTTCAACTAGTGTGCTTCTGGTTGTCAGGAGACTCTGACAGCATTGATTAACTCGCTTCCACTGGCTCTTCTCAAAGCCATCACTTCTTCCAAAAAGATACATGGTGCGTCGGAAAGAACTCAACAATATCTATCTCCTGTGCAAAACCTCAAATCCTACTACATGTGTATGTGACGCACCGTCCAAGAGTTGACCAAAGTGTTCTTGTACATGTGAACTAATCTGCTCTAGTTGATAGGGACACTCCTGGACGATGGCTGGTACTAGTTGAATTCATTGAGCACAAACCAACTGGCTCTTCTCCAGAGCCATCACTTCTTCAAAAGCGAGATTAGCATAGTTGTTGCCGAGAAAGAACTCAACAATATCTGTCTCCACCATGCAAAGAGCCTCAAATCACTACTACATGTGCATGAAGGCGCTGCGTCCAAGTTGACCAAGACATTCTTGTATATGCTTACTTGTCTTCATGGATGAAAATATTATCAAACGCTGGTTTTTTTGTACCTGAACACAAACACAACTGAATGCACATCTATACAAGTGATATGTGTGTCACTATGTTTATGGACAGTAAACTGAACATGTACAATTGACCATTTACATTATACCATGCTGGGTAATACACGACAGAGTGCCACTCACAAATAATCCCTATACACTGTTGTTTGATTGTTAATGGTCCTCCCCCTAAATCCTCCCAAGAATTCCTAAGATTCCTGGAGTTCTAATAATAAGTACAATGGGGGTGGTGCACTCTGCTGCATATCGAAGCATCATATGATTTATATGGTCATACCAAGTATGTACTTTATTGACGTCACGTGGCGATGGACACTCAGCTGACCATGTGTCACCCTTTCTATGGACAGTCAACTGAACATGTACATGTCTGCGGTGGCAGCAATGTAATTTGGACCAAAGAGTCTCTGGTTTTTCTAGACAAAAGCCAGGTTCCAGGGTGATTTTCTTTGGAACCCTTGAAGGGGTCAGCTTCAACTTTTGTTTAGGAATATTAAAGGAGGAGGTCCCAGGATGATGGTACAGCCAAACCTTTGAGAAAGAATCCCGGCTTCACCCACATAATCTACTTGGCCTCCCTAGTCACTAGCTGTCTGATGCCATCTAATCACCATAACCTGAGCTACCAGCCCAACCAAGTAGAAACTCGTATAATGGCTGCTGGTTGTGAACAAAAGACATTTGAGAACATCAGTCAGGGTCTATGTTAACAATAAGAGCTGTTTGACATCTATTCATTAGTAAATGATTAACATGTACCTTAGCTGGGAGATTAAATAGTCCTGGGCAAAAACCCGGATGCAACCTATTTCTCAAAAAGCAACTTTGCCCTCCTCGGTATTTTCTTCATTTTCGGTACTTCGGTAGGGTAAACAAAAATGGATACCTGACCCAAGTTTGTTGGGCCTTAACAGATTACAACACATCCTATAATATATATATATATAAATATATATAATATACATTGATTTATATATACACTGGTCATGTAACATTTTAGCGATGCACCAATCAGAGTGTCTCTATCTTGCTTACTGGTGAAAGAACTGCCGGTTTTGGGAAATAGCTGGAACAGCGACTGGCTGAACCTCCAACCTCTCATTGTCGGCAGCTGTACTGCCTTCCTCTTACCCTGGAGATAATTTGAAACAAAAGTGAGGTACACACAAAATCTGTTTTCATCTTCCATTGCTTTCATGAGCTTACACATAAATTATCTTTGAAAAAATTTTAAGATGTAATGGGATAAAAAAATCCTGATAAAATATTCTGTCTGACATGTGGTGATTTTCAAGAAGCGATGAATACAAAATTCCACATCTGAAATGGATCATCAACATACGATCCAATGCAAACAATCTGGTTACATTATTACTATTTCTCTCCCAAACGAAATAAGCTGAAACTTTTCACAATAATAATAATAATAATGTTGGACTTATATAGCGCCGCATTGTCACCAACTAAGTGGTGCTCAAGGCGCATTCTTTTTCGTGCATTACTGTACCGCGGGACCTACGACTGCGTCCCATCCGAAGGAACGACAGTATGGTTAAGTACCTTGCTCAGGACACAGAGTGTGTCACGGCAGGAACTCGAACCACACCCTGCTGCTGGCAACACCAGAACTTGAGCTCGGTGTGCTGAACTTCGACCGCGTAGGTTGGTTTCTGACAAAATAATGGATGTATCACACCAGACACTTAAAGTTTATCGTGCCTTTAAGCCAAAATTGCGTTACCTCTTTCAGAAACTGGTGTTATTTTGACCTCGCTGACCTCTGTAGTTTGTGTTTTGTGTACTGGTTGGCCGTTAACTTCCCTGGTTCTTCAGTGGGATTTAATCCTCCTCATCTATAGACATCGACGATTTACAAAATATTCAGTAGCTAAGTTCAACTGCAGCGCTCGTTGGTGTAGGCATATGAATGCGTGTTATGCAAAAGCAGCATGCAATAAACCCTATCGACCTAAGATTCAATCTATTTATAGAATGTATAGATCTGTGTGTTTACTGGTAATTTCTTGTTTTTCGCTGTGACTTTATCCTTCAATAATCATTCTCACATGTACCCTCTGTTCTCTGACTGGTTGCTTTCTTTATATAAAACATTCCATTACAACTCTGTTATCGTCCTTACTCTCACTTTCTCCTGTTTGCAGTACGCAATTCTGTTATTGTTCTGAGCAGTGTGTGTGCGATCTGGTGGTACCTGCTCCAAACATATGCACGACACAAGCAGGCGATGGACTTCCTCTTTGAGAGTTCAGTGGCGATTCTGGATTGAGTTGATGCATTTATTATTATCATCGCAAAATTGTGAGAAAAGTTGTGTATTGTTTCAGGGAAATGCATGCAAGGTGATATGTATTTCACCACGCAGTACTTCCTCGGCGTTAGTTGCTATCAAAATGTTCTAAGGGCGCCAGATGGAGCGATGCAGTCTCACTGCTAACTATATACACTGAGTGCGCTTACGTTCTTCCAAATCGGTAGAAATCCAGAAAGGTTTTACGGTAAAAAGCCACACAAAGATCTTTAATGGCCGATGTTGAAACTACCCTGTAGGAGTCTGCTGGGTGACACCTAAAGGAGTACACTTTTGGTAATGATTGCTCGATGGAAACAATAAATATTTTGCTTGAATCGAGAGCGATCTGTTGCAGTGTTTCTTGTCTCGGCCCGCCATATCATCCTCCATCATCATCATTATATCATTAATGAAGAGTTTTCTTTTGTTTCTTACCCTTCTTTGATGAATTCTATTCTTGTCCGTCAAATGGTCCTATTGTCTTCGCCAGAGCTTTCTAGGAATCTGCACCGAATAATCAAAACAATAAGATCAACTTTACAGATCAACTGATTAAATGAGAATAAATCAATGGATCAACAGACAAATGATTCATACTCTGTGTGAATTGTGCTTAATCATGATTGTTTGTTAAAAGCCTGGTGACTGGTGGGTGAATCGGTTGTAACTTCAAAACTCCTTTGATGTCTTTTCAGTTTGAGATGCTATCAATCTAGCCATATTTTTGTATTTGCAAGTTGCTATGATCTAACCACAAAGGAAACTGAACAAGGTAAATCAATTATTTTTTGGAGTGGCAGATTATTTTTTACTAGAGTGGAAGACTTGAACCTGCTGGTCAGATTGCAGGAGCTATATGTTGGCCGGTCTCCTATTTTTACCAATATCATGTTACGATGAGCAGTTCACAGCGTCCTCTCCTAGTGATCCCCATGGTGACATTCAGGCAAAAATAATAAACCAGGGTCATTCAAGCCAGAAGATCTGGGCGTCTCACACGGGGAGTCGTGAAAGATGCCAGACACCTGTCAGTTTGGGGAAATTCGCTTTGACCTTGGTTGTTAGCTAGCTCATGAGCCTCAAAGCTTCACGCAGATCTTCAGCACAAGATATCCAATGAAATCTTAGATGGCATACAGACAGGGGACAAGTCTAGGGGCATCCTTACCTTTTGACTTCATCTGTGTTGCCGGTAGCAACTACCAACCCATGGCAACAAGGTCCTCCTCCGTCCACTTGATCTCTTTTCTGGTTCGGTCTCCTCTGTTTCCTTCTTTCCGACTCTGAAGAAATAAACCCAAAATAAAAATCCTTGTCTGGGAAGTAATAACCTAAATATCAGTTGTTGCCGTGGTTACTAAATCGAGGAAAAATAAATGAACCTTGAACTGAGATAATCCTTTGTTACATCGTGTTTTATAATACCTTTGCTTTCTTCTATGTGACCTCCATATCATTAGCCATTGTAACCATGACCACCGTCAATACCGGCTTGTGTTGGTGTCTCAATAACTGGCTCTGGTTCTTCTAGGGTGGTCTGTGTTGGATATGAGCTACGAAGACTGCGTGCCATTTCTAAATCAACAGAGGATATTGTTAAAGGTAAGATACAACATTGGCTTGTATGAGTATGCTTACTTTTTGTTATCCTTTAACTACCCCAGATCCTCCAAAATCCACCACTGGTTTTGCCTGATTTTGATGGATTCAGTACTCCACAAAGTGCTCGAATTTGATTAACCCAATGACTGAAAATAATACTCAATTGATAAGGTCATATTACGTGGAGTGCTATGGTCGAGCGGTTTAGTCGTCGGATTTGTGTTCTGATGGCTGAGTCGTCAGAATGTGGTTCGAATCCAACTGCGACCATGGTGCTTGTGTCCTTGAGCAAGACACTTTACCATAATTGCTTCTCTCACCCAGGGGTAAATGGGTACCTGTGAGGGCAGAGTTGGTTGTTGTGTTTGATTAGCCCTATATGCTAGAAATGGCAGCAATTGAGCTGTATACTCCCAAGGAGCTGAGATGGTTTCAGGAATGATTTATCGCCTGATGAGCAGGGGTAATAATATAGTGCCTTGAGCACCAATTTGTGATACGCACATAAAGTCTCACATTATTATTATTATACTGTTGCTGCTGCATAATGAGCCAGTATTTCAGTCCTGTGTTGATTTGAACTAGAACACCGATTCCATGCCCTGTTTAAAGTCTGCTCTAATTGATGATACTGTCCTTTAAGCAATTTCCTAATCAGGTAATTACTATATGTATACACATCTTTAAAAATAAAATTGCTGGTGAAATGGAAATCACATATACTTACTCTCTGTAAGCTGGTGAGAACGATATGTTAGTCTCACTTCAAGGGACCAAAGTACCAGTACCTGTAAGAAAAAAATGGTAAAATGTGTAGTCTTCAATTTAATATCTTTCCCCACACTCAAGTTACATCAGGGAAGACTGACGTGGTGGGATTAAATTGCCACAGAAAAAAACCCCATGCAATCAAATAAAAAAAGTGTTGATCCAGAAGCAATTGCAAAAAATTTTTACGATAAATGCCAAGACATGTAACCAAAAATATCCTTTCCCACCATTTTTCTTTCCATTTGCTAGCAAACAACAGTGCAGATGTCTGAAATTTTTGAAAAAGTCCATCCGGATATAATTATTTTGGCCCAAAGTTTACTGGTGCAGAGAACCCTAGCTCCCCCATTGGGTAAAGTTTGGCCCAAATAAAAATTTCCAGTTAAAAAATGATTAAAAACCCAAAATTTAAAAACCTTTTTTTATATATTAGGGATTTTTTAAAAAAAACAAAAATGCAGGGGCATCAGTTTCCCTTACAGAATTTTTTTTTTGGGGGGTTGGGGTCGGGGTGAACCCCCTTGAGGGGGGAAATGGGTCACAGGGCAGGTATGTTTTAAAAAAGTTTAAGACATCAAGAGTCAAGACAATAGCATAGTTTGAACTAAATTTGGTTCGGGCTGTGATATTCTCAAAAAAAAAGATGCCCTTTTGCCCAAAAAAAGTTTTTTAAAAACCCAGCCTTTTTAAAAATCAATGTGACTAAATTTCATCAAAACTTAAATTTTTAAATGCTAAAAGACAGATATCGTCACAGCAGGGAAATTTTTAAAAAATTTTTATAAAAATTTAAAAAAAACCCAAAACTTAAAACCAAATTGGTTAGCAATTGATTTAATTTTGCCCAAAACCGAGGGGTGTATAAAATTCACAGGTGACCCAGGGGATTTGAACTATGACCTCCTGCTTGCTGGGCAGCCGTAAACCTCTTTTACCACGGGAGCTTGCCCGATCAAATTTCCCAACCCAAAACCCCAATAGCAGGGTTTCCCGCAATAAAGGGGTTTGGAAATTTTGGCTTGGGGTGAAAAAGATTTGTTTTAAATTTTTTCCCGGGCAATTTAAATGTGTTGTTCCGCATACTCGGGATTTTTGAGTGTTTTAAAAAACCCCACAGGTTTACTGTGTTTCCCTTTCTGCAACATAAGTTAAAAAAAAATTCAAAAGCTTTTTGTTTTGTCTACAACACAATGAAAAAAATTGTTTCATGAACTTTCATTATTAGTTTTATGCATATTTTTTGATTTTTTAACATGAAGTTTTATGGATCATAATAAATTTATTTATATCCAGAGGTTAAATACATGTTTTACATTTTGACCGAAAATGTATCCAACTATATTTACGGTTCCAGCTTTGTTTTTTTTTTAGAATTATAAGTCCTTGTATTTACAACCCCTTCCCCCGTATCATCTCAAGTAAGTTCAGCCTGAGGCAAACCCCCAGAGACCAAAAACAAGTCAACCCAAAATTTGGGAGGCAAAACGACCAAGGCCCAATATTTTACAGTTATCAATATAGAGATCATTATGTTATCAATTTTCACATGTATAACCAACTGTTCATGCAGATGAAACCGGGGTTTAAAATTGGGGTTTTACACATCAACTACCTTTGACTTCCCCAGGGTTTAAAATTTTCCGAAATTCAATTGATCTCCAAAATTTTCCCCAGGGCTATGGAAAACGGAAAAAATTTTTTAAGAAACAATTATCTAATCAATTTGGTAACTGATTTTGTTAATGAAAAACCATTTCATAAAAACACCCAAAAAACGATACTTAAAATCCCAGATTTGTTGCAACCCCGTATTTTTTTATTGTGTCGTAATTTGCAAAAAAACATGTTAAATGCTGAAGTCCAATCAAAATTATAGTCCACCAATTACAGCAATATCAGATCATGTTTTTATTCAATGTGATGTGACAAAAAAGATCGGGGTTCATCGGATGTTTACAAATACTGAATGCCACATATAAAAGGGATAATATGTGCCCCGCTTCTGTAAAAATGAGTCACAATTTCCAAATTTGAAAATTGAGATTTTTGGTTTATTATTTTTTTGGGATTGAAATTGACGCCAATCAATAAAATTTTAAAATCAAAATTTTTTTTGGGGAGTGGGTTTTGTTTATTTCGTCATTTTTTTTCCCTTTTCGAATGTTTTTTTTCCCTGAGAATTAATTGTGTTAATTATAAATTATTGATTATTAAAATGGATATTCCATAATGCAATATGTCACACCCTCTAACATTTTCAAATTAAAGTTGATGATTTACTTTTTCCAACCACATAGAAACCCCCATTTTTTCAAATTTTGGGATTTTGGACTCATTTTAAAGGGGTCACATTTTCAAAAAGTAAATCAAATTTGGGATCCATTGCATTTTGTTTGATAGTCAATAATGACACCATGAAATAAAATAAGCTAATCGGAATGTCTTTTATTTTTTTTTATTTTTTTTTTATTTTTAAATTTTTTTTGAAATTGGTTACCCATTAAAAGGCCAAAAAGGCCATTTCAAAGGGGCTACATGTTTATGGAGTTATAGTTGAGAATTTTTTGCATGAGTTTAAGTATGGGACAGAAAACTACAAAACGAGACCCCAACTCTGGAAAATAGCAACAGAGGTCGGGTAAAGGAACCCTTTTTTTCACCTCTAATTTGTGATTGACGGATTAATCAGTATATAAGCAAGGTATCCCCCGATCAGAGCGGGACTTTCGGACGGGGCAGGGAACCCTGTCCTATTTTAAAATTGAACACATTGACTTAAAATTTCTGGCTTTTTATGTAGCAGTAAGGGTAATATGATCTTATCATGGGGGATATTAGGGAGTCAGAATTAACAAAAAACTAGTTTTCCCGATTCCATATCCTATTGATGGGAATTCCCCTTTAAGAGGGAGGGCCGGGGAATTTGGGATACCAAACCTGTAAACCCTTTCCCCTACATGAAAGTACATGTAGGTGGAACGTTTTACAGGGGACATATTTTTCAAATTCATTTTTGGGATTTTAAAATAAACCCTTTTTGGGCTCACGGGTTTCCCTCCCCTTCCAAATTAACAGGATCTCATGCTCACAAAAACCCCAAAAAAGTTTCCAAACCCATCCAGTCCAGAGTTCCAAAGGATTAAACCTACCTCAAGACCAACTGATTCAAAAGAAATTCACCCAACAAGCATCCTT
The DNA here is from genome assembly GCA_029582265.1 of Zoroaster sp. YZ-2022. Classification (NCBI taxonomy): domain Eukaryota; kingdom Metazoa; phylum Echinodermata; class Asteroidea; order Forcipulatida; family Zoroasteridae; genus Zoroaster; species Zoroaster sp. YZ-2022. The sequence continues at coordinate 3,993,024 of CM055833.1, read as the reverse complement.
GTTAAGTTAATTTTTGAGAATCAACCAAAATGCCAAATGTGACATGAAAAGTCGTCTCACATTGAGCGGCCAAAGGCCCAGAATGATGAGGGACATCAGTAGCAACATTATGTCAAAACCTATATCCACCATAAACAAAATTTGATTTTGGTCATTGATGTTTAACATATTCCCTTTTCATTCATGGTGGTAAAATTTCACAAGATTATTGCACCATTTAAAAATTATACCCAAAAGTACTGACAATATTTTAAATGACCTGAAAACACCTAATTACTTGATATTGTTTTTTTTTAATTTCAAATTTGGAAAAATGGGTAAAAAAAAACCTTTGTTTTGCTGAAAAAACACCACTGCGCCTAAATTTCCCTTGGAATGACCCTTGACAAAAAGTTCAGTTGAAGTACTAAACCCAAAGTTGACCCCAAAGTAGTTTTCAAAATGTAATGTTTAAAGGAAGGGCCCTCAACATATGTGACCCGTTTCCCAAAAAAATGAGTCAAAATTTTAAATGCTCCAATGGGCGATTAATGTTGAGAGGGTGATTTTTGGGGGTTGAAAATCTGTTTTTGGGGTTTTTCATTTTTGGGTTGACTTTTGGGATCAAATTTTTATATTTTACATATTAAAACAACAATTTTCGTGAGTAGGTTGTTTCATTTCTGTCATTTTTTTTCCCTTTTTAAAATGTTTTGTTTTCCAAGAATTAATTGGAATTATAAAATTATTGATTTTTAAAAATGGCATATTCCATAATGCAATGGGGTCACACACCCTCTAACATAAAACCAAATTAAAGCTGATGATGTACTTTTTTCCAGCCACATAGAAAATAAATTTTTTAAAATTTAATTTAGACTCTTTTTTGAGCGGGTCACATATGGGTAATGGAAAAAATTCCCAAAATTTATTAATCGAACGCCCTGAAAAAAATTTTCTGTCTGAAGTCTCTTTTTTTAAAGAAAACAAAAAAAATGAAATTATTTTTAAAGTCACAAAATTTTGCCCAAATTTTTTTTCTGTAAATATTGAGAAATGCTTTTCACACTTTTCCTCATGATTTATACACCGATTGAACTAAACCTTTAAGGCCAGTTGTTTAATGAATTTTTTTATGTTTTTAGATTAAAAGAATACTTATAAAAGAATTTTTTAAGATTTGAAATTTCCTTTTAACTTTTATGAAATCAAATTTGGAATTTGGAAAAACCAAGACTAATTGTTTTAAAGGAAAAAAATTTAAAGGGAAAACCATAAAAAAAGTCCATACATGTATGATTTTAAAAACCGAATGAAATTGTATTCATTTTTCATTTGTTTTTTTCGGACCAGCAAATCTTTGAGACGCCTTTGGGACCGAGAACGGGGACTATGAGGAGTTGAGCCCGGGAAGGGTCTGGACCCAAACATTTTAATAAAAGATGATTGGAAATCTTTCCAAAAAATTTTTTGTTAGGACTGAATATTTGGTGGGTCCAGGGTGCAATGATCCTTCCCTGAATTAAAAAAATAGGGCCCCCCCAGGAAAAAAAGACAATTGAATGGGGGTTTTTATTTCAAGCCATCCAGTATTGGAAAAGCTTTAATTTTTCCGGTACAACAACATTTTGTCAAAACCTTTTTTTGATAATATTTAAAGGAAATAAAAATTGGGAAAAAGAGTTGGTCGGAAAAAATAAATTTTTTCCAGTGGTGATCGGAGGGTCCTGAGGCCGATCGGGGTTTCCCGGAACCCCCAAATGGGCAGAACCCCGGGAAAATGTGGCCGCTGTGTCTTTCTTTCGCAGGGGGCTGCCCGAATGGAAAAAACACCATCAGGTAAGTCAGATAAGAATGGTTACAAGTGAACTGGGAAAACTGTCATTTTTATTTTATTAAAAACTTTACCAAACACTGGATTTCTAAGACAGGGAAAATGTCAACACCCCCCGTGGTACACCTGAGTGATTGGATATGACCCCGGGTCTGGCAAAAAAAAAGTGGCCAGTGGTGGTTGAAAAGGGGCCCATCCCAAAATTTTTTTGTGTGACGTTATGGTTTTTTAAAACGCCAGGACAAGGAAGCCATTTCTCGAGTCAATTTTTTAGTGACTTGGACTTGGGCTTTGGGTTTACTCAACATCAGGGCTTGGGCCCAGTGTTTTTTTAAAACCAGCTAAGATTACTCAGTGCAGTCATTTGGGATATTTGAAAAAGTTAACCCTTTAAACAAATGGAAAGGGGCAGAAATACCGGCCAAAAAACTGGTTTTCTAGATCCAATATTTGGGCATTCGCTTTAAAATAAAACCGGGCTCGTGACTTTTGACTCAAACCAACCTTTTTGACCCCGAGACATGGACTAAATTTTAAGACCCAAGTCTGGCCAATCTATTACCTCCACAAAGGGGAAAATTTAAAAAACAAAGTTTTCTCAATTAAAGCGATTTGCTTTGCTTGTTTTCGATTTTTTTCTTACAAATTTTATATCCCAAACATGGGTATCACAATAAAAGGAAAGGGTTTTGCTGAGAGGAGACAACGCAAAAAGCAATATGGGGCATTGACAAATTCATTTGCAAGGTACTTCATAGGCCCTTTTTGATCCAACAGGGCCAACCACTAAATGCACGCTTTTGTTTCTACCCCCAAAAGCTGAAAAAACAGGCCCAATTTTTTTTCCATGGAATTTCTGACCCCACCGCACCGCGTTTTTTTTTTCAACATATATTTTGTCAACGCGAGGCCCATATCTCGACACCTTGAAAAGGTTTTGAATCGTAATTTCCAAAAAAACGCGAATTCGAATTATCACCCAAGCTTTCTTACTTTGTGCTGGGTTTTTTTGGCTTCATGAAGAGGTCCCCCTTTAGATTATTTACGGGGAAAAATTTTTCCCCTCATCGCCCACACAGAAAAAAAAAATATAGTTCTGATTTTTTTTTTAAAACAAAAACAAATAATACCAAAAAAATAAAAAAAAATTTTTTGTGAAAAAGTTGAAATTTTCCCTTAAATATTTAAACTTACTTTAAGGGATGATTCTTAAACCCCTTTTAGTGGGGGGGGAAATGGGGGGGATTTTTTTATGGCCAAGGAGGTTTGGGGGTTTTTTCCCTTTTTTTTGGGGACTATCAGGATTTTTTTGGGGGGTGCAACTAGGGACTGAAATTTTGGGGAAATGTTCTCATAAAAATGGGGGTTTTAAAACATTTTACCAATGTGTACAGTCCCTTGAGAAGTTTTATATATATTCTGGGGCTTTCTCCCAAAAGCACAGAATGCTGAGAATGATGACCGCCAAGAAATTATAAGCAAAAAAAACTGGGGGTTAAACTGACGCCTTTAGTTGGTTTTTATTGTCTTCGGGGAATAAAAACCCCTCAACAATTTCTGATCGGGAAAGTTGAGTTGTAAACCCCAGTTCTGTTCAGAAAACCCAAAAACCACCAAAAGGAACACGGGGCACTGCAAAAGTCTTTTTATCCTTTTTACCATGCAAAGCTCTATTACTTTAGTATTTTTCATTTTTATTGCCAGACATCCAAGGTTCTGTTACCCTGATGACCCCAGCCCCATTGCCCATCAACCCAAATTTAAAAAAAAATGCAATCAAAAACATTTATTTCCCCAAATTCCCCAATATCAACAATTCAAAAGAAAGTAAAAAATACGATTTTTCGGGGTTATAACATCTGAAAAAATAAAGCCCAAAAGAGACATCATGCACGCCAATTGTTACATTGAGCCTTTTGGATGACATGCATTTTTATTTGAACCAATCAGAGTGATGAAGTTTGTTTCCAAACACTGACTTGTGCACATCATGTTTCGGGGGTCCCCAAAATGTTAATTTTCCCATTTCTTGGGTTTTTTTTTTAACCAAACAATACTCATTTTTAAAACTGTAAAAAATAATTTTAAAAGCCCCGATTTTTGAAAAGGGAAAGGGGCCTTTTTTGGGCATAACAAAAAGGGCCCCAAGAGGCAAAATTTGGAAAACATTTTCGTTGAAGACTTAATTTGTATATTTCCCCAGTACTTATTTCCTTTTAGGAAAAAGAGAGGGGAAAAGGGGAAAAATTGGTGGGGAGGGCCCCCGAGATCCGCGGGGCCACGGGCCCCGTTAATTTAAAAAAAATTCATCATATAATTTTCCCGGGAAAAGGGGGGATGAGTGGTGGATGGATGGATTATACAAAGAAAAACCCCACCCGACATCGGGCCGGGATAGCAAAAAGAACCGCCAAATTTTTGGTAGACCCCCCGGATAATGCCCAAATTTTCGTGACACCGACGGACCCGCCTTTTCCCTTTGGCGGGGTCCCCACACCCCCGACGGGCCCACGCCACCGGCAAAAACCTACATCCGTGGGGTTTCGAGTTGATTCTTTTTTTGGCATTTTTCGCCGCCCGTCGGAAAAATTTAAAAAACAATTTAAACCCCTTTTTCAGATTGATAACATTTAAGAAAGGGAAAAATAAAAACTAAAACCCCCTTTTAAAAATAGACCTTTTTTTATTTTGACAATGGAAAGTTCCAAATTCAGTTGGACTAACCCTCACCCCTTTTATTTTTTTGCCAAGTTCATTTTTGTGATTTATTTGATGGGAAATTTTATTTTAAAAAGTTACATCCCTTTCCCCCTGAAAACCCCCGGGCTGCCCCTTTTCCCCCGCATACATCTTTTTATGGGTTTATCCCTGGGTTTCACAGCACACATGGGGAAGAGGATTTTTTGAACCCCCCCCAGAAAATGGAGATATTGACCAAATGTGACCCCCCCGTGAAAAAAATTCCCCGGACCCTGCGCTTTTTAAATGGGCATTTTGTTTAGATGATTTTTTTTTGGGAAAAACTGAGGGTTTTCATGTTTGTTGGGCAGATTAGGGTCTAAATGTTCATAAAATTTTTTTATTAAAATAAAAGATTTTTTTGACAGGTTGTTCCATTTTTATTTTTTTTTTCCTTTTTAATGCTTTATTTCCCAAGAATTTAACCGGTTAATTTTGCAAATTTTTGATTATTAAAAAAGGATATTCCATAAGGGCCCCGCCAACACACCCCAACATATACCAAATTTGGGTGATGTACTCTTTTTATTCCCCATAGAAATCTCAATTTTTCAAATTTGTGACTTGACCCAACAGAGCGGGTCCCAAAAAGGGAAAACCGCCAAAAAAGGATTAGAAAAGCTTTATGTTGAAAAAACCCGGTTAAACCAGAGGTCTGTTATTTTTTTTCAGCGAATTGATTTTATACCTAGTCGTTTCTCCTAGTATTTATTTGATGACTAGTAGGGTTAAAAGATTTTTTTTAAGCTTGTAGATTAACCCAACCACCTCAAAATTCAAACTCCAAAAGCAGGGTTTGGGATTTTGGACCCGGGGCTGTATAGCCCAGACAGGGGTACGAGAGGGCCAAATCCCCAAAAAAGGGGGAGTGTTTGTGCATGGTGTTGATTTGGGAGATTCAGGAAGGTTCTAGCCAAATAGCTAGGGGGTTTATTAAACATCTTTTAGTTATCAATTTTATGAAAAAACTGATTGAATCAATCTTGTTTCACCCGAGGTGGGTCATTTTTGGGAAAAAAATTAAACATGTTTCTATTTTTTAAACCCGCAGGGGGTCAGAGAAAGGAAACCCAAACCCTTTATACCCTTTATTTTCAATACCAGCAAGATGAAGAAGAGGTGCTATGCTTTTTTCAAACAGCTTTTTCTTTTCTACAAATGAAACAAAATCAAAAACCATTTAAATGTTAAAGGACACAACTTATTTATGGCACCCCCCGGGGTTTGGGGGCTTTGTGATAGTTATCCCTTTTTTCGGGAGGTAATTGTACCATTTATTTATTTATTACAACTCTAACCTCCCGGGCCGAAGGGCAAAAACAGTCAAAATATTGGTATCCCCGCCGGACAGCATGATATCTAGTGCACTTAAAAAATCAAACACTTTAAACCTTACGGAATAAAATACATTACAGGTCGAAAGAGTTGACTGTTTTTACTGGAAAAAGCATTGTCTGGTATTGTTCAGGGTGGTCAAATGACAGTAAAACCAGTCAAAATCCCCAATTTTTGTCAACAGTAAAAAACAGTCATGAGTTTTTGACCACTCGGATTGCCACCAAGTAAACTATATGGGAGGGTTAATTAACATTACTGGAATTTCCTATTCAAGGCACAGAGATCATTTCTTCAAATTTTGAACAACAACTGAGAATTTAGAAAAGGATACTGTCACAGAGCTTGCCCAACCTGGTGGAATGACCCCATAGATAGTCATAATCAAACAAACCCCCGGGAAACTTACGGGGTACACAAATCGCTTTTGTGGGGAACAAAGAAATTTCAGAGGGGAAAACCCCGGACCCAGGTTAACATGCCGCACTCTCCAACTGAGCCCCGTGTTGCAGCCCCCATTGTAATATTTTGTCGGGGGGCCTTAGCAAAGTCTTGAACCAAAGCGTGCCGAAACAGGATCACGCCCATTGGATACAACCTGGGAACCGGGGTCGGGGGATCACTAAAACCCGAGCCAAAAAGGGGGGATCGACCCATGTATACAACCTGATGCGGCAGTCTGAGATCACTAAACCAAAGTCGAAAAGGGGATCATGCCCCCATGTTAGATACAACCGGGGAAAGGGGAAGTCGGGAATCAGGGGAAAAAAGATGAAAAAATAGGGACAGACCCATGTTATTTTAAACCTGGGAAGCAGTCTGAATCACGGGAACCCAAAGATCGGTTAGCCAGGATCAGCCCCATGTTAACTTATGATACAACTAAGGGCGTCTGAGATCACTAGAACCAAAGACTGTCCCAGGATCCCCCATGTTACGAAAAACCCCGGGGCGTCGGGGGATCACTAAAAGGGATAAAGTTGACCCGACTGGGGCCCCAAAAAAGGGTTTTAAAGGGGTTTTGGGGAAAAAGGCGCCCAAATGTGATATTTTTAAAATACGGGGTTCAAAATTTTTAAGCATAAAACGAAATTACAGATGGAGAAAAACGGGACAGGCCCCCCCAGTCAGCTGACAACAAATTCCCCCAAAGGGGGGAAACCCAAAAACAGACTGTTTTCCCAGGGGTTTTTTTGGTGAAATTCCGAGGGGGGGGGGGGTCAGGGGCACAGGATGGGATATGGGTATCCGTCCTTTCCCCCTCAAAATACCCTTTATTTATAGATCAGAAAGAAACCCTTTATTTACCCATTTCGCTCGGGATTCAAGATGACTGTTACTTTTTTGGTTTTTTCAGTCGCATATTTGATAGTCTGCCCATAGATCTTTGGAAAAAACTTTTCAAGAAATAAAAAATTTTTGGTCCAAAAATCAATCTGTCAAAATGGTTGTATCAATTTTTCCTGAATAAAATTTTTGCCAAGGTCCCGTCGTTTTGGAAAATTTAAAATTCCCCTAAACTTTGATTTCAATTTTTTTACCCTAAATTCACTGCCCCTTCCCCCCAAAACTGCACTTATGGAATTTGCAAGAGGTAAAAATCAGTCAACTGCCTGTTTGACTGATGCCCCAAAAAGGCAAAAGGGCATTTTGGCCCCATTTTTTAGACCACCCAAACAATACCAAATTTTTACCAGTCAAAACGGGTTGACTCATTTTGACCTGTAATTGAAAATTTACTTACAAATAAGGTTTGACAGTGTTTGACTTTTATGCATAGAAAACCAATAACATCAAATTTTTTGACTGTTTTTTGCCCCCATAGAAGGGGTTAAAGGGAAAGTAAACCTCGTCATTGTGAAATTTAAAAATAATTTACCAAAAGTGTGGACCGTTTAAAAACAATGTTAATCATGATTCGTGTTAAATACTTAGACAAATTTTTAGAAGAATTTTTGTCAACAATAGGGAAAATTTTGAATTTTTAAAAAGTCAAAATGTTTTTAAAATGTTATAGGCCCCCATGTTTGGGGAAGGGGATGATCATATGGACCACCCGCTGACAAATTTTTGGGTTTTCCTCACCCCAACCCCCTCCCCCCTCAATTTCGCCCAGTTCATGATAATATTCATTTAGGGGCACTTCTTTTTAAAAATATCCCCAAAAATATGGACTGTATTGTTCCCCAAAATGGATCCAACTGTTTTTTTGGCAAAATTCTTCCCAAAGGTTTGCCCCAAAACGAAAAAAAAAAACCAACAGGTGCTATAAATTAAGCCATCACTCACTTCCAGTCCTAAAACCCCTACTCCATCTGGTTTTTCTCCACACTGCACCCAATTTTCTGGAACAGACTCCAGACAATGGTTGGAGAGATACAATAATGGTATTAAGCTGAAGAGTTGCATCAACATCTTCGTTGATTCTTGAAGGGAAAAAGTTCTTTTTCCTTTCCTAAGCTGCGGGAAACCCCTGATTGGCCCTTGGGGTTTGATATGTTTTTTCGCCACTGTGGACCTGGTCATACCAATTGGCTGTTGTTCACCTTAAATTTTTTTAAAAAATAAAAAATAAAAAATAAAATAAAAATAGCAACATCTGTGGTAGCTTTTTATGTCAATGCAATCAACAACATAAAAAATAACTTATTTAACCCCCTCCCTTTTGGTACCTTTTTTTTTACAAGTTGATGCCCCTTTGAAACCATTTTTGTGGTTTTTAATGGTGAAAAACAAATATTGATTCCCCCCAAAAGGTTTTTAATGGAGGGCCTAATACAAAACCTTTTTTGGGTCTTTCCAAAAGGTATAAAAACCTTGTTTGGGAAAGTGAATCAAGGGCCCCCTATCATTTTAATGGGTTTGAAAAGAAAACTTACCCAAAACTGTTCAAAAGGATAAATTTTTACAAAACCAATATTTTGGTAAGTAAATTTTGAATGGTTTAAATGGTCAAACAGTAGGGGGGTTAAAACAAAATTTGATTTTTAAAAACAAATGTATTTCTGTACAAGCGTTTAAATTTTTGGGGCATGAATCACTGAAAGGCCCGCTTTTCATTTTATTATAGGATACGTCAGACATGACATGTGGCAGTGTCACACCATTTTTTTTTGGGCAGAGAGGAGTTATCAGGGGATGGAGGTAGATTGCTAGCTCCATGTAGCATTGTCTTCTTCTTTCCCTTCACAACAATGCCTCTGTGTGCTCGCAAAAACATTTTGGTCCTATAATTTTAAAAGCAAAAGGGGGAGAATGAGACCGCCACTTTTTTTCATTCAAAATAAAATAATGTAATCTTACCCCCAGTAAGATGGGGAAATACAAAGGATGATGATGGACATATATTTAAATTATTCCCGGATATTTATTTCATGAAAAACAGGCCATTTTTTTTTACGATAACTTCCTCAGTCGTCAGTCTGATCTTTCAACTCCCCCGTTTAGTGTACTGGACCAACACGGTCATTTGACCCCTTGCAACTATTTAAAATTTAGGGTCATTGTATTTTCTGAATGGGGGGATTTTTTTGAAAGGAAAAAAGTTTAAACCCAAAAATTAAAAAGGGGTTTTAATTTAAAAGTTTTTTTTTGTACCCCAAAAACGATAAAACATTTTTAACTGGTTCTGGGTTTCAAAAAAAATTTAAAAACCCAAAAAAAAAGTGGGGGTCGGATCACATTCTTTTGAACCCCTTGATTAATGGGAATGAGGGCAAGCTCATTTTAATTTGATGGACCTTTTTTAAAAATGTTTGCATGTTACTTGGGTGTTGTGCGGCAAACCAGCATTGCCATTGGAAGAAGAAAATGCAAACCCAAAAAAGGGAACAAACACCAGTACCGCCCCAATAAGACAGTCACTGTAATGGAATTTTTATTTTGTCGTCTGTTTGTTTGTCCATATCCTTTTTAAATTAAGGATAGTAAAATCTTTCCAAAATACCTGTTTTTTCTTTTATAAAATACCCCCATCCGGGAAGAACAGCCAAAGTGTTTTTTTAGTGGTTTCAAAATCTTCCAACATTCACTATGCGCGCTGCCATCTTGCTTTTAAAAAATTTAAAAAAGAGGGCCTTTAATTTAAAGTGGATGAAAAGGGGGGGATCCGGAGCTGGCGAGCGGATTGGTGGTGGTGGTGGGGAAAAGGGGGAGGTGATAATTAAAGTGAAAAAGGACAAAATTAATAATCTGCGCAATATTCCTTCTTTAAGAGCCAGGCGGGATGGGGACAATAAATAACTGAAATGACAAAAGATATAGGGTACATTTTCCCATTTTTGTTTTAATTCATTTTTTTTCAGGACACCATGATATTGAAATATAAGCACAGAGTGTTAGAGGGGGGTGTTGTTTTGAGATATATGGTATGAAACTGAAAATCAGATTCCTATATGAGTTAAATTTTTATGTAAAATATACTTTTGTAAAGCTGATCGATGGATGGTAACACAATCTTTCCTAGAAATAACTTGTGAGGTTCTGTTATTTTGAATTATTCCCAAATAGGTGTATTGGAAAAGTACATTTTCCCAAATTCCAAATTGAATGAATACAAAGTAAACAATGTAAATGCAATATCACTATTTTCATTATGTTTTTAAAATATTCTGATTTAATTTTTTTTTTCAATTCACCCACACAAGGCCAATGCCCCTCAAGGTGGGGCTACTAGTCATTGAGTTGTTACAACGACTCCACACTGAAAAACCAGCCTCGCACCGAACAAGACAAGTTAATAACCAGCCTTTTTCACGGTGCGAATAGGACTGGGGGGTAATATTAGAACAAGGCAGTTGTTAACCGCTCGCCCTATAAATTATGGTTAAGTGTTGCTCAAGGACACAAGTGTCAGCGGGATTCGAACCCACATTCTGCTGTTAACACCAAAACCCCGAGTCCGGTAGCTAGACCACTGGCCACGACACTCTGAGGGAAAAAAAAAACATTTGGGTTGCCGGAAAATAGGAAAACAGTTGATACATGAATGTCCATGGGTACACAATAAAAACTGTATCAAGATTTGTTGACACGGGGAGGCAGACACCAGTTCTGTTCCCGTTGTTTACGTCATTCCGAGCATGCCATAATATCAAGTGCAATCTATGGAAAAGATGGAGAAGTGGTTAAGGGGACAGTATCATCCGAATGGCAGACTTCCGATAGGATGAACGGTACCCAGAGACGAAAATAATAACCCACGAACACGGTGGTTATGATAACAGGACGTGATAAGATCATTTACCGTCCCCTGTTATCTAACAATGTCTTAGGCTATTTTTTTCAGTCTTGGGATCCCGTTTCCATGCCCTGTCGAAGTCTGCTCGATCGATACTACCCCTTTATCTCTCTGCCATCTAGTGTCTCAAAGTTTCCCAATGTCAGAGTTTTTTTTATATATATATATATATATATATATATATATATATATATATATATATATATATATATATATATATATATAGTTTACTTGTTCGGACATGGGGCGCCCTTCTATAAAATATATATTTCTCGGAAAAGGGACTTCCGGTCGCCTTATCGCCACAGCTTTATTTTTAGAAAAATTACTGATTTTTAAAGCCCAGATCTCTTCCTGGTCTAATTTAAGTTTCCTGATTTTGGTATTGAAGGATAAAAACAGAAAAGGGAAAAAAAGAAGGGACTTTTTGTGCACAACTGTTGGCAATTCGACCGATGGTCCCCGATGTCCAATTAAATTTATGTATGTATATATATATATATAACACACACAACATGAAGGTCTACATTATAGATTTAAGGTTCACAGACTCTGAATTGCGCTTGTCATGATAAATTATATTAGAACATTTCGTCACATTCAATCAAATTTTGTTGACCAGTCAATCACTCGAACACTTTCTCATAAATTTTTTTCAGTGACCTTTTTTTTGTTTTAGTGCTTTTTTGCAATGGTTAAATCTGTTCAGACATGTTAATGTTTAAATTCACCTTTAGTTTTCAAAAAATTTAAAAGGGGTGAATGTTTGATCAAAATTAGGTGTTCACGTTCTTGAAAAAAAAAAATAAAATAAAAAAAAAAAAACTGTTACATGTTTTGAGTTTTACAATAAGTTGAGGGAAAGCATTTTCTTGTAAATTGACATGACCATTCCTGTTTTCTCTAAGATGAAAACGGTGTGCCCGGAAGAAGGTTGTAGGTTCTAAGACCTCTGGGCACAAAATACAACTTTGTCCCAGCAGAAGGTCGTAAGCAATAAAATGGGTCATTGAAAAAAATAGGGCATAACTGTTATAACTTGTTCTAAAATTACTCCCAAGACATGTTTTTCCATTCCCATGCTAATTTAACTATCCTACTATGACTTATAAATGGCAGAAAAAAGACAACTTCACACTGGTTTTCACTGGTTCACACTGGTTTTCACACTCGGTTTTCACACTCATTTTCACCTCGGTTTTCCCGGTTTTCACACCTCGGTTTCTTGAAACACAATTTTTCACATTAATTGCTTCGACCTTTGCTGGTCACACTTCCACGTTTTTCTTCCGGCAGTAGGATAAAAATAATAAAAATGTGTGGATTTATATACGCGATCCACCAACAAGTGGTGCTCAAGGGCATTATATTATTATCCTGCTCATAAGGCTCCCTAAAGGGTCATAAATCATTCCTGAAACCATCTCAGCTCCCCGGGGGGTATACAACTCAATGCTGCCATTTCTAGGCATATAGAGCAAACCAACTCTGCCTTCACAGGTCCCCTTAACCCTGGGTGGAAGAAGCAATTATGATTAAGTGTCTTGCTCAAGGACACAAGTGTCACGCGTGATTCAACCATTATGTTGCTAACACCAGAACTTGAACTGTAGCTAGACCGCCGACAACACCCATTTAGGAACTGGGGCTTGACCAATTTACTGGGCTACGAAAAAATTTCAGAAAGAATAATCTCTCACTGCTCAATGAAACAAGATGCAACAAAAGTAAAAAGTTCTCAGCAGAGAACAAAGAACCATTTTTCTAGCTGGTGGTTCTTCTGCACACTTTTTTTGCATTTTGTTGCATTCATGAGGTGCATGTGAAATGCCTGTAGGGGGATAGGTTAAGATAACACAGTGACTGAAAAGTACTGGCTCATTTATGCAGCAGCAGGTAATATGACCTTATCATGTGGGGTATTACTTCCAGTCACGAGTTAATCTAAAACTAGCACTCCAATTCCATGCCCTGTTGATCGGATGATATTGTCCCTTTAACCCCCCTACTTTGGACCTTTTCCCTAAAGTTGATGCACCATTTGAAACCCTTCGCTTTTGTGGTTTTGAATGGTGAAATAACTTGTACAGTATTGATTCCCCAAATGGTTTTGAATGGTAGGTCAGCTAATACAAAACCTTGTTTGGATCTTTCCAAATGGTAGTACAGCTAATACAAAACCTTGTTTGGATACTTCTAAATGTGAATCAATACCCCCTACATTTGAATGGATTTTAATGGTAGTAAAGCTTGCTACCAACACTGTTCAAATGGTATCACCATATGTACAAACTAATGCCATTTTTTAAAGTGGAAATTTTGAATGGTTTCAAATGGTTAATCAGAAGTTATTCAATCCATAGAGCTGTTTATAAATGGCAAAGCATTTCATTACTGATTTCAATATGGATGCCCGGCCACAGTAACCAGCGGAACTATGCAATAAATTCCAGTATAAAGTTTCATCAAGCTGTCATTGTTGCATATCAGCAAGTTGAACCCCTTTTTTAGATCCGGACGATTTCTTTGTTCCTTTTCCTCAATTCGGATCTCTTTTCAGATCTTGAAGTTGTTTTTGCAACTCCGGGGCTTATACGCAGTTTTTGAAAGAGCGTTTACAGGATGCACCGGCTGTGGGGCTGGGCAGGTCCTCCCACACGATTCACCACCTCGTGCCTCACTGTTTGTGTATTTGCCGTGATCATTTTGAAAACTGGCTTACATTTCTATTGTTGGGATTTGGTTATTGCAATGGCATCGCGAAGCGTTTTCTCAGGAACAGTTCCGTGTCCTGCCCTTCTTTTGTTTTTATGGGGATGTCATGGGGGCCTGTGTTGTTTAGCCCGTCAAATCTTTGTAGGATGTAACGATTTCGTCTTGGTTTCCCATACCAAAGTGGTTACTGCAAACCACTGTTATTATTCACTTTGTAGTTTTGCCTAGAGGAAAATAACATTAAATTATTGTACTGAAATGATCCACTGTTGTTGGCTCAACTTTTGAAGTTGCTACAGGGTCAAAATCAGTCAACTGCCTGTTTTGACCGTTGACCCAAATTGCACACAAGGGCATTTTTGACTGGTTTTTAAATGTCATTTTGACCACCCTGAACAATACCAGACAAAGCTTTTCCAGTCAAAAACGGTTGACTCATTTGACCAGATGTCTACACCCTAGGTTTGACAGTGTTTTACTTTTAACCAGTTCGCTGAATAAAAAGTTTTCTGGGCCCTGCGGGTTTTTTTCCCCACAAACATGTTAATGGAAGCTTTCCGCGCATGGCCACATCTACCCAGCATGTCAGTACGCTCGGGTCGTGCACGCCCAACCGGCATGCATCAAATATTCCGGGGTTTCCTGGCGTGTTTAGCGCTCCATCCGTTGCAAATTTTTGTTTTAACGCCTCCGACGAAAAGGATAATATGATATCCTTGGGAAATACAT
>CM055833.1:3745246-3977954 GCA_029582265.1 Zoroaster sp. YZ-2022 | reverse complement strand
TTGATTGCAAAGTGACCAATACCGCATTGGTCACTATGCCAACTTAATTCGGGATTGGTCACTACAGCAAATTCGAAGGACGAATTGTCCTGTATAATAATGGAAGTCATTAAGTTTTGCTGTCCTAAGCCAAAATATAACATCACCTATAATAGTCATTGTGTCACTATTCGAGTAAACATAATTTTTGAATCGAAATAGCCTAAATATATATATTAAAGGGAACGTGCAATACTGGTTACGTTGACAAAACAGCTTCTATAGGTATAGTCTTACTTTCTTTGAACAAGATATGACTATAGGGCTTATATTAGGCGGACTCAAATTCATCAAAAAAAGTGTGACATAGCACTCACATTTTTACAGAGAATGATCGGGTGATCAGAATACCTTTAACAAAACATTGAGTATGAATTTCATCAGTCTATACACTCGAGAAAGCTTTCGGATATACATGATATTAAAGGGAAGGCGCATCATTGATAATTTGCAAAACTGCTTCTATAAATATGCTTACTTTACGAAAGCCATTAGTGCCATCGTCATTTTATTTTCGAGAGCAGTTATTTTTATTTTCGAGAGCAGTTATTTTTATTTTCCAGATCAGTTATTTTTATTTTGGAGAGCAGTTATTTTTATTTTGGAGAGCAGTTATTTGTATTTTCCAGAGCAGTTATTTTTATTTTCGAGAGCAGTTATTTATATTTTCGAGAGCAGTTATTTTTATTTTCCAGAGCAGTTATTTATATTTTCGAGAGCAGTTATTTTTATTTTCCAGAGCAGTTATTTTTATTTTCGAGAGCAGTTATTTATATTTTCGAGAGCAGTTATTTTTAATTTCCAGAGCAGTTATTTATATTTTCGAGAGCAGTTATTTTTATTTTCCAGAGCAGTTATTTATATTTTCGAGAGCAGTTATTTTTATTTTCCAGAGCAGTTATTTTTTTTTTCGAGAGCAGTTATTTATATTTTCGAGAGCAGTTATTTTTAATTTCCAGAGCAGTTATTTATATTTTCGAGAGCAGTTATTTATATTTTCCAGAGCAGTTATTTATATTTTCGAGAGCAGTTATTTTTATTTTCCAGAGCAGTTATTTTTATTTTCGAGAGCAGTTATTTATATTTTCGAGAGCAGTTATTTTTAATTTCCAGAGCAGTTACTTTTATTTTCAAGAGCAGTTATTTTTATTTCAAGAAGCACATGTTTCGCGCGGACGCCTAGCCTGTGTATGCAGTGTAGCTAGTGCATGCAGCTTGCATACATTCCTCAAAAGCGCAGCTGTAATACTGGGAGCAGTGTTTCCTCAGAATGCCCCACCAGAACTCAATGCGCTGGTTGCTCTGACTGCTTCCTTCGAGGAAGCTCCTCTCCCCTGCAAATGCATCTTGAGAGTTTCTTCTCAAGAACTGTTGCATCTGTCGAACAGAACTGTTTTCCGTTCCAGCGTCGCCCCGAAGTAGTCTAGGACAACCTACTTTGTTTCTCACAGTTTCCATGAAATACCCCGCAATAACGCCAGGGTCACTATTTGTCAGAGAGGCTTCAAGCCAGAGGATCTGTCTTGAATACCCGTCGATACATCCGTTAATACAAACCCCGTAAGGCTTTAGTTTGTCATAAGAGTCCAGGTGCCACACAAAGTTTGGGCCTCTTCCGTTGTATGTCCTTTTGTGTAGCCGCCGCCGCCTTCTTTGCTCGACTCCCTCTGGGTCTAGTAATCCCAGAAGATGGCGCACTGTTTCTCGGCTTACCAGAATTCCATTCTGAAGGCATCTCAGGTGCATCCACCGGTAACTACAAAGTTGCCCTGAGGTACTCAACTGCCCTTCTATAAAACATGCAACATCAACGATGTCTGTGTGGTGTTTTCGGCGATAAAGGCAAAGTTCTCGCAATTTACGGTTTAGATTACGCTTGCTGATAAAGATATTATGATTAGAAGCAAGTGAAGCAATTATTTCGTCTAAGTCCTAAACTAAAGTAACGCCTGATCAAATGCAGACTCCGTGCGTCCGAAGCCGCCGCAGCCAAAGATGATGATGGCTTCCAGAAATCGAACAGCTGCTTCAAAAAAGACAAAAATAAAGCTGCTTGAAAATAAAAATAACTGCTCTTGAAAAAAAAAAAAACTGCTCTCGAAAATAAAAATAACTGCTCTCGAAAATATAAATAACTGCTCTTGAAAATATAAATAACTGCTCTTGAAAATAAAAATAACTGCTCTGGAAAATAAAAATAACTGCTCTCGAAAATAAAAATAACTGCTCTGGAAAATATAAATAACTGCTCTCGAAAATAAAATAGCGATGGCACTAATGGGCTTTCGTATTACTTGAATCAAAATAGGCCTATACATTAAACGACCAACCAGTGGAAGTTTCAACTCAATGCAGATTGCAACTTGATTACCATGTCCACAGAAAACCCTTGGAACAAACAAAGTTGCCATCTAGGAACTTTCTGAATATTTTGTGTACATTTATCTGTGTTTTCTCTGTAATTAGAGCTCTTGTTCAGAATGATTGGTACCTCTTACCAATTCCACATCAAGTTAGCTTTCAGATAATAATTTGGTCATTTTGTAATCAAGTAATTCCTTTAAATCGTCATCTAAGTTATAGGAAATTTTTAAAACAAATCACGATTTTTTACGAAAAATTCGAACTTCAAATTAAACATGCAATTAACGAGTACTAGTAATGTATATATATATATATATATTCAAAACAACTGTTCAAATATCAATGGTTGTACAAATTATTTTGTACTCTGGTCCAGCGAGGCAGGGTCTTGACTTCTAGGTGACGAGCCACCGCGACCACTAAATCCGCCACGACCGACAGGGCCGCGTTCTTGTCCTCCTCCCTGACAAAATCCACGTGTGGTGTCACGGTCCTGCTTCTCGTGCTCAGGCATGGCTTTGTCCTTTTCACCATTAGGGGCGGGTCTAAGGTCTTGACCTCCAGGTGACGAGCCATCACCGCGACCAAATCCGCCACGACCAATAGGGCCGTGTTCTTTCCCACTAGAGGAATCTCTGTCCCATTGGTCCGGTGAACGACCCATCATTCCCCTGTCTGCACCGAAGCAAGGTCCTCTATCTCCAAACAAGTGAAGATCATCAGGAAGCCCCCGGCCAGCGCCACCAGGAATGGGGTGATGCCCGATGTAGTCACGATCACAGACGCCAGGGCGAGGAGAGCAGGCTACCATGCCAAACGGGCGTGGATCCATAAATCCTCGAAAGAAATACCGAGCATCTTGAGGGGGAGGAGGGCAAAAGGGAAGCTGGTTGGGATGGCAACTGTGGTAATGAAAGTGCCGGTGGATATGTTCGCGCGGACAATGCTCGTCGCTTTCATTGCGTGCCATTGTGAATTGTGATTGGAAGGCAAAATGCTAGCTGGATAGTGTGTAAAGTTGTGCACGGTGCAAAGTTAATTTCACCAGGTACAAGCAGCAGTTATACTTGACGAAGAACTTAGTTGGAAATGAAAACAAAAATAACGATGTCAGTTGATAACTCTGTATACAGTGAGTATAGTTCACTCTGTTTTACAATATTGTGTATAGAACATAACATGAGCCGTGGGTCGGTGCCTTTATAATCAACCCCGTCTTCAACTCATTCGTTCGTTTGTACTGACTTTACTGTACATGGTAAAAATACTTATGACATCATTTTGATCATACAAGCAAAAAAACGTTGTTTGCCAACGGAGATAAAAACAAAAATTGGGTCATTGCATAGGTATACAATGACAAATAAGTTATGAATTTAATTGACACTGCAGTTAGATTTGTAGTGATCTTTGCCCCCTAGTATCTTTCATATGCTAATAATGAACTGTGGGTATGATCTCTACATGGGGATTCATTATGGCTATTGACTGGGAGGGGAGGGGAGGAGAGGTTGGTCATTTGTATTTTTGATATTTTCTTAATATCTTAAATCACTACAAAAATATAACAGAGGCTTGTTGAAGATAAACAAATATAAAAACATTATCGTCATCAAAATAATGTGCCTATGATATCCAAATCCTTTTCCAGAAGCGGCGATTTCTTGTTCATATTTGGGGTGGGAGATGGGGTCTGTAGGGAGCAGAGCTAGATCTACCCTCCCTCCAACCGATTGAAGTTTGAAATGTTTGGTGTTTTGATAATTTTTCTTTTTGAATAATAAAAAACCGCTAAAAATAATCGAATTTTGTTGTTTTGTGCATTCTATACGCAAATGCCCGCCCCAATTATTAAACAAAATAATAATACACAATTAAAAACATATTTAGCCTAAATAAAATGATTAAAACCGCACACAAGAATTGCAAAGATCTGAAAAGAGATAGAAACACCAATTATACTTTCCATTCCCTTATGGAGAAAGTACATTTTTCCAGAAGCCATTTAATTTTTAAAATTAGGTCTACTTAAATAACAAATACTGAAATTAATATAACTATGGAATGTAAGCTGATATGGAAGTCTAAAAATACATGTAATTCATCATTTTTTCAGCTATCAGTCACAATGACTGATGTTCATGATTCATTTTTCATCCTTTATTATTGTGCATTGTATAAAGTTTTGAACGACATTTGTGTTGCGTTTAGATTATATAGTTAAAATTATGTATGCATTACCTCAAACTCACTGAACAACCTTAAGTTTTAAATCCCTGAGTATATGCATAAACTATTTAAAGATCACGCGGTTCTCCACAAAATATACATTTTTGTTGGAATTCTGTAACATCTAGATCTGTGGTTTGCCGAATTTATTCAGAACCGAAGGAATAAAACCATTTCGCAATGAGCAAAGGTCACATATTAAGTAAAACGTTATTTTCGTAACCAAGGAAACACACGATATAAGCAGGTCTACATCAGCCGTTAATACACCCCAAATGATCATGTCTCGACCAATCAGATTCTCTGAAATGTATTAATGATAAAGCTGTCATTATTACAGTAATTATAGTTCATTTAAACAATTGTAAGTGGAGATTTAAGATACATTTAAATAACAATAATTAAACAAATGTATAAGGATATAATTATATAAAAAAGATTTTATGAGGGGCTGTAAGCAAATACTTATAGACCATGTGACCTAGCTGTGACGTCACGGTTTTTTGGTTTTGGTTTAGGTGTTACGTCACAGGTCACATTGTCTACGACTATGCATTGATCTCTATTATAGCGATAGTGGAGATCAATGAGATGATGCGACCTGTGACGTCACGTCTAAACCAAAACAGGATGAGCACGCATACCGCCGGGCATAAAACGTGACCGCGCCACATTTTGTAAACACAGGTCACATTGTCTATAGTTTACCTGTCCTCATTTTATGACAGGTTAGGTGCCATAAGGAAGCTAAATAACATGTAAACTAACAAATATAAACTCATTTTCTCTGAACTACTTTAGTTTGGAATTCATACAAGGGTCAAAGTTCATCCATTGGACGAGCACTTTTGGACCCATTTTCTTCCCTAATTCAATTTCAGGCTTAAGTAAATTTCAGCGCAGCCCAGCTCCGTGCTACCGTCGTACAATTTGGCGTTCACATATAACTCTCCATTGGCCAGGATGCCAGGAATCGGAATGGGCGGAATGTCAATGACAGTCGGCTTCATTATGTAGTTCCCCTGATAAACATTTCAACGACAAAAACACTCAAATTTACATTTTGAAAATACACATGAATGGGTTATAAATCGATGTATGTACCTAGTCAGTTTCCCTTGTTGTTTATTTGAAGACATAACAGGGGCAATGACGACATGAATCTCAGGGTAAACCCCAGGCAATTTGATTGGCCACAAAACTGATGCAAACTCTGCCATCTCAAACTGACCACTCCATTAACAATATGGTCTATCTAGATATAGATGTTTACAACGTGTTGTTTATATCTTTAAAATCCAACCTGTTTGGCACCACGCCCACTCTGGAGGGCCGTAACTCCCAGACTGGAGTTCTGAATTGATGTGTGTGAATTTGAAGGATAAAACTTTGTTTTGAACAAATTTCAGCCAAATCTGAGAGGGTCATCTGGGGACTTGACACGGAATGACCCACAAACATTTTGACTTGCCTTACTAGCAACTATCATCAGTTAGCAAGGTTCCCCCAGCAATTAATTGAAGGTTTCCCCAGGCTCAATTTCGCATCCTGTATAATTATTTACCTTTTTCTAAGGTGCCTTTGCAAACAAACTTTACATGGGTAACATTTACCTTTTGAAATGGGCAGGCGCATGGTATATTTGCATGCTTTAATGGTTGGGGACATCCAGATGCTGGCGTGGGTGGAATCATAGAACAGATGTCATCATAGGTACACGATCCAACGTTAAACAGACAAGGAATTGGGATCCAGAAAAACGTCACCTGAAAACCAAACGAAGAAAGTACACTGAATGCATGCATCAAGAGTGGGTCTAGGATTCAATGTATATCCAGGATTTGCAAATGGGGCATCCAAATCGACTCTTTGAAAAACAGGATGGCAAGTAAAACATTGTGTCGCTACCAGTTGGGGTTAAACTTCACATGGTATACACTGACCATCTGCTGTCTTTTAAGTTAATGGTTGGACAAGCAACTGCACTAATTAACGTATTATGATGTCGATCAAGGTTTAAAAATAAATAGTTCATATTAACTGTATGCAACGGTCAAGATACTGCTTCATAGTCAGGGTAACAGCTATGAGTCTATGATTGGACATCAACAAATAACTATAAATATTCAAATTGTTCCGAAACCTCATATAAATACCATTTTGATGGCCAGAAATTTTAATGAAGATGCTAAGAAAAACATAAGCTGTCAGTTGCTGAAGATCATGGATGCATACTATCATTGTCCTTGAAAAGGTAAGAGGTTGCAACTTGCAACTATAGGCCGTACCCATGGCTCTTAATGCTCTCTCAGTAGTTCACATTTGTGGGCCCTTATTTAGGGAGAGCACCCCAGCGAGGCACGTGTGTTTGTGTTGGGTGTTTCATGCAGTGAATATTCTCCGGCCTAAATACAAACAAGTTCAAGTGTAAATTTGACAAGCACTTTTGAAAGCACTTTTTTCCCCAAAGGTTGCATTTAGCTGCCGTTCCAGAAACACAAGGGCAAGCCCCAACAACAGAAAGAGAACTCTGCTTACAATTTTTTGTTCATAAACTTACTTTCTTTTGAACATTAAGAACGAGTTTCAATGGCGATTTCAAGGTGACACCGACAGTAGCACTGAAGGACACAGTGAGTTCTCCTGGCAGGGTCACGGGTTCATTTGGAGTCACATAAAATTTGCCCTTCACTGCGGCGTTTGCTGCGCCGCAGTCTTTGAAACTGAAACCATATAAGCCCACCTTATCCTGTGAATATAACAAAAATCAAAATCATTAATATTACCGCCGGGCAATTTCCGGAAATTGTTGCTTTCGTTGAGGCATTAATAATTTCCTTTTAGAAAGGAAAACTATAAATACATTGAAATGATATATTTCACAAAACAGTTGTCAGAAGGTAAGTTTAAGAGTAAAAAATGTGTCTAAATTAATTTATGACGGGACCCACCAACAATTTATTTCGGCACATTGTTACTGTCAAACCGGCATGTTTGTCACTATTATTTTTGAGAAATGGTCATATAACTGCATTTGTATTTACCTGAAGTAAGGCTAAACAAAAGTCTCTGGTTTCTGATCACAGGTTGTTTTTGGGGGGATGTTTTCTTTGGGGGTGTTTTGTTTTGTTTTTTGTTTTGTTTTGTTTTATTTTTATTTTTAATTTTTTTCGTTTTTTTTTTGCCAACCAGTGAAATACATATTTGCGGTTAATGGAACCAGACCAAATTTCTCATACACAAAGTATCGGGCAAACGTTCATGCCCATATATATATATGTAACTGAAATGTTTAAAACACAGCACGGCAGAATTCCAATGGATTCGGCAATTTTGGCTGCAATCGGTCATCGTTTCATATTAAAACAATAAAAAAATATATATATAAAAATAAACATGCCGACGGGCGGGTCTGAGGCGACGCGCGCGGAGACAAGAAACCTGAGACTTTGGTCCTAAAATAGCAATGTTCCGAAACAAAAATTCAGAATGTTTTAATTCATTCTAATGTCAAAAAAGTTTCCGGTTTTTGGTAATAGAACGGCTTCATTTTTTTCTCGTAGTGTAATATTTTTTTTTTTTTTTTTTTTTTTTTGCCAACCATGTGAAATATGTGATACATGTACAGTGTACATGTATATGCAGTGACTGGAACCAGACCAAATTCCCCATATACAAAATATGGTGTCTAAGAGAGGCCTCACAAATCAGGCAAACGATCTAATCGACCCAGCAATTTTGGCTGCAATTAGACATCGTTTCATAGCAAAATAAAGAAAACTAAAAAAAAACACTTAAAAAAAAAACTAAAAAAAAACGACGACGCGCGGGTCTGAGTAGACGCGCGGAGACCAGAAACCGGAGACTTTTTTGGCCTAACGTGCTAATTAGGACAATAACAGAATAATTTATTACAAACGGGAACATTTCATAAACTGACAACACCTCAAGCCAAATAATTTCTTTGAACGATTGATTGATGATGTAGATAGGATGATCCTAGCATTTCGTATGTTATACTATAATGATGATGATGATTGATAAAATCATCAGATTGCCTTTCGACCTACAAACAAGTCAAACACTTTCAAATTCAAACAATTCTTTTAAATGACCAGTGTAAAAAAAATAGCCTATTTGTTTTTTCTGACGCAGTGGCTATTGGGAATTGTTAGTGACTGCCCTAACAATAACAACTGGTGAGCTAAATGAATGACATAACAATAGGCACTTTGTTTTGTAATTATGATTTGTATAATAATTAGTATATTGACAAATCTATATTACTAGGAGACTACTATAATTCAGTTATCTATTTGGCCTACTGTCATGATACTAGCTTATAATTGATATTAAGACAAGTGATATTGATCATGGTGATTATTGGTTGGAAATTTGATCAACGCATTCACATCAGTGTTTTTGGATTATGAAACGATTTACCTTTTCCGTCAAGTTGAACTTCTTCATCTGGTCAATTACATATTCTTGGGCGAATGATCGCGATGGCACATCCGATGCACAAGAAATTGCCACCGAAACCAGACAGAGAAATGCGAAGAAATTCATTTTGAAGCAGACCAGCGTACAGACCAGACCAGCGTGCAGAAAAATCAATCACACGATGAAGTTTTAAGTAAATGCTACATATATATAGGGGCCTATGTACATGTATGTGTGTGTGTGTGTATATATATATATATATATATATATATATATATATATATATATATATATATATATATATATATATATATATATATATATATATATACTTGTATAGTAAAACTAGTGGAACGCTGGTAGTTGTAACTCCGAGTTTCACGCGTTATGCGATCATCAGACAACTGATAGTCACCAAGTATATATGTTCGTAACTTAATTATATGCTAGAAAACAACACGGATATTGTACGTATGGTTCCCTACTCCATGCTAACTCGAAAAGCTAAGGTAGCAAGACGGAGCACCATGCTAACTAATCAGGTGTGTGTGAGCAGTGACTTCGTTTCCGCGGCAGAATTCTAATCGATCCAGCAATTTTGGCTGCAATTGGACATCGTCTCACAGAAAAACATGCCCGGCGATGCGTGGATCTGAGCATGGGGGTCCTTCCTCCATTGTCTGAGGCGACGCGCACGGGGCCCAGAAATCAGCTTCCCTTTTTAGGAGGGGGGGGGGGGGGCTTGCAGATTTAGCCAGTAAATAACAGTTTATCACTATCATTTTAAGTCTACTATCTAGTCTCAAACAACATTTAACGCAGCACAAAACTGGTGACAGAATTGATGTACGCACACGCATATACGTTTTGACAAGCTGTGATGCCAATTATAGACTAATAACAACAATAAGGAATTTAAATAAAGCTTCATCTGGTGATTCGATTGTAGCGGTCGGATTGTAGCGCTATCGTGCAGCGTGCGGCGACAGATCGTGTATCAAAAACGTACAAACACAGTCTTGAACCAAGACTAATGTGGGGGTTCGTGAGTGGTAGCGGTTCGTGATTCGATTGTAGCGGTTCCTGATTGTAGCGCTATCGTGCAGCGTGCGGCGACAGATCGTGTATCAAAAACGTACAGTCTTGAACCTCTCATAATGGGTTACTGATAGTAGTTTCGCTAATGACCCCAACGTACCGGTATACATTATACTTGGCTCGGTCTCGTTATGTGATCTAAAACTAGCTCACCGATTCCATGCCCTATCGAAAGTCTGGTCTGATCGTGAAGATTTGTCCCTTTAAGTTTAAACTCGTTTCGCAAATTTAATAACTTCACTCAAACCAGACAGCCATTCCCTTCCCTCCAGGCCCGTAAGCAAGGGGGCTGCAAAGGGTGTGTTCACGCACCCCGCCCCCCCCCCCAAATGCACTGGATTAGGTCTATTGGTATCCTGCGGAGACATTATTACCTATAAACCTAGCATTATTAATTAACGATGTATCGCCCGGTTTTACCGACAATTACGGGAACTTTTTGTTTTCATTGGAACATTGATAAATTCCTTTTAGAAATTGGATTTATATAGAATAGTGATCGCCCTAACACTGTGTTGACAGACCGCGCGAGATTCAAACTAAATCCGCTCACCCTATATGGCCCAACCAACCATGGCGTAAAGGTGTGATGGGGGCGTAATACCCTAGAAGGCGACGCTATTTCCTAGGATACACTGTGAGACAAAATATCCTTGAACCGGGAAAAACTGTCGGGGATGCAAAACACCAAGGGTGGAAATTCCTTTGCCTGGGTATTTTTTTTTTCCAGGACGAACGTGTGCAATTTTTTTAAAAATGTCTTAAAAAAAAACCTTTTTGTTAATTTTTGGGAATTTCATAGAAGTTGCCCACGTTCGTCCTGGAAAAAAAAAATACGCACACCGGCCTTTTATGACACGTGACAGTCCCGATTTAAATCTTCGTGTGAGGGCGCTATGTCAGTTTACCGATGATGCTGTATAAAAATGGAGGGTATACTTTCCTGCCAAATGACCATATTTTATTCTCATTTATAAATGCCCGTATCATTTTGAAAACATACACAGAAGTACATAATATCTTTGTCATCAAAATAGTGGTGTGTAGAGATAGCGCCCTCCTGCGGCGTGCGGCGATGGATCGTGTATCAAAAACATTCAAACGCAGTCTTGAACAGTGGTGACGTCATGATTAACTGACACAGTGACTCTGGTTGAAGAGCACACCAAAAAAACGATGCAGCATTTTGGCAAGGCATTATTTTAAATGGAAAATAAATCTTTATCTGTCAGGTATTTTTTGGCTAGCATAGGGGTCTATCGGTTCGATAATTTGACAGAAATAGTTACATGGTATTCAAAAGACTGAATTTTATTGCATAATTTAAGACCAAAAGGATTTTGCCGTACACACAGTTAATGGCGCACATAGCGGTGTTGTCGAGGATGTGCAACGAGACCACGGCTACATAGAACCAACAGGGCCATAGCCATGGGGAGGGTGTGCCTCTCCCCTCTCCCCCAACATAAATTAATAATTGGCAAATTGAGCCTCAGTCGGCACAATAATAATCAATCGTGTTGAGGTTTAAGTTATGATAATCACAAACGAAAAAAGTCTCTGGTTTCTCTCCCCGCGCGTCGTCTCAGACCTGCGCGTCTTTTTCCCTATGAAACGATGTCCAATTGCGGCCAAAATTGCTGGATCGATTGGAATTCTGCCGTGCTGTGTTTTAATAAACGACTTTTTTCACATAGGGGTATGAACGTTTGCCCAATTTGCGAGGCCCCTCTTAGCCACCATACTTTGTGTATGGAAAATTTGGTCTGGTTCCAATAACCGCGTATACACGTATCACGTATTTCACTGGTTGGCAACAAAAAATTATAAAAAATAAAAAAGCGCGTCACCGCACGGATTTTGAAGCCGGCCTATGACCAGAAACCGGAAACTTTTGTGGCCAAAGCCTTAGTCTAATTGGTATAACAAGAAAGCATTTTTTTATGGGGGGGGGGGAGGGGGGTTGGTTTTATTGTTTGTTTGTTTGTTTTTGTTTTTTTCAAATAGGCCTACCTTGGCCTAGGCCCACCTCCATTGGTTTTTTCCCAATTAGTTAAGCATATGTCATTTCCTTACTTTAATCTGGCAAGAAAAATTCAACCACGTGATTTTTTTCAAATAAATCAAAGATGGCGCGCTTTTTATGCCAACAATTTAGCTGCTGTTAACGTGGCTTAATTTCCTTTTGAAATTGGTGTTTAGGTCTCTAAAACCTACATAAAAGTAAACCGGTAATACTTCTTGTAACATTGAAATGCAGCGACAATGATCAAGATATTTGGGACGAATATTTGAATTTTGTTGGCGAAGCTACGTACCTCAGTGAGTTGTGTGAGCCCACTGGTTCCACATTCCTGTGTAATAATAGCCATGGTAGACTGGTTACATACAGATCGCTTCATCTATCCATTGGAGTATGTATATGGATACTAGATCAGACTGCACTAAATCCATGCAAAATCAACTAAATCAATGCGCTGAGCCTCATTATTGTATGCTCCTGCAATATTTCTGAAAGAACACCTTTCGAAGGCTTTGCAGTTGACAATGTGTAGACATATATACCAATAATCATGACTGAATATTCAAAAGATGATTGGCTTCCCGTTGGACCTGACAAATTAAATCGTTGGAAGGTGCTTTCAAGCGGAGGGAGATCTTTCAGAAAATCGTGGGCATTTTAAGTACTCGTAGCGGTGGTTTTCTTCCAGAGGGATTATAATTTATGCTTCAATTTTCGTTTATATAAAATATATTAATATAAGTACATTAAGGGTGGTTTTCTTCTGGAGGGATTATAGGTCCTATGCCCTCAATTTTCTTTATAAAAAGACCTTATTAAAGGAATTTGTGGAAATATAGCCCCAAATCATGACAGTGGATATAACACCCGTGAGCTTTTATATGTTTGAAAATTATGCATTAAAGGAACAATATCGTCATGGAATCAGTATCTTAGCTTATAAAAGATGAACACATGCAGTGACTGCAAATTACTGGCTCCTTTATGCAGCAGCAACGGTAATATGACCTTATCATGTGGGGTATTATGGCAGTCATCGAGTTTACCTAAAACTAGCTATCTGATTCCATGCCCTGTTGATCGTGACGATAGTGTCCCTTTAAACATAATGGGAGTTAATTTACAGTGGAATGCATCCATGTTTTCTCTAGGATGTCAAAGGAACATACATACAGCAAAATCATTGTGATTTGGATTGATTATAATTGACTAAATAAGTCATAATAATGATTTCTGTTTTATAATGACTTATTTATATCTCATAACTGATTCAGCTCAAAGCTAGCTGTAACCAAGTAAATTGTTGCAAGTCAAGTCAGTCATGTTTTATCTGAGTGAGTCCAAAATAATAATAATAATGTGTGGACTTATATAGCGCACGTATCCACCAACTAAGTGGTGCTCAAGGCGCATTATATCATTACCCCTGCTCATAAGGCTTATAATGCTCATAAATCATTCCTGAAACCATCTCAGCTCCCTGGGGAGTATACAGCTCAATTGCTGCCATTACAGCGCATATAGGGCTAATCAACCAACTCTGCCCTCACAGGTACCCATTTAACCCCTGGGTGGAGAGAAGCAATTATGGTTAAGTGTCTTGCTCAAGGACACAAGTGTCACGGCCGGGATTCGAACCCACATTCTGCTGCTAACACCAGAACTTGAGTCCGGTAAGCTAGACCGCTCGGCCACGACATCTGGAATGATTATTTTTGCATGTTAAATGTTAAATGTTCAATGCACATGCTGCATAAAAATTTGCCAAAATTAATGGTTTTGATTTCTTGAAATTAAGTTTGCAATTTACTCAAATTGTGGAACATTATAGATGTTGATTGAGAATGCTATACAAATATAATATTTATGTCATATCAAGTCGGTGTGAAATATTTGAAAACGTTAAACAGTTTCTTGAAGTACACTTGTTCTTATTCTTATTCTTATTATTCTTTATTTGGCCAATAAAACATGTGAACAATACATGATCCCATTGGGGGTATGCATAGTTACCTGATTTTCCAATGCCTATATTAGCCGTAATTGTACTAGTTTGAACTAATTAATTTAATTACGCCATGTGAGGCACCCCGACCCCCGTACCAGGGTTAGGCTGAGAATGGTGAGGTCGATCACTCTGGGTACGAGGTCGGCGCTATGTACGAGGTCGGCGCTATGTACGAGAAAATGTACGTGAAGCTAACAATAGACTTAACTCGTGTTAGGGAATTCCCCACTTTTGGTAATATTATGACGCACACATTGTGGCAATACACTGACCTACATGTCTAAACGTTTTCACAACGTATTCATTTTGTATGACCCTGGGTACGAGGAAATGTACGTGAAGCTAAAAATACGAGACATAGAATGTTCGGGAATTCCCCATTATTTGATTATATTATGACGCACACATTGTGGCAATACACTGATCTCGATCGCTAAACGTTTTCACAACGTATTCATTATTTGCATGACCGAGTCAGCCTCAATTAGTGATCTTTGGAATGGTGCACTGTCATCGAGTGCATTCTCGGTAAATCGTATGTGACTACGAATCCCAAATGTTTTGTCAATTCGCGAATTTATTAATTGTTATTATTATTTTTTTAAATTAGTTTTAAACAAATCGAACCGACGGGGTATTGCTCAGTTAAATAATTTACTCATTAAAATTAAATGGCCTCTTGATTTTTTTTAAATTATTATTTTCTTCCACCTTTTCCACGTTAATGAAAGAGAAGGGGGCCAATATCAGTACAAATCTAACTGCAGTTTCAATTAAATTCATAACTTATTTGCCAATGAAATGACCCAATTTCTGTTTTCATCTCCGTTGGCAAACATGACGAAAAAATACGTATTTGAGTGCATGATCATGATAATATCATAAGTATTTTTACCCACGAAATCAGTAAAAACGAATGCAAAACGTTTAATCGTTTTCCTTTCGTTGAATACGGGGTTAAATGGATTCTTTAATTTTTGTATTTTTTCCAGAAATAATATAGGAAAGTATAATTGTTTCTATCTACTTTCAGAGCTTTGCAGTTCTTGTGTGCTAATCATTTTATTTAGGCTAAATATTTTTGTTAATTTGTAGTTTTTGTTTTTGTTTGTGCGTTTGTTTGTTTTGTTTTGTTTTATTATTTTTTGGGGGGTGGACACTGGCCTCTATTGTATATTGTTGTAGTGACTTAAGAAATTAAGAAAATATAACAATGATCACAAGAAACCAGGAACTCCATGGCAATAGCAAAAATACAAAGGACCAACCACCCCTTTCCCGAAACGTACACAGTCAATAGCCGTAATGAATCCCAAAACATGCCGTGTAGAGATCACACCCACAGATCATTATGAATTAGCCTAGGCGTAATGAAAGAGAAGGGAACAATGCCTAATTGCAGTTTCAATTAAATTCATAACTTATTTGTCATTGTGTACCTATATGCAATGACCCAATTTCTGTTTTATCTTCTTTGGCAACGTTTTTTTTGCTTGTATGATCAAGATGATGTCATAAGTATTTTTACCATGCACAAAGTAAAGTCAGTACGTCAACGAATGAAAAACGTTTGAATCGTTTTCCATTCGTTGAATACGGGGTTGATTATAAAAGCACACACGGCTCGTGTTATGTTCTATACACAATGTTGTAAAGCAGTGTGAACTATACTCGCTGTATACAGAGTTATTGACTGACATCGTAATTTTGGTTTCTGTTTCCAACTACTGCTTGCTTAAAATTAACTTTATTACACACTTTCCAGCTATCATTAATTTGTCTGCTGATCGAAATTCACAATGGCACTCAATGAAAGCGATGAGTATTGTCCTCGCGAACATCTCCACCGGCACCGTCATTGCCACAGCTGCCATCCCCACCACCCTCCCTTTCTCCCTCCTCCACCTCATGATCCTCGGTGTTTCTCCCGAGGATTTATGGATCCACGCCCGTTTATGATGGCCAGCGATCCTCGCTGTGATCCTCGCTGTGATCCTCGCTGTCGCCGTGACTACATCGGGCATCATCCCATCCCAGGCCGGGGGCTTCCAGATGATGTTCACTGGTTTGGAGATCGAGGACCTTGCTTCAATGCAGACAGGAATTCTTCTGACGGTGAAGAGGAAGACGTCATGCCTGGACGTGAGGAGCTGGACCGTGACCCCAGATGTGGATTTGGTCACAGAGGGCGAGGACGCGGTTCTTTCGGTCGTGGTGGATTTGGTCGCGGTGGCTCGTCGTCGAGAGGCGGATTTGGTCGCGGTGGCTTGTCCCCTAGAGGCGGATTTGGTCGCGGTGGCATGTCGACTAGAGGCTTTGGTCGTGGTAGCTTCGGCAACGGTGGTCGTGGTGGCTTTGGACGACATGGATGCCATCAAAGACCATGCCACCCGTTCATTCATCAATGGGAAGATGACAGCGATACCAGTAGCAGCGACGATGGCAGTGACACTGACTATGAAGTAGCGATGGACCTTCAGCAGTTCAAGAGCAAGAACATCAGCGTTCGACTGGTTGGCAGGTATTTGACAGTGGAGGCAAAGGGGAAGGTGAGGCGGGGCCATGACGGGCATCACCGGGATCGAATATGTAGAGGATACTTCGTGGAACAGCGCACCCTTCCCAAGAGTGCTGACAGGGGCCAGGTGACCGCCATTTGGAATGCAGTTGGGATGCTGACTATTAAAGCACCTTGTAAGGAGAACAAGGCTGATGACGACGCAGTACCTTTTGAGCGAGAAGTCAGGATTCAAGACCAGAGGTCATCGCAGGAGCTAGAGCCAGGGGAACATGGCGGTGAACGCATGGATGCCGAAGAGGAAGACTAGGTACACGACATTAAGAAAGAGCTAAGATGATCCATATATTCAAGGGACATTATGTTCCGTAGCATTTTCCCAATTTTACAATTTTGGACGTGTACAAAATAATTTTTACAAACATTTATAACAGCTGCTGTAGGTTTGTGCTTTTTGAATTTTTTTTAAATATAATTGTTCGTAAAAAATCATGATTTATTTAAAAATGTACTCATGACTTAGATGACGTATTTAAAGTAATAACCAAATTATTATCTGAAAGCTAACTTGATGTGATGTTGGTAAAGATACCAATCATCCTGAAACATGTGTCTGTCTGAAGTTAACATAATTATTTAAAGTTTTTCAAATTACCAATGATGTACCTTCCCTATAACTTAAACCAATGTTGGTTAAAGGGACGATATATCGTCACGATTCATAGAGGGCATGGAATCGAAGTGTTAGTTTTAGATAATATCGTCACAACCAACAGGGCATAATACCCTCACGTGATAAGGTCATATTACTGTTGCTGCTGCATAAATGAGCCAGTAATTTTCACTCACTGTGTCCATCTTAAACAAGGCCACTGATTCTATGCCCTGTCGAAAGTGTGTTTTGATCGTGACGATACTGCCCCTTTAACTCAATGACTGAAAGTAATACCCCACATGATAAGGTTATCTTACTAATGAGCAAGAAATTGTCGTTCCACTGTGTTCATCTCCAACTAGGACACCGATTCCATGCCCTGTTGAAAGTCTGCTCTGTCCATGACGATACTGTCCCTTTGAAGGGACTGTACAACATTGGTAATTACCTGACACCAACATTATTGAATGGTTGAAGTGCCCTCGTTTGACTGTACAACATTGGTAATTACCTGACACCAACATTATTGAATGGTTGAAGTGCCCTCGTTTGACAGCCAAAAAATGAACAAAAAAAGTTCCCAGGCGGTAATTGTTTGCTCAAAGTGTTTTTCGTAAAAATTGTGAATACTCCGTAACACTTTTCCTATGACTTAGACTCTGCCTTCAGCTTCAACTTTCACATTTTTTCTGGCCCTATTCAAAGAAAGTAAGACTACTTATATAAGCTGTTTTGTCAACGTAACCAATGTTGTACATTCCCTAGGCCTATTTCGATACAATAATTATGTTTACTCGAATAGTGACAGTATGACTATTATAGTCAATGTTGTATTTTGGCTTATCTTAAAACTAAAGTGTTGAATCAACATTTTAAAGAGTTCGATTGTAAACTTGGATTTAACTTTTAAAAGTGTTGAATTAACATTGATAAAGTTAGACTTAACTTGACTCTGTGTTAATTCAGCACTTTCTTTGAGTTGAATTTTACTTTATAAAGTGATGTTTCTCACCGAACTCTTAAAAGGTTGATTCAACACTTTAGTTTTAAGAGTGAAGGCAAGAAAAACTTAATGATTTCAATTATTATATCATACAGGACAGTTAAATATTATCGCAGTTGAGAGAAGTGAAAATGAAGTAATGACAACAATATTATTTTAATAAAAAGATTTGTAGAAATGATACATTTTTTTTTACAACAAAATGTATATAACTGGCATGATTCGTAACTAGATGTACAAACAATAAGAATAAAAAATAGGCAACAAGTACTGTAAAATGTTGTTAGACCAACCTGTAAAATGCTAAGTAAGACTAATTGCGGTGACACCATGTGAATTCTCTATTGAGTAGTAATTAGTTCTGAAAAGAACTGGAAGTTCATTTAGTATCCTGCAGCCTGTAATAGCACTGTAAAATGCTGTTAACTTTAATTTGTTATTGTTCTAAATATAAAATATAACAAAATAGACAAGTTGAGCTTGATATATGATTTGAACTGAGCCTTTTTGCATTAAATGGTATGTTTTTCATTTTGCTTACTAAGAGATCATGTTGTTTTACCTTATATTATTATTACCTTACCTTTATATTGATAATAAATCAATATTTATTGTAAATAAAGGTGGGGTGATTCTAATTTCCAAATCTAATAACCTCCCCTTAGCGTCAACCCCCTCCCCTCCCAAGGTGATTTAATTTAGGGTAAAATTTCTAACCCCCTCTTTCGTCGCCTATTCCCCCTCAAAGATTTTCTCATGCCTACCCCCTTAATTTGTTCTCGCACCTATATATCTTATCCCCGCTTACCCCCTCGTCCAGCGATTTTGAAGGTGGTTAATTTTTTTATCGCCGCTAAAGTCCAGAGTGGCGTAACTAGGGTCCAATTTTCAGGGGGGGCACTATAGGGGTGCACCACTTTTTCTAGGGAGGGCACGGTCAATACTGAACATTTTGTATCCTGCAGCCTCTAATAGGGACCTATTTTTTCAAAATTCTGAATGGGGGGGGGGGGGGCAAAGACCTTGGCAGGGGAGCACATGCCCTCTGTGTCCCCCATAGTTACGCCACAGTCGGTAAATTGGCTTCCACCCCCTCCAGCAACATTACTGCATATATTTGTACGTAAGTAGACCTTAAAATGGCGCCAGGAAATGCCCTAAAGTGCATTTCACCACCGTAGAGGGCTATGATGTGCACGAAGCGGATAGATGAAAAAATAAGTTCAACTAGATTTGCGATAGGGCCTATAAATATGTTAATATATCTCATCGAAAAAGTGGATTTGATGATGCTTGTCAATAACACAACAGCATTTTCCTGTTACCTGTCAACAGAGGGCGCTCGTAATGGAAACAATTAACGTCACGTGTCGATGATCTACATATTATTTTGCAAGTCAAGTGAAGTAAGTTTTTTCTAAGTGATAGTAAAGTAGTCTATTAAAAGCCACCCTTCCCTTGACAACATATCATTATCTGTAATAATGTAAAAATAACATTGTCCAAAATTTCCACACTACCCCTGTAATCGTTCAAGTTTATGTAATTTTGAAGTTTCCATTTCCTCTTCTTCATAGTTTAAAAGGTTTTGAAAAAGATATGTTGCGACCTTAAACAATAAGTTTAGGGGCAAAATTAAATCAATTGTTTTTCTCCAGACGCAAGAAATTCATCAACCTATACATATCGCGGAACCCGCTACAAAATGGGATTCTAGCCAACCAATTGTCATCGGGCAAGCTCGGTGGTCGAGAGGCTAAGACGTCTGCACTAGTAAGCAGGAGGTCGTGGGTTCGAATCCCGCCCGAGTCGCCTGTGCAGTTTTTTCACAGACACTCGGAAAGCACTGAGTATACAGTGCTACACACACGTCGGTGTTGGGCAAAATTAAATCAATTAAGTTATCACTATGAGAACATAAATGTCAATTACTTGGATTGGATGACAGTTGCATAATCGATAATCATTTGATTAAACCAGAAGTTGACCCGTACACCTTGCGTTTGTAAAACACAAACGCATGTACCTATAATTATTTTTTTGTAATTTGTTTAATTTTCAACGCACATGCTGCCTTAAAATTCGCCAAAATTAAGGATATTGATTTCTTGGAATCACCTTTGCAAGTTACTCAAATTGTGGAACATGATAGATGTTGATTGAGAATGCTATACAAATTAAAATATTTATGTCATATCAAGTCGGTGTGAAATATTTGAAAACATTAAACAGTTTCTTGAAGTAGACTTCAGGATCCCATTGGGGGTATGCATAGTTATCTGATTTCCCAATGCCTATATTAGCCGTAATTGTACTAGTTTGAACTAATTCAGTAGCGGAACAAGTTACCGCCGGGCCGGGGGGCAGAGCGCACGGTCGCCCCCCCCCCCCCCCCCCAGGCACCATTCCCTAACCACACCTGATTTCCGAGAGACCCGTCATGATTACACTTCATGTTTTCAGGGGAGCTCAAAATAAAGAAAGGGCCCGGTTGATTTGTGTAAGTTCCAGCTCGGGCCCGGTCCCCCAACTACCCCCACCCCCCCCCCCCACCCCACCCCCCTCCACCAGAATGTTAAAAAAAAAAAAAAAAAAAATTCTTTGGGGAGGGGGGGTCCGGGCCGGGGGACGGCTTCCCCCCAGCCCCCCTGACGGTCCGCCACTGAACTAATTAATTTAATGGGTACGAGGTCGGCGTTGGGTACGAGAAAATGTAGATGAAGCTATTGTGGCAATGCACTGACCTAGATCTCAAACGTTTTCACAACGTATTCATTTTTGTGTATGACCGCGTCAGCCTCAAGTGCCGACCTTTGGAATGGCGCGCTGTCATCGAGTACATCATCCTTGGCAAAGCGTACGTGACTATACGAATCCTCAAATTATTTATCAATTCTCCAATTCCAAATAAAAGTTTTAACAAATTGGACTGACGGGGAACTAATATAAAGTTAAGTAATTTACCCATTAAAATCAAATGGCTTCTTGAAATTTTCTTCCATAAAGGAATGAAAAGTATAATATTGGTGTTTCTATATCTTTTCAGATCTTCAGTTCTCGTGTACTGTTTTAATAATTTTATTAATAGGCTAAATAGGCTAAAAAAAAATTGTGTTTTTTGTTTTAATTTGTCACTTGGGGGTGGTGGGCATTGGCGTATAGCACTCACAAACTAAAAAATTTTAGCGGTTCTTTATTCTTCAAAAAGTTAAAAAATAAATAAAAACACCAAACATTTCAAACTCCAATCGGTTGGAGCATAGTCCTTTCTCTATGGTCGGAGGGAGGATAGATATAGTTCTGCTCCCTACAAACCCCGGCCCCGCCCCAATCGTAACAAGAAATCACCGCTACTGGAAAAGGTTGTGGACATAGACACATTATTTTGATGACTTTAATGTGTTTATATTTAAAGGTTGGTGAAATTCTTGCGTCGGGAGATAAACAATTGATATTTATAATTGTTTATCCTCAACAAGCCTCTATTCAAGTATATTTTTGTAGTGTCTTAGGATATTATAATAATCACATTAATCACAAGAAACCAGGAACTCATTGGCAATAGCAAAAATACAAAGGACCAACCTCCCCCTCCCGAAACGTACACAGTCAATAGCAAAACATGCTGTGTAGAGATCACACCCACAGATCATTTATGAATTACCCTAGGCGTAATGAAAGAGAAGGGGGCCAATATTTGTCGTGATATACCTGACCAATGACCCGATTTCTGCTTTTATCTCCGTTGACAAACATCGTTAATTGCTTGCATGATCAAGATCAAGATACCTTTATCATGAAGTATTTTTACCACAAAGCCATTAAAACGAATGCAAAACGTTTGAATCGTTTTCCATTCGTTGAATACGCGTCGGGATTGATTATAAAAACACGCACGGCTCATGTTCTGTTCTATACACAATTGTAACTCCAGAGAGAAGTACTCGCTGTATACAGAGTTATCGACTGACATTTAATATTAGTTCTGCTTGGATGTACCTACCTGGTGAAATTAACTTTGCACCGTGCACAATCACTATCCAGCTAGCAGTCTGTTTGCTAATCGCAATTCACAATGTCACGCAATGAAAGCGGTGAGGGACGACCAAGCTTCGATGCAGACAGGGGAATGATGGGTCGTTCAACGGACCCACGACCGGACCCAAGATCGGACCCAAGATCGGACCCAAGATCGGACCCAAGATCGGACCCACGACCAGACCCACGACCAGACCCACGACCAGACCCACGATCGGACCCAAGATCGGATCCACGACCGGACCCACGGGGCAGGGATTCTGCTGGAGGGCATGAACGCGGTCGAGGCGGAATTGGTCGCGGTGGATTTGGTCGCGGTGGCTCGTCACCTGGAGGTCAAGACCCTAGATCCGCCCTGGGCATGCCTGGGCCCGAGATGCAGGACCGTGACATCACACGAGGATTTGGTCAGGGAGGACAAGATCAACACGGCCCTGTCGGTCGTGGCGGATTTAGTGGACGCGGTGGCTCCACCGGTCAAGACCACGGATCCTCCCCTGCCTCGTTGGACCAGGGAGGGCAAGAACACGGCCCTGTCGGTCGTGGTGGATTTAGTGGACGCGGTGGCTCCACCAGAGGTCAAGACCACGGATCCTCCCCTGCCTCGCTGGACCAGGGAGGGCAAGAACGCGGCCCTGTCGGTCGTGGTGGATTTAGTGGACGCGGTGGCTCCACCTGAGGTCAACACCATGGATTCTCCCCTGATTCGCAGGACCAGAGTACAAAATAATTTGTACAACAGTTGCTGTACATTGCGCTTTGAAAAAAATACATATTACTCAGTAATTGCATGTTTAATTTGAACTAAAAAATCGTAATTTGTTTTAAAATGTAGTCATGACATAGATGACATTATTTAAAGGTAAGGTACATCATTGGTATAATTACCTCATTACAAAATTACGGAATTATTATCTGAAAGCTAACTTGATGTGAAGTTGGTAAGAGGTACCAATCATTTTTTCATAATATTCAGAAAGTTCCTGGATGGCAACTTAGTTTCTTCCAAGGGTTTTCTGTGCAAATGGTAAAATGCTTGTTCGCATCTTTCTCATGACTTACAATCTGCATTGAGCTGAAGCTTTCACTGGTTGGTCGTTTAATTTCTTGATTCATAGAAACAGTTTTGCAAATATTACCAATGGTGTGCATTTTCTATAGGCTATAGCCAAAAGCTTTATAATCGATGCAGAGATTGATGAAATTCACAGTCAAAATTGTGAACACTTTTCTGATATATTTGAGTCCGCCTAATGTAAGCCCTACAGTCATATCTTGTTCAAAGAAAGTAAGACTATAGTTTGGTGAAATTCTTGCGTCGGGTGATAAACAATTGATTTAATTTTGCCCAACACCGACGTGTGTATAGAACTGTATACTCAGTGCTTTCCGAGGGTCTGTGGGAAAAAAACTTCACATGCGACTCGGGCGGGATACGAACCCATGACCTACGACTATAATTATAGAAGTTGTTTTGTCAACGTGACAAATGTTCGAGTCGGCCTAATGTTGGCCCTATATATTCATATCTATAGTCATAATTATATTAGTCAAAGAAAGTAAGACTACTTATAGAAGCTGTTTTGTCAACGTAACTAATGTTATACCTTCCCTTTAATATACCGTAATTTCCGGAATATAAGCCGCGGCTTATACGTTGATTTTGACACGGTAAAAGTTGCCTGCGGCTTATACGCGGTGCGGCTTATACGCCGAGGTATGAATCTTGAAGAACAAAACACAATGCACAATTAAGCAAAAATCGTTGGTAAACAGACAGAAACAGAAACCTAAAAACCTTTATTGTTCGTAGCGAAAATGGTCTGGTCATTGTCAGTTTTAGTGAGCGGACCTCGATACACACAGATTTATTCAAAACTTCTGAAAAAACCGTTGCAACGTTTAGCGCCAGCGACATCAGAATCCACGACGTAGATCGTAGTCTATGCCATGCGTGTACCAGAGAGCCAATGGGAAAATTCGTTATATCGTAGTCTGTGGAAGGAGCCAATAGGAAAATTCGTTACGCGTGGCAGGCGATGAGTCATCGTTTCGTTGGTTGCCGTTGTAGTGATTACATGTACGTTGTGCAGAAAGCAGGCAACCAGCGGGACTACGTTCGACATTCCCGAATGCCGTAAATAGTGATACGGGAACGGAACAGCAAAATAAAAATGGTGCAGAAATTTCGAGATAAATACTCAGAAAGCTACCCAGTTATTGCTGCCACCAAACTTGGGGAACTTAACGCATTTTGTAAAATATGCAGCACGGATTTCTGCATTAGCCATGGTGGCCTTAACGATGTCAAGAAACACGTGGAGTCGAAGAAACATCGATCCCACAAGCAGTGCCGTTGATTCCTGTACATGCACATGTATTTCGGACATGCGTAAAATGTGCCAAACTTTACTATTAGTATTACGAATTTTCACTTGTCAAGGTTGGCAGGTATGCTATTGTGTCTCTTTCAATACATTTTGACTGGAACGCAACACAATGACCCCCTTTATGAACCCCCTTGTTGCGAAGTACCGACAGTGAATGGCGTCCGGCGGGCCTCTGTGTGCGCGGCTTATACGCGGTGCGGCTTATATGTTGACGCATGAATCTTGTTTTGGTGATTTTGGGGTAGTGCGGCTTATACACCGCGCGGCTTATATTCCGGAAATTACGGTATATACTACTCAAAACAATTTAGGGAACACCGGATTTTTAACATCAAATAGGTTTGAAATGTTCCATGAACCGGGATTTTCATTTGCAACCCCCTCTCTCTTTCAGTAGTCATGTCATGAAATCTGTAATCACTACATGCATCCTTTATCATCTGTCTCATTGTGCAGTTGTTTCTCATCAATTCTGTGAAACATTGTGTTTATCTGAAATAAATGATCTTGCTTTAACTGAGATTATTCCGGTGTTCCCTAAATTGTTTTGAGTAGTACATTATTATAGGCCTATTTCGATGCAATATTGACTCGAATATTATGACCATTATAGTCGATGCTGTATTTTGGCTTTGGACGGCAAAACTTTTTTTAAAACTTCATTATTATGTCAAACAAGACAGTAAAATATTATCGTAGTTTAGAGAAATGAAAATGAAGTAATGACAACAATATTGAATACAAAATTTGTGGACATGATTTTTTTTTTCTTCAAAAATAATTGTCAAAATGTATATTATTGGCATGATTCATAACAAACAAACAATACCACAATAAAAATAATAGGCAAAAAGTACTAAAAAATAAACTTTGTAATTTGTCTAAACAAAACAAAACCAATAAATTTACAAGTTGAGCTTGATATAGCGCAACTATAATTATTTTGAACTGAGCCTTTTTGCATAAAAGGGACAATATCGTCACGATCAACAGGGCATGGAACCTGAGTGCTAGATTAACTCGACTCGGTGACTGAACATAATATCCCACATGATAAGTCCATATTACCGTTGCTGCTGCATAAATGATCCAGTAAATTCCAGTCATTGTGTTCATCTTAAACTATGACACCGATTCCATGCCCTGTTGAAAGCCTGCGCTGATTGTGACGATATTGTCCATTATTAAAAATTAGTCTGTTTTTCCTTTTGCTTACTAACAGAACATGTTTTTTATCTATTTATAATGAATCAGGATTTATTGTTGATAAAGGTTGGGGTGATTTCAATTTACAAATCCAATAACTTCCCCCGAAAGTCAACCCATCATTGCCTCCACCCCACCCACCCATCACCCCAAAAATATTGGGGTAAAACTTTTTTATGTTGGAGAAACAAGCATTGACCTTTCGATGCGCTCAGGTCAATCATGACGGAAGGTCATAAACACCGGAGTCACTGTGTCAGGTAACCATGACTTCATCGCTGTGGCAGGCGGGTGAAGATCATCAAGCATTGTGCATGTTACACCCGGCCACAGCTATTATGAAGCGATGGTTAACTGACAGTGACCCACCCGTTTGAACTGAGCGCATCGGAATGTCGGTGCGGCATTTTGGCGAGACATTATTTCAAACGGAAAATAAATTATTTATATCTTTTCGGTCCTTTTAGTATAACCTTTTTATCGCTAGCTGAAATGTGGATTTTCTCTTTGATTAATATTATAAGGCCTCTTAAGGGGGGGACACAATGTTCCCCATGATATTTTTTTTAAATATCCTAAAACGCTTTGGCTGATCACGCTTAAATTTTTTGACGTTTCCAAACTATCTCCTCATACCCAAATCAGTGATAATCAGGTATTCATGCAATTGGGATATGTTGGTGTTTAGGCAATTAAAAAAAAGTGGGGGGACGACAAATTATTACTCCACCCCCTTCAAAAACATGCAGAAACCATAATGTTGTCATTTTGATAAAAAAATACAAATAATTTGAATTTTTAATTTTGGCTTGGAACATGGATTTGAAAGGAAAACAAATTATATATTTCACTTGGCTTCAAAAGCTTGGTTTAACTGTAAAAAAAATGAATTTAAGACAAAACCCACCATGAATTCCTGTACGTTTTTTACTGTTAAATCATGCATGTGTTATTTTAAAGAATTTTGTTATCCTTTCCTCAAGTAAAATAGAAATTTTCCAATGAACAATTATTTTGGGTAAAAATGGTGAAAAACACAAGATACATCTTTTTAGCATAGTTAATTATTCTCAAATATAATAACCCCCCCCCCAAGTTTTATTTTATTTCAGAGGCCATGCTTTAACAGACTGGGGTCCATAGGTTGGTGAAATTCCTGCGTTGGGTGATAAACAATTGATTTGATTTTGGCCCACACCCTTTGACTTTTGCCCTAGACTGAGGTACCGGTACGTACACAATCTTTGACACTATTAGAACTAAAGAAAACAGTGTATTATATTCTATTGGGAGCCTTTGTTCACCTCGTGATATAATATTTGTTTTAGGCCAAAAAAAATCTCCGGTTTCTGGTCTTCGCGCGCATCGCCTCAGAACCGCGCGTCGACATCTTTAATTTTATTTAATTTTTTGGTATGCAACTATGTCCAATTGCAGCAAAAATTGCCAGATCAATTGGAATTCAGAGGCAAATACATTTGACGGATTGTGTAAAAATGGTCCAATATTATGACCTGGTGGTCCTTGACTTCCAAATGAGTATTTTAGATACACTAGGCACCTGAAAAAGTGGTCCTAATTTTATTTCAAGCGTAAGGCTTTTTTTCCCAAAATGGCTGCTTTTCAGTGTGGGCGTTTTCACTACTGTAGAGGGTGGTTTCCATTGGGATGAGAATAACTCGTCTGGACTATTCACATTAAATCATCCTCTCGTCTACATTTAGTAGCCACCTAGCAAGTCCATCCTAGTCCGGGCAACATTTTGTTGAGAACATTGTTTGGCCCCACCACATTGTGCGTGTTCGTTTTATCACGTGGTGCAATTTACACTCGGCGCCCTTCGAATATCGAATATTCGATCGAAATCAAAATTATTCGAAAACGCACAGGCCTATTATGGGAGTTTATTTAGTGGGGGTGCACCCTGCAGGCCTAATGCATGTTTTGTGTGCAAGACCGTAGTAAATATACACTCAACCTTTTATAGAGTTCAGTGAGTGACAACACTTTATAGTTAAATTCAACTCAAGTTAAGTCTAACTTTATCAATGTTAATTCAACACTTAAAAGTTACTGAACTCTTTAAAATGTTGAGTCAACACTTCAGTGTTGTACTTTCCTTTTAAAAGGGAGTGTACAACTTCGATCTGGTGTGTGATTTGACAAAACTAACAAATCCTGAAAAATAGCAGACCTGGGCCTCCCTTTGGTCTAGAGGACAAAGGCCCCCTGAACCTCCTGGATGTTTACAGACTCTCCACATCCCCACAAACAAGAAACCAGAGGTTTGGAAACAATACAGGCTGAAATCCTGAAATCCTTGTTTGACAAATACCAAATTACAAAATTAATTAATAATAATCTTACTTGGGGATGATGCCAAACATCCCGAGAAAATATTTTTGAGAAAAGGTGAGAAATGTATACAATTTGAAATATTTATACATAAAGAATGCATGTGATCTGAATCAAGTTAATGACACAGAAAATTGTGATGAAACGTTCACATGTCCGTTTACATACATGTACATATGTCTTCATCCTTATAAAGTATAGATATGTGTATAGACATTTGTGAC
This sequence comes from Zoroaster sp. YZ-2022, assembly GCA_029582265.1. Classification (NCBI taxonomy): domain Eukaryota; kingdom Metazoa; phylum Echinodermata; class Asteroidea; order Forcipulatida; family Zoroasteridae; genus Zoroaster; species Zoroaster sp. YZ-2022. The sequence goes on along the minus strand of CM055833.1, from coordinate 3,949,361 downwards.
TGGCTCTGGCAAAATAGTAAACTTGGAACCAATCTTCAAAAGTGACCTCCCAAATTTATCGTGAAAATTAACAGTGTTCCCAACAATGTTTCAGGATTTTTCTTTTTCCATCAAAATCTAGAGAAAATGCTCCATATGGTAACATGAAAACTGGTCCCTCAAACTGGTCCCTGGGGTCAGTTTTTGACCTTTTCATGGCTGTTATGCATTATGGTAAATGCCGAGAAGTTTCGGGTTTTGCCAGAGCGGGTCAGATTTTACCAATGGTTATTGTACAATCCCTTTAAATTACAATTAATACTGAAATTAATATAACTATGGAATGTAAGCTTATACAGAAGTCGGACATAATTTAAATTAAAATTGCATGTATTTCATTATGTTTCCAGCTAAATTAGAAAACCTTTACACTGATTTATGTAACATTTTCCCAGACCTCCGGTCACAGTTGACTGATGTACATGATTCATTTTTTTATCCTTTATTATTATGCATTGTATAAAGTTTTGAACAAGATTTGTATTGCATTTAGATTAGATAAAATTATGTATACATTAATTATTGTACATTATCCTCAAACCAAATAACCTTAAGTTTTAAATCTCAGGGAATATTTAGAATTCGTATTTTGATTTTTGTAACCTGTTGGAATTCTGTAACATCTAGATCTGCGGGTTTGCTCTATTCATTCAGAACCTAAGAAATAAAACCAATGAGCAAAGGTCACATATTAAGTAAAATGTTACTTTCGTAACCAACGAAGAACACGATATCAGCACCAGTCGTATTTTGATCAAGGCAGGCCTAAATTAACCACTAACCCTAACCACCCCAAATCCATCAAAATCCTCCAAAGGGCACTTTTTGGAAAAATTCAACACTGTTGGAAACTGGTACTTTCAACTCTTCAAATGGGGCAAAATTACTACCTGGCAAGAAGTACAGGCCATAAGTGCTGAATATGAAAGATCAACGAAAATGCACGGTGCATTTTGAAGACAAGGGCATGTTTCCAAAAGTGCACTGATGGATTTTGGAAGGTTCCTAACCAGAATACCTAGGTGTTTAGGGTCAATACACCCCCACATGATCATGACTCGACCAATCAGATTCTCTGAACTATCTTGGAAATGTATTAATGATAATTAAATTAATAATAGTAAAAATAATAATAATGTCACAGCACTCAGTTGTAAGGCACACTTACTCTAAATCATTCAAAGGAGCCGGTTTAGATGTTAACAAGAAAATTCTCAAACAGATGTAAAAGTGTGAACAGATGCGTTTTGAGTCACTACTATTGTGTATTTCCCCGAGGTCTTCTGGTAGGGAGTTGCACAGCCTATGTAGGATACATGAAAATGTCCTCTCTCCGTAATAAATTATAATAATTAAATTTACAGCAAATGCAGTTCATTAACCCTAACTCCCTAAGCATTGTTACTGAACAAAAAAAATCCTTCAAAATCCTCCAACTGCCTTTGTTGTCTAGGGAGTTAGGGTTAAAACAATTGTAAAAAGAGATTTAAGTGACATTTAAGCAACAATATTTTAAAATGTATAAACATTTAAAATACATTTAATTTAACTGTCCTCATTTTTTGACAGGTTAGGTGTCATAAGGAAACTAAAAAACATCTAAACTCACAAATATAAACTCATTTTCTCTGAACCACTTTCGTTTGGAATTCAGAAAAGACTGGGGTGTGGTGCACATTAAAACAATACTAAAAATTTGTCGTCTTCTGTATCCCATGAAAAGACACCATTTCAGTGGACAAAAACACCCGAGTATTGGAAACAAATTTTGTAAATAACACAGAATATCGGTCAAGGGTGTGATTTGACTAAAGTAAAAAAATCCTGAAAAATGGGAAGTGGGCCTGGGGTCTCCCGTTAGTCTAGAGAACAAAGCCCCCTGAACCTCCTGGATGTTTCATTTTGGAGGATTTACAGACTCTCTACATCCCCACAAACAAGAAACAAGAGGTTTGGACACAATACAGGACACTTCTTTCTTTCCTTGGTGGCTACTTCTCTTCTTTTTTTGAGGCAAAGGGAGATTTGCAACAAATCCTGAGAAGTCACATGCCTGATCGGTACTATTGTACGTGTATCTCGGTGGGCCTCTGAAATTTCTGAATTCAGAGAAAAAGGGGTTTTGACAAAATTAATTCTTACAAACATGTTACTTTGGGTTTATTTAGATGAAAGTTATGTTCTTTAGTTTCCTTAAATGACATAACCTCTCTAAAACTGGGGATACGTCAATGATTGTTTTTTGCTTAACCAGGTCGCGTCGGGAATAAAAAAGTTTTTCTGGGCCCCTGTGCGGGTTTCTTTTTCCCACACAAACACGTTAATGGAAGCTTCCACAGTGCGTGGCCGTGTCTTCCGAGCATGTCACGGTACACGCGTGGCTTGTTGCCGCGTCAACCGAGCATGCATATGGCGTGTTTAGATGCTCTCCGATATGCGGTGCAAAAAAAATTGCGTGTATACACGGCCTCCGACGCGAACTGGTTAAAGCCCCCCCTTAACGTATTTTCAGCCATTTGTAACCCTTTGATGGTACGCACACATGTATACCACCAGGGAATCAGATGCATGCATAGTATTCAGGAAATAGTGCGTAGACTGTAGAATTCAAAAAGGTGTAAATTGTGCGTGTCAAAGGTCAAAGTTCATCCATTGTACCACTGACCTTTGGACTTTCCTAGTTATTCAATTTCAGTGTGAAGGCAATATCAACACAGCCCAGTTCCATGCTGCCGTCGTACAATTTGGCGTTCACTTTGAAGTCTCCGTCGGCCAGGAAGTCGGGGATGTCCGGTGGGATGGACGTAATGTCAAGGACAGTTGGCTTCAACATGTATTTCCCCTGATAAACATTTTAAGAACAAAAACACTCAAATGTAAATATATCTTGTACATATATGCTTTTGTACATTTTGAATACATGTAGTGTAGAATACAATAATGTTTTAATCTGGACCTCTTGGGAGACCAGTACTTTGTATTGAAAGAGATATCCAGAATAAAGATAGAATAAACAAACAAACAAACATCCCGTTGAATGGGTTCAAAATTGGTGTATGTACCTAGTCAGTTTCCCTTGTGCGAAATTTGAATAGTCGATGTAGGGGCAACAACAAACTAACTCTCGGGGTAAACCCCAGGCAACTTGATTGGCCACAAAACCTGATGCAAACTGCCATCTCAAACTGACCACTCCATGAACAATATGTGACCCGTTACAACAAAATGAGCGTAAAGTTGCAAACTGCCATCTCAAACTAACCACTCCATGAACAATATGTGACCCGTTACAACGAAATGAGCGTAAAGTTGCAAACTGCCATCTCAAACTGACCACTCCATGAACAATATGTGACCCGTTACAACGAAATGAGCGTAAAGTTGCAAACTGCCATCTCAAACTGACCACTCCATGAACAATATGTGACCCGTTACAACGAAATGAGCGTAAAGTTGCAAACTGCCATCTCAAACTGACCACTCCATGAACAATATGTGACCCGTTACAACGAAATGAGCATAAAGTTGCACTACACCATTTCACAGTACAGCGGGAAAAGTGAAAAATCGGCGGGAGGTCTAATTTTTCTTTTATTATATTTGCAATTTGTAAATCTCATATCGAATTCCAAATTTTCAGTTCGATCAGACAATTAAAAACCTCAATTTCAGGCCAATTTCGTTGGTAGCTTTTATCGTGTTCTGACAAACAACTTGAAACAAAGACGGAAACAAAGACGGAAACGAAGACGGAAATCCCCCTCTGGTGGATCCCTGTAACCCTAAGTGTTATATATCATTGGAAAGCTCTTGTTCTACTGAATCCAGAAATACCAATATAGATGTTAGCAATTTATTTTTTTAATATCTTTAAAATCTGTTTGATCAATATGAACAATTTAAAACTGGTGTTTGATGTGACAAGGATCATTCCATATCAAATCACCTAAAACCTTGCATGGTGACCCTATCGGATGTGGATGAAAATTTATAAGCTTTTGAAATTGGTTGAAAAAAAAAAAAGTGTCTGCAACATTTATACGCATCCAAAACGGGCAGCACCACGCCCACTTTGGAAGGCCGTAACACCCAAACAGCTTGGAGTTCTGAATTTGTTTGTGGGCAAGTTTGAAAGATAAAGCTTCATTTTGAACAAATTTCAGCCAAATCTGAGAGGGTCACCTAGGGACCATAATGTGACTTGACACGGAATGACCCTTTTGACAAACTTTTTTATGCTGCCTTACTAGCAAGTATAATCAGTCAGCAAGGTTGCCCCAGCAAACTGAAGGTCGGCCAGGGCTCATTTTCGCACCCTGTATAATTATTTTACTCCATCTCTAAGGTGCCTTTGCAAACAAACTTTACATGGGTAACATTTACCTTTTGAAATGGGCAGGCGCATGGTATCTTGGCATCCTTTAATGGTGGGGGACATCCAGATGCTGGCGTGGGTGGAATCATAGAACAGACATCATCAAAGGTACAAGATCCAATGTTGTCCACACATGGAATTTCAATCCAGATGAATTCCTGAAACCAAAAGAAAAATGAATACACTGAATGCATGCATCAAGAGTGGGTCTAGGATTCAATGTATATCCAGGACTTGCAAATGGGGCATCCTAATTGTCTCTTTGAAAAACATAATTTTTTATTAATTTTTTTATTTACTGTCAGTCACCCTAAACAAGGCCAATAGCCACCCGAGTGTAAGGGGTTACATGTGCGATATGTCATCCACCATTTCAAGCAAGATTACATTTGTTGATGTTTTTCTTAAACTTTAAATAGATCGTAAGTTGGTGGAAAGCAACCAGCAGGAAGGTCGTTCCATTGTAATGCTGTTCTAGGGAAGAAGCTATCCAAATGGAACTTACTCTTGATTTTGGGGAGTCGAAGATAGTGAGGGTGTTCACCTGCTTATTTGGCAAAGCGAGTGACACAAGAAAAATCCCTGCGCTTATAGGTACTAGCTCATGAAATAAAATCTACTGTCCATTTGAAACGGGGCATCCAAAAAGACACCCAAAGATATTGTTGCTGAAATACTATGCCTAGGAAAGTTTTACAGAATCACGTCGCATCGTCACTATCCTTGACCATGGTGTGCCGGTATAAGCTTGCAGAACTTGTAGAAGACAACTAGACTGGTTTCTACAAAGCCCACAGCCCTCAAGTCAATATCGCTACTACTTTGCGAATACTTTGAAATGAGATATTTCACAGAATAATTGTCCGAAGCTTGGTTTTACAGTAAAACGGTGCCAAAATTGTTTTATGACTGCACTCACCATTAATTAATTTTGGTACATATTTACTATAAAACTGTCATTTTAGAGCAATTTTCAGAAATTGCCATTAACCCTAACCACCACAAACCATTCAAACTCCAACAGCAGGGTTTGTTGGATTTTGATGGACTCAGTACTGTATAGCCCTGACAAGGATACTTTACATGGGGCTGGGTGTCCCAATTCCAGCTAAGTCCAACAGTTGTGTGGTAGTGTTTGTGCATGGTGTTGGGTTTGCTAAAATAGCAAAACACAGATCTTTAAATTGGAACTCCTACGACCAGTGCAATTTTTGAAACAAGCCATTAAGGCCACTCATATGGTTACCCTTCTGTGCACTGTCACACCACTGAGATTGCAGGGTAAAGTGGTTTCCCATTGATACATTGCAGGCCATTAAACTAATATGTTCAAACAACCAGCTAACCATGTATTTTTTACTGTCAACACACCTATACAAAACCACTATAAAAAGACTGGTTTGTAATGGCCTTCAGTGTGTGTTAAGTATGTAATCAGAGATGGTCTTATTTACAGTGACCTTGGGTGGCACTGGGTTGATTTTGTAAGATTACTTGGAAAGGACAGCAGTGGCTTGTATGCATTAACCCTACTACTACTACAAGGGTCAAAAATCAGTCAAAATGTTGATATACTTGCCAAGGTATATCTAGTGCACTTAAAAGTCAAGCCTTACTGTAATGAGTACATTTACAGGTCAAAATGAGTCAACCGATTTTGACTATGGTAAACGCATCGTCTGGTTTTGTTCAAGGTGGTCAAAATGACAATAAAAATCAGTCAAAAATGCCCCTGTGTGCACATTTGGGTCAACAGTGAAAACAGGCAGTTGACTGATTTTGACCTCTATAGCAACTTCCCACTTACGTGCAGCTATAGTAGGAGGGTTAAAGGTTGGTGAAGGACATATTGGAAATTTAGTGGATCAGAGTGGCCTCCATGTGAAGTAGGGTTAACGCAAAATACAATTTTGACAAGAACTTTCCCAACAATAACACAACAATAAGTGCCTTTTTTGAAAGGTTTTAAAGAGCTTCGGCACATTTTTCTGCCGTTCCGGAAACACCAGTGCAAGCCCAAACAACAGAACGAGTTTTGTCCAGTCACTTACTTTCTTCTGAATATAAAGAACAAGTTTCAATGGCGATTTCACAGTGACGCCAACGGTAGCGTTCAAGGACAAATTGAGTTTCCCCGGCAAGGTCACTGGGTTATTAGGAGTCAGACTGACGTTACCCTTCAGTGGGGCGGTAGCTGAACTGCAGTCGTTGAAACTAAAGCCATATAAGCCCAGCTTGCTCTGTAATACAATAAAAAATAAAAAAAATCATTATTAAAGATGTATCCCCTGGTAATTTCCGAAAATTGTTGTTTTCACTGGAACATTGATAATTTTTATTAGAAAGGAAAACATACTTTTGAATTGATATATTTCACAAAATACTTGTCAGAAGCTTGGTTTAACAGTAAAAATGTGTCAAAATTAACCTTCCTACTTCTGGTACCTTTTTCATACAAGTTGATCCACCATTTGAAACCATTCGCTTTTGTGGTTTAGAATGGTGAAATAACTGTACAGTATTGATTCCCCCAAAGCACTTTTCTAATGGGAATTGTTATGTCATCCCAAGAGAACCCAACCGCCACTTGTGCACAATGTCTCTAAGCATGTGTTATTAGCAGGCGACAAAATGGCCAACATCTCAGTGGATGTGCATGAATTCATTGCTCAAAATCGCCCCAAATATCGTTTCCAATCCTCACTTGACTACGCTTTCCTCTCCTTAAGTTTGCTTAGTATCATTTTTTAAAGAAAAACATTTGATTTTGTATTAATTTGGATAGAAAAGTGGCGGTTGTATTCTACGTTCTTTACCAAGAGAATGTCCTAACATTACAAATAACAACTGGTGCGTTAAATGAATGCTGTAACAATGGCCACTTTGTATTTCTTAATTATTTGTGGATATGTCGAGAAGAATGTCGTATCTAACCGCCACTTTTTCTCATTCAAAAAAACCAAAATTTAATCTTACCTAACCAGTAAGGTGGAGAACATATGGATGATGATGGACATATACTTATATATTATTCCAGGATATTTATTTCATGAAAAATCAGGTATTTTTGGTATACGATAACTTCCTCAGTCATGTCAGTCTGATCTTGTCAACGGCCCCAATTAGTGACCATTGTACTAGCGCCATTCTAGGGCCAATACACTGGACTCCCTCCATTGAAAAATCACTCTTTTTTTGTACATGTGGGGCTTGGGCCAAGGATACAGAAGGAGTCCAGTGTATTGGCCCTAGAATGGGGCTATCATTGTACATGTGCAGTGGCAACTATAATAATAGGATTCTATTTTCTGAAGGTGGAGGATAAAGAAGGGAAATAAAGTGAAAAAAACATCATAAAAGTGGATTTTGAAGATAGTTTTCGCTTTCTGTACACCCCAAAATCGATAGAATCATTTTTTAACTAATTAGTGGTTGCAAAAAAATTCCAAAAACCCCATAAAAGTGGCAGTTGGATACGACATTCTTTCTGATATGTCGGTAATTCAATTATCTATTAACATGATTAAGCTAACTGTCATAAAAGTACTGATACTTTATATTTAAGATACAGTATACTCTAGTGACAGAGATCATGCCATCATGGTGATTATTGGTTGGAAATTTTGATCAACCATTGCTCTTCCTTCCTCCATGGATCAACACATTCACATCAGACAGTGTTTGGATTATTGAAAGTGAAACGATTTACCTTTTCCGTTAAGTTGAACTTCCTCATTTGGTGAATTACATATTCTTGGGCGAATGATCGCGATGGTACAGCCGACGCACAAGAAATTGCCACCGAAAGCAGACAGAGAAATGTGAAGAAATTCATTTTGAAGCCGTTAACGTAAAAAATCAAAGACATAAGTAAATCTAACGTTCCCGTGCGCTCGTAACTTAAGTTAACTAATTAACCTCTACCTAACTACACACTGTACATGCTACAAAACAACAATGAAATTGTACGTGCGGTTCCCAACTCGACGCTAACTCTGAAAGCTAAGGTAGCAAGACAGGGCACCATGCTAACTAATCGGGCGATGTAAGCACGTGACTGGGCACATCCTACTATATCTATGTGGGCGTGTACGCGTTATTATGACCTTTATCACACAAAAGATAACAAACAATGTCACGCCACGTCAGAAAATAGTCCTTATCAGAAAGAGGGTCATTAACCGCCAAATTTCAACCCACTATATAGATTGCCAGAAGTGCCATTAACAACAACAACAACAACAACCCACTCTGCATAAAGCAATTGTGTTGGTCCTTGCTCTATGGTTCTACCACGGCCATTAATTCACAATTGTCCTTGGGACAATATCGTCACAATCACAATAAGACTAAGAGCAGATTTTCCACAGGGCGTGGAATCACTGTCCTAGTTTAAGTTGAACACAGTAACTGAAACTTACTGACTCATTTATGCAGCAGCAACGGTAATATGACCTTCTATCCGATGTACTGGGTGGGGAGCCTTCTGATTCCATGCCCTGTTGATCATGACCATATCGTCCCTTTAAGTAAGTTATATTGCCGTGGCCCACTCTAAATGCATGCAGAATGTATATTAACTACCTCACACTTTTTACACTAATGCTTTAATAGTTTCGCCACATTGCGTGAAAATATTGCTTTAAAAAAAAATTACAAATAAATAAATAATAATTAATTAATTAATTAAAAAAAATAATAAAAATTAAATTAAAAAAAAAAATTTAAAACAATTTAAAAAAAGGAAAAACGGTGAGTTATGATTGTGAAGTTGTTTCTTTTTCTCAGTTGAATCTGGGTACTGATGATGATGAGTCTAATTCTATAGTTCTATTAATCGGCCGGCTGCAGACAGGGTAGAGACCGTTGCCAGAGGGCCGGGGCCGGAACTGGTGTTGGGGCTTCCGTTTTGGTTAAACTCGAAGCGCCCCAGATAACAATTTATATATTAACAAGACTTAGGGAGACCGTCATCAGGTAGAGGTTGAGAACCTGTACGGTAACCCGAAGATCGCAGGTTCAAGTCCCGGGTTTGTCCACTCCAAAACATTTTAAACAATTTGTTACACATTCCTATAATTTTTCGAGCCAAAATTTGGCACAGCACTAATCCAGCTCGCTAGCTCTACGGATCCGAAGGCAAAATAAATAATCTTCAGTGAGGGCGCTATTGTCAGTTTACCATAGAGTTAACTCGATGCAATTTACTGATGATGCTTTATGGAGTGACCGTGAAGGTGTGCGGCGGTAACCAGTGCGGGTGGTAGCTACTTTGGGTCACTATAAAAATAGGGGTGGATTGAGCTGATGACAATATCTCTCAATACGCCATGCATTTAACGTACGATTTTTCAGTTCCCTTTGTTGGCAGTGTGACTCCCCCTCCCGAGACCCTGGATTCGCACATGTTAGGGACAGCCGGAAACTGTTCGCCTTCTCCGCCTCCCCGACCGCGCCCATTCCAAGACCAGGAAATGTGAGCAGCGCCCTCAGTTGACATCGAATTCAAGGAGAGTGTGAATGGATATTATTCGTCGTATGTGGCGCTACACATTATTCATTTATCTAGAAAAAAACAACGTTGTGTACGGTTGCGCCGGGGAGTCCTTGTACAATTGGCTGGTCTGTTTTGATTGGATTATTTGACCTTTAAATTGACACAAAGTAAGATACTGTTGATTTTACTATCATCGGAATTCAGCATCAGTATGAATCTACCAGACAACAGAAACGGTACTTGGTCTAGATGATCCGGAAATGTCGGTTTATTTATGACTCATCGATTTAGCAATTTTAGGTTTTTCGTGTAACTTGTCACTAGTATTGTTAACACTGACAGCCGCAAATTTGGGCGGTTCTCATGACCCATGGCCCAGTTGCGAAATGGTGGTAAGGAGAATTCCCGGCATCTCAACGGCGGTGGAATCGATGAGTCACGGTGTCAGCTGGCTGACCCAAGAGTCAATGGAGATCACTGTGGGACCAACAACATTGCACGAAACGATGATGCTGGACAAACAAGTGAGCCTTTGTATGTCAATAACGTTAGTAGGCCTAATCACTTTTTAAATGGTAGCGCAACAGAAAGTGAACTCCTGCAACACATCAGTGAGACGATATCAAACTTTAGTCTAAGTCCTAGACCAATAGCTGAATCCTTCGCAACAACACGCCTGCCCGCCGTTGCCCCAAAACCGTCCAAGAGTAAAAAACATCAGCATCAGAATCAACAGCGCATTCGGAATCAGATGGGGTACCAGTTTCACGTCAATGAAAACAAACCTAACAAACACCGATCTGTGGCGGGGGCCCAGGGCGATGCAGAGGATGAGAACAGAACTCTGAGATTTGTTGGTAAGAGAGGACTTGCCACTGGAGATGGAGATGATATAACAAGTTCAACGGGAACAGTGAGGGGGGTTACAAACAGGGTTAGAGCAGGTATTACGAATTTTACATACCAGCCACTTAACCGTGCAAAGGTGAGTAAACCAATCAAAACAGTAGCCTTATTTGAGGGCCAATACTCTGGACTCCCTCTGTATCCTTGACCCTAACCCCACATGTATAAAAAAGGAGTGATTTTTCTTTTTTTTCCCAACTTTTTATCTGCTAATTATTACAACCTAAAACTTAGCGATTTGGTAACCTTGCCCAAGCAGACACTTTTGGCATAAAATTCATCATTCTGGGGATAGCTCACTTTCGTGAAATTTTTGACACATTTTTAAAATTAAAAAAAAATATTAATGTTAAAATTTTACTAAAATTACCGATCTCACAATAGCAAAATTCATGCCAAAAGTGTCTGCTTGGACAAGTTTACCTAATCACAAAATTTTAGATAGTAATAATTAGCAGATCAAAAGTTGAAAAATCGCTCCTTTTTTGTACATGTGGGGCTAGGGCCAAGGATACGGACAGAGTCCAGTGTATTGGGCCTAGAATGGGGCTACCTTACATGTAGCTCTAACCCCACAAATGTCAAATAAAGAACGATTTTGCTAATTATTACAATCTAAAATTTTGTGATTAGGTACATGTGTAAGCAGAAACTTTTGGCATAAAGTTCACTATTGTGAGATTGGTATTTTTGGTGAAATTTGAGTTTTATTATAATTTTTTTTTTTAATTTAAAAAATGTTCTGAAAATTTAATGAAAGTGAGATATCCCAGAATAATGGATTTTTATGCCAAAAGTGTCTGCTTGGGCAAGGTTACCTGATCACTAAGTTTTAGGTTGTAATAATTAGCAGATAAAAAGTTGAAAAATTGCTTGTTTGTACATGTGGGGTTATGGCCAAGTATACAGAGAGAGTATAGCCCTAGAAATGGAGGGAAAGAATGTTGAACCCATGTGTTTTTAGTAGGCGATAGAATGGCAACATCTCATTTTATGTATTCATTGCTCAAAATCTCCCAAAATATCGTTTCCAATCCTCACTTGACTAAACTTTCTTTTCCTTAAGTATTTCCTCTATCAGTATCATCTTTGAAGGAAAATCTGTGATATTTTGGTTAGAGAAGTGGCGGTTGTATTCTACAACCTTGAGTGCCCAGCAGGGTGGATATGTGCGCGCTACAAATCTTTATTATTATTATTATTACATTCTTTTCAAATGGAGTTATGTACAAACCCCTAAAAACTCTCCGGTACTACAAAGTATAATGTATTATTAGAAATAGAATTCATATTTAATTTACCATATTTTGAGACCATTATTATGCTTTAGATTTGGGTGTGGCTATGCATCGTGTGGAGTGAGTGAGTCTGTTGAACAGCACTTGTTTCTAGATTCATTCAAACACCTGAAACCATATTTGACCCCAACTCCCTAGGCCCATTTGCTTACACATAACCTGAATCTTCCCTAACTCCCTAGGCCCATTTGCTTACACATAATCTGAATCCTCCCTAACTCCCTAGGCCCATTTGCTTACACATAACCTGAATGCTCCAACATCCTTCAGTAGTAAAGCAAGCACATGACATGTACATGTATGCACACATGTATTTCTAATCCATGATACATGTACATGTTCAGGGACCCTCCCTGCATGCATGCATGGAGCAATAAACAGTGTCCACTGACCCAAGCACTGACCTTGCAATCACTACAACAAACATGGATGTACATGTACCATGGAAAGGCAAGTATGCCTAATAACCTCAATCCTCTAAAATCCTTCACTTTAGCAAAGAGCATGTAGCATGTAACATCAATCCTTCAAAATCCTTCACTTTAGCAAAGAGGATTTTGGAGGATTTGGGTTAAAGATATTGCCAATGCTTGGCTCCAGAGACCGTACAAATTTAATTTCAAAACAAATTTTGAAAGGTAATATCATTTAAAAATTTTGTTTTTTTAAATTATGAAATTAGGATGTCAGAAGCTTGATTCTGATTGACAGCCGCGCTGGCCAATCAGAAGACTGCACACGCCCTCATGCAAGCTGAGGATTTATAAAATAGTGGACCAGCATTTTATTAATCTGGTACTAATCCTTGATGTATTTTTTTTGTTCAATGTCTCAAATGAAAGCTTATAACTTCCTTAACCTCAGAAAAATAGCAATTCAACATTTAAATCTATTTTTTACCGTCGAATCAGCCCAAACAATTTTTTTATTTGGGGGCAATATATCTTTAATTGTCACATTTTGAGACCATATTATTGTGCATCTGTTAGATTTGGGTGTGGCTACACTCTCTTGCCAGAACTGTCTATGTCGTGTGTGGAGTGAATGAGTCTGTTGTTCATCACGAGGGTCCGACTACATTGTGTACAAATTGTCCAAATCAACTCATAGTACTTGAGGGGATAATCCTTAAATGAGAAATTTCCAGACTTTCAACAGGGCATGGAATCAGTGTCCTAGTTTTAGATGAACACATTGACTGAAAATTACTGCCTCATTTATGCAGTCAGTAATGGTAATTATAACCTTATCATGTGGAGTATTATTTTTAGTCACCGAGTTAATCGAAAACAAGCTGTCCCTTTAAACTTTTACAGATATTTTTTTTGCAAAGGTTTGATTGAAACAAATGTTTTAAAAAATAACAGTGAAGCCAACAATATTTAGGTTGGTGAAATTCGAGAGGTTAAGACGTCTGCACTAGTAAGCAGGAGGTCGTGGGTTCAAATCCCGCCCGAGTCGCCTGTGTAGTTTTTTCACAGACACTTGGAAAGCACTGAGTATACAGTGCTACGTACACACGTCGGTGTAGGGCAAAATTAAATCAATTCCAACAAGATTTATACACAAACTACATGTTAACAAAAAAAAGAAGGAAAAAAAAAACCTACAATGATAAGAATAATATTTAATTTTTATGTAGTGCATTTTCATTTCATGATGGCATTGATTTAATTTGTTTTTGTGTCCTTCGTGAAAGCTAGGAGTCTAATAAAAATTGCAATCTGTCTGCAGTGTCCCATTGTACCTACATGTAGGTATCATTTTAATTGCCATAATACTCAGTGCTTGGTTTTAATACACCAACTGGGAAATTAAATCTTGATTGTTTTTTCAGTTGAAAATGTTGAAGGACATTTATACACAATGTAAGGCTAAGAAAATGGCTGTGGTTTCTGGTCTCAGTGCGTATCTCCCCACGCGTCAGTATTTTTATTTTTTTTATTTTTTTTTTTACTATGAAACCATGTCCAATTGCAGCCATCAACGTTTGCCCGATTTGCGAGGCCTCTCTTAGCCACCATACTTTGTGTATAGGAAATTAAGTCTGGTTCCAATAACTGTGTACATGTAGGTACATGTATCACGTCTTTCACTGATTGGCAAAAGAAAAAAAAAATTACCAAAAAAAAATTAATAAATAAATAAAAGCGCGTCACTGCACCGATTTTGAAGCTGACCTATGACCAGAAACCGGAGACTTTTTTTTAGGGGGGGGGGGGCATAATGAACTACACTTGAACCAATGTATGTAAAATACATAACATGAATCACAGATACTGTATACTAATAAACAGTCTAGGCAGATATCTTCTCTAGAGACATTGTCACATATATATGTTTACATTTGGGGTGCCCTTGAAAGTACCAAGGTGATCTCATGCTATGCAGAGAATCGGAAGTTTTCATTTTTTTTTTTCATTAAAAAAAAATTAATTAATACTACACACGTGTTATTATTTTAAATTTTCCCTTAAAACATGCTCATATTGCACCACAGAGCATCTAGAACGTTTTTATGGCCCTCCCACACTGTCTGTCATATTTTCTTCTTTTTTGAAATTTAATTCAGCTGCATGCCAGAAGATTTGTTGAGTTTTTTATGTTGTATGTGTTGATCTCCTGATTATCAAGTACATGTACGTATTGTAGAAATTACAAATGAATACGATTACAATTTGATATAGGATTGGTACATGTAATTAAAAAATTAACAATTTTATAATGGGAAACTTGCTTGTGGTAAAGATGATTGTGGTATCAATGTCATCAAGCTCTCTGTACATAAAGTCAGTCTACGATCCTAAACATGGTCACCGCGGCCATTGCCGTGGTACCCCTCTGAGTTGGCCATAAATGCCCCTTTGGTTAGCCTTGAAATTTTGATGCAGCCAAGGCCACTTCAAAGTGGCCGTGCCCTCTCAATCCTTAAGGTCAAGGCCTGTATATTTACATGTACTGTACTATGAAACAACTGACAATAATCACCATAATTCATAAATTCCCAAGACAATTTAGACAATCTGATTGGACAAAACGTAATCATGTGGTGGTGTATTAACCCTAACTACCCCCAAATCCTCCAAGGGGCACTTTTTGGTAAAAATTCCGCACTGTTGAAACTGGTACTTTCACCTCTTCAAATGGGGGAAAATTACTACCTGGCAAGAAGTACAGGCCATACATGTAAATGCTGAATATGAGAGATTAACGAAAATGCATGGTGCATTTTGAAGATAAGGGCATGTTTCCAAAAGTGCACTGATGGATTTTGGAGGATTCAGGAAGGTTCCTAGCGAGAATACCTAGGGGGTTATCAAAATCAGAACCAACTTTGGACTGCCCCTAAGCATACATGTAACATGTGTGTATATAACAGCAAAAGAAACGTCATCCCCTAAATTTTGATAAGTCTGAGAACGTGTTTAGCTTATGTGTCCTCAGACGTCATGCATGACGAATTTTGAGGTCAACCAAATTTGCAACATTGTGTTCGTGTTACATTCCATACTCATAATATTCTTCATTAAACAAATTATATTAATTATAAAATGAAAATAATAAATATTTTTAGGGGTGACGTTTCTTTTGCTGTTATATATATAAAGGCAATTTTGCCATTATAACCAATGGTTAAAGGCTGTGCGTTTTTGGTTATTTCGGGAATCAGATATCCGAAATTGAAAATCTTCAGATACCCGGTTACCTATAAATTTGTTTGTTATAAAAACACAAATACTCCTGAATGTATAAAATAACCAATATGAACACAAGTTTCTCTTGTTTTTTTTAGAGTCATAATAAATGTGGACTTACTGTAATAATTTCCTGCCTCTATATTAAAAACGACTCGTAGCATTCCCATTCCCCACAAACATTTTATTAACCAAACAAAATGGAGAATTCAATTTGTGTGGCTTAAATGGTCAGTTAAAATTTTTAAAAGTCGTTTACGGGTAATTGGAACCGAAAAATGGAACCGGGTAATGACAGTTTTGGTCGGGTATCCGGATACCCGGCACAGCCTCACCAATGGTGTACCTTTCTTGTAACATTACCAAAAATTAAAAATTCCTCAGGCTTGGAATTTCTTTCTTGTAGAGCAAGACTTCTTTTCCCCGAGTAAAGGGCATTTCCAATTAGAATATCTACAGTCAACATTTCAAAGGGGGCACCCAGGCCAAGACCAGGGCAAGGGAGGCCAAGACCAGGGCAATGGAGGCCATGCACTCTTTGAAATTCCAGGCCTGTATTCCTGGTCATTTATAGATTTGATGGTGTCTTGCATTGACAACTGTGCAACTTGTGCAGCACCTGCTTCCATTGGCGGATCCAGTGGGGGCTAAGGGGGGCTGTAGCCCCCCCCCCTAAAATCGTTTTAAAAAAATAAAAAAATAAAAATAAAAAAATGGGAGAAAAAAATAGAGAGAGAGGGGGGGGGGGAGAACGCACTCCCATTCCCTACCTACTTAGTACTGTACTAACCGTTGCGCATAGGAAGTGGCGGCACCCTTTGTAGTACTGAAAAATAATTGTTTTTGATTCTCAACCCCCCCCTAAAAAATGTTCTGGATCCGCCCATGGCTTCAGTACAGGTTCTTTTCATCAAGTGATATCATGTGTGACACGGTTAGATACAATGTATGCATTGTACTTTTGTGGTGTACAGTACATGTGCACGTACGTGCATTGTATACATGTGTACAGTATAATACAAACATCACACGTATTTCATGTTGTTGAATTTCATCCTCGTAAAGTACGCAAGTCCACTGCTCAACATTCATGACCGGGGACATGCCCCTAAAATAATCAGGACTTTGAAACTTTGGGATGTACACACCCTAGCATGTCTAGTAGTTAGGGTCATATTTCAACAACTGCATCCTTGTTGGCTATCGATATGATGATGTCATCAAGTAATTCA
The DNA here is from genome assembly GCA_029582265.1 of Zoroaster sp. YZ-2022. Lineage (NCBI taxonomy): Eukaryota > Metazoa > Echinodermata > Asteroidea > Forcipulatida > Zoroasteridae > Zoroaster > Zoroaster sp. YZ-2022. The sequence goes on along the minus strand of CM055833.1, from coordinate 3,932,319 downwards.
CTGTGGCAATCGTATTGCACATCCATTTCTGATCTTACTAAAGCTTGATAAGTTTCTGGCAACTTAAGTCACCAATTAGTTTGTAGCGCATTCAGTGTTCATGTTGTCCCCCCCCCCCAATAGTTTAAAGGGAAGATCACATCATTGGTAGAAATCAGATTAACCCTAACCCCCTCGGCCCATTTGCTTACACATAACCTGAATCCTTCCTACATGTAACTCGATCCCTAGGCCCATTTGCTTACACATAACCTGAATCCTCCAAAATCCTTCAGTAGTAAAGCAAGCACATGACATGTATGCACACGTGTGTTTCTCATCTGTGATACATGTACATGGCCAGGGACCCTCCCTGCATGCATGGAGCAATAAACAGCATACAAATATAACATGGTTTGAGGGTGGACAGTCGATATTAGCTCCCCGAGGGAACTACATGTGTAGTTTGTCAACTTCCAATACCGAGGGAAGCTAATATCTACTGTCCACCCAAAATAAACCATAAAATATTTGTTTTACTATACCTCATACATATTCAGTTGCCATTACAATAATAAGGAGCATCATTGAGCTCGGGAAAACGCGAATTGACAATTACGTGTGCCGTCATCTTTTCATGTGTATGTAGCTAGGGCAATATTCGCGCGTGCATACTACACCCGTGCGACTGTTCCCCGATTGCTTCGTAAAGCACATGCGTAGTAGACCGACGCATATGCGACAGTCTATTACGCATGCATATTTACCCTGTGCGTGAATACTCGCGGGCGCTTGGTAAACAGCCAAAATAGCATCTGGCACGTGATGGTGAATGGACCAGTGAGAATTCGGCTCTCGATCATGAATATGTATGAGGTATAGTAATGTCCACTGACCTTGCAATCACTACAACAAACAGATGTACATGTACCATGGAAAGGCAAGTATGCCTAATAACCTCAATCCTCCAAAATCCTTCACTTTAGCAAAGAGCATGTACCATGTAACCTCAATCCTTAAATTTAGCAAAGAGGATTTTGGAGGATTTGGGAAGGTTAGGGTTAATATACATGAAACAGGTTTACCCCATACACACACACATCACCTCGATATTAATTCACGCCTGTGACTTCTCAGGATTTTTTAACTTTGCCTCAAAATTTTCTTGAAAGAAGAGAAGTAGCCACCAAGGAAAGAAAGAAGTAGCCTGTATTGTGTCCAAACCTCTAGTTTCTTGTTTGTGGGGGGGGGGGGGGGATGTGGAGAGTCTGTAAATCCTCCAAAATTAAACATCCTGGATGTTCAGAGGGCTTTGTCCTCAAAGGGAGACCCAGGTCCGCTACTCATTTTTCAGGATTTTTTTTTTTACTTTATCAAATCACACCCTGTTAATTACCAGTTTTATTATTATTTTTAATAAGTGTTTATACCTAAATTAAATTTATTAATATTATTGTGAATTGTGATGCTATGGGAAATAAAAAATAAAAACATACTAATAAACAACTATTATTTAAAAAAAAAAAATTGGTGTAAAATTGGTACACCTACATTTACATACATGTACTGTACATCTGTATCAGTTATCATGAGAAATGATTTCGTCTGAAGTGCTTTTATCTTAGAGAAAACAGGAATTGTTCTGTCAAATTTACACAAATTTGCCGTCCAGGAAATTTTTGTTAGACATACATATGTAAAAACAGAAAAGTATTTAACCTTACATGTACCACGCCTTGAGCGCCCAGCAGGGTGGATATGTGCACGCTACAAATCTTTATTATTATTATTATTATGTATCTTTAACCCTAACTACCCTAAGTCCATCAAAATCCACCACCTGGTTTTGCTTAATTTTGATGGATTCAGTACTCCACAGTGTAGCCTAGTGAATAGAGCATGTAGCCATGTGTACCAAATCCATCAAACTCCACCGGCTGCTTTTGTTGGATTCAGGACTGTGTATAGCCAAGCCATGGATGCTTTGCATTTGTTACTGTACCAATTCCATCCAAGTCCAACAATTGGGGTGCCTTTTTACTGCATGTTGAAGGTTTGGGATGGTTCCGAGCAAAAATCCTCAGGGAGTTAGGGTTAATATTTTTCTCTAAAATGGGATTGCCTCTATAAGAAGGCGCTGTCGAAGTAATCATGTCATTTTGAATCTTTTTGCAGAAAGCAGTCAATAATGATGATGAGAGAGACAAGATCATTGTGTACACCACCAGCATGCGTATTGTCCGACAGACCTTTGATGATTGTCAGTTTGTCCGTAAGCTGTTTCAGAACCATAGGGTGCGCTTTGAGGAGCGCGATCTCTTCATGAACTCAAAGCACCAGCAGGAGTTGCTCGATCGGCTGGGCAACACACACCAGGTCACGTTGCCCGTCATCTTCATCGACGGGGAACTAGTCGGGGTAAGAGAAGGAAACTGACAAGATTGTCCTTCCGATATTGTCATGGCAACTAGGATTTATACAACAACTTGTATTGTGTACATGTATCGCACAATTTGTTTCTCACGAATATGGGAATTCAAAAGTCAAAAGTGCCAAACTCCCATGTGAATTTTGTCAAATGTGAGCAGTAGATGTTTTGTGTAAATTGAAATCGTATAAGACATGGCATTGATTTTGGGTCCTGCCTTTTGTTTGCGTGACTTAATTTCATTGTAACCATGTGCATAACGCAGACTTCAGACAGTGTAATGCACTGGTCAAGATTGGTTCATATTGTGTAAATGCTTGTTGTACCATTATACATGTGGCCATTACATTGTGTAATTGAGGCATAAGAGATGACATACAAACATGCATTCGTTGGCATGAAGTATCCCGATGCTTGTGAATTATCCTAACATGATTTGTGTGTGCCTCTTTTTTTGCCACCCAAGATCTGCAATTTTGCAATAGGGGGAACTGGTGGCACTGCAATGGAATTCTTGATATTTTAAAAGACTTTTTAAAGGAATAAAAACATCTAAATTTTCAGTGGGGAAACCTGTGTGCAGGCCTTGATCTTAACCGCGGCACACCGAGTTGGCCATAACGCTCCTTTGGTTAGCCAAACTGGCTGTGCCCTCTCAATCCTTAAGGTCGAGGCCTGTGTGGTGTGGGGGAGGGGGGAGGGGCAGCCATTCTGAAAGGCAGGCCTTTTGTTTGCCAATGTACATAATGTAGTTCATGTACATTTGCCAGTTGCAGATTTACGTGTACATGGTATTGTCATTCATCCCCCCCCCCCCCCAAAAAAAAACCCAAACAAAACAGTTTGAGTTGGATGCACTCTATGTTGTAACTTCCTTTCCCCATTCTTGAGTTGTATTGTCATGGTAATCCAACATTTTGGGGAGGGAAAGTCCTGATGCAGGACCACCAGGACAAACGTGTTTTTGTCAAAAGACTCAAATTATCAATAACCTTGAACATACTGTACATGTATTGAGGCATGCAACTTTTGTGTTTTGTTTTTTTAAACCTGAAATTACAAATTTGAAATGGATCATGACTTGAACTATTTTTATACATTAGAATGCATACTTAACTAATCCATATTCTAATGACACATTGAAATAAGCTGAAACAGTTTTGTTTCTGTACATCTCTCTTGATTTGTATAATCTATGGATGCCATGGGGTGCCATGGCCGAGCGGTTAAGTGCATCAGACTTGTGTTCTGATGGCCGAGTCGTCAGAATGTGGGTTCGAATCCTGGCTACGACCGTGGTGCTTGTGTCCTCGAGCAAGACACTTAACTATAATTGCTTCTCTTCACCCAGGAGTATAAATGGGGACCTTTGAGGGCAAAGATGGTAATTGTGCTTGTTGCACTACACATTTGGCAGCATGGGCTGCATACTCCCAAGGGAGTTAAGATGGTTCTAGGAATGATATAACTGGCCCGATGACAGGGGTAATAATGTTCATGCGACATGAGCGTCAAACTTGGTAGATACTGGCGCATTATAAGTGTCCATTATTATTATTATTTATTATTTACAGACATTTTACCAACAGTATGCGATCTCTTTAATAAAAAACCTAACTCCCTAGGCCCACTTGCTTGTAACACATAACCTGAATCCTCCAAAATCCTTCAGTAGTAAAGCAAGCACGTGGCATGTACATGTATGCACACATGTGTTTCTAATCTGTGATACATGTACATGGCCAGGGACCCTCCCTGCATGCATGGAGCAATAAACAGTGTCCACTGACCCAAGCACTGACCTTGCAATCACTACAACAAACATGGATGTACATTTATGCCTAATAACCTCAATCATTCAAAATCCTTCACTTTAGCAAAGAGCATGGAGCCTCAATCCTTCAAAATCCTTCACTTTGAAGATTTTGGTTAACCTAGTGACTGAATATAATACCCCACATGATAAGGTATAATTACTGCTGCTGCATAAATGAGCCAGTAATTGTCAGTCACTGTGTTCATCTTAAACTAGGACATCGATTCCATGCCCTGTTGAAAATCTGCTCTGATCATGATGATACTGCCCCTTTAAGTATTTGTTCTTTAGCATGCAGGAATATGTGCGTTGGGCAGCATCTGTGGAGAGTTTCGTTACTGAAACTGGGTTTCTTTCAGTGTTAACTGTCATTTGACAGTTTGACCTTTATTTTTATGCACATTTTGTTGTTGTTACTCATGAAATGAAATAAATATTAACATTTTTCATTCATAATCTCAGGATGTAGAGCAGTTGGGAGAGCTGAATGAGACGGGAGAACTCAGACAGATTCTGGAGAGATTTGAGGTAAGGTTTTTACGGAGAAAAACATTTATTCAAATCAAAATTGAAACTTGAAGGAAAATACAATGTTGGCTTGGCTGACTGGCCCCTTTTAATTAAATCTAGATGCATATCCTAGCAATTTTGCACTTTAACAAATCTCCACAGCCTGTATTAACATAAAAACCACGAGATTTACTTACTGAATATTATCAAAATTGATCTGAATGAGTTTCGCTTGCATCCATCAGCAATTTTACTATATTACTATTTTACTACAGTCTTAAACAGAATTCAGGTAAGTCGTTGAAGTGTGCCAAGTTATATGGCTGTGATTTTTCCTGATTTTACAAATCTCCCTTTGCCTGAAAATTGTCTTGAAAGAAGAGAAGTAGCCTGTATTGTGTCAAAATCTCTAGTTTCTTGTTTGTGGTGATGTGGAGAGTCTGTAAATCATCCAAAATGTAAACATCCAGGAGGTTTAGGGGGCTTTGTCTTCAAGACCAAAGGGAGACCCAGGCCTGCTACCCAATTTTCCGGATTTTTTACTTTTGTCAAATCACACCCGTGAAGTTAGGGGACTCTGTAATACTTGTGTTGTTTGGTTCAATCATGCATTAAATACTTGCAGTGTGAATGAGTCACAAACATGGGACCGCTTTTTATCAAAACATGTGTAAAGTCTGTTTCATTGTATCGTGTTTGATGTCACCTGTAGACATGTAAAAATGCATGCATACCGTTATATGCTTGGCATAGCTCAATACATGTTTGCTGCCAAAAATAACATGCTGGCCTGGTTGGCATGTACACATTTAAAGTGTTCATCACTGATGGTTGCAGGCCTGGAATTTCATTCTTTTCCCGAGTAAAGGGCACTTCTTGCCGGCCGTTATTGCTAGCAAATGAGTGACGCAACAATAAAAATCCATGGTGAACATACACCCGCCGATCTCGATTTTCTTGCTAACCTGTGAAATACGGTCATGCTTAAGCAAATTGTTTTGTGCTGCAAGTTTTATTAAGCATCGCAAATGTCGTTCCTCAACATTATATCATTTATGATATATCGCCTCTATTTACTAATTATGAAGTTATGTTACTAGAATGGCATGTTAAATATATACAATGTTAACCCTAACCACCCCAAATCCTGCAAAATCCTCCAAGGGGCAATTTTTGGGGAAAACTCAGCACTGTTGGAAACTGGTACTTTCACCTCTTCAAGTGGGACAAAGTTACTACCTGGCAAGAAGTACAGGCCATCATCAGTGCTGAATATGAAAGATCACCGAAATTGCATGGTGCATTTTGAAGATAAGGGCATGTTTCCAAAAGTGCACTGATGGATTTTGGAGGATTCATTAAGGTTCCTAGCCAGAATACCTAGGCGGTTAGGGTTTTAATGTGATACAACCCCTAATGTTACGGCCATATGCGAATTGTCGGCCATTACTCTGTGATAACATATCCTTTTTATCAAAGGCGCACATAAGCTCTTGTAACATAAACGCAATATACAATTTCTTTAAGAAAGTATGGTACAGTGTTTGTAATTAGAAAATAATTCAAACAAAATTTCAAATTGTAATGTAGCCTATCCACTTTTATTCATAATTATACAAATAAACAAAAAATAAAAAATAAGACAGACTAATTGCGGTGACACCATGTGAAATTCTCAATTGAGTAGTAACTAGTTCTGAAAAGTATGCTCTGATCGTCCTCAGGAGAATGACGATGAGAGCATACTGAACGAAACGTCGAGTTGTAACCTCCAATTCTTTTCAGAACTAATTACTACTCAATTGAGAATTTCACATGGTGTCACCGCAATTAGTCTTTACTTATCCTCTTCACCATGCAAAGCTACAAGTTTTACCTAAAAAAAAAATGGTTGTTTTATTTTTCATCAAGTGTATGTTTTATTTAACAAATTATTAAAATAAGCTCGGTTTATGTACGTGTTTATTTACAAGTAGCACTACAGTGTAGCATACTGTACTGTACGTACATCGCACATGTATGTACGTGTATTTGTATCTGTACACATACGTATACACAGATCTAAATTGAATATGGACGGACAATTCAGTGGGCGTTGATTCATTGTACTGGCATTGGAACGCCAGTCGTTAAGTGATTTCTTTTCCCTACGCAGATCACAGAAAAAAGAAAGAAATTGACCATGATTGAAAAGAAAATATTTTAAATTATGGTTCTGGCCGACTGCAGCCTTTCGTAGATCATTACATGGAAGGTACAGCATCAGAAATACTTTTGTTGTAAACATACCTGTATCCATACCTTAAAATTATACTGTAATCCGAGGGGGCAAAAAAAACCTATTGTACTTGTTGTTATTAAATGTTAAACAGGTATTGCTCATGGACCTCTTTCTAAATACCAGCAAGCCAATTTGCATAATGCAGGCATACTGCATGCAAAACCTTACCTCCCCGGATATATTGTGACTGTATTCTGACAGTTAATCCGAGGGGGCAAAAAAAAACCACTATTGTACTTGTTATTAAATGTTAAACAGGTGTTGCTCATGGACCTCTTTCTAAATACCAGCAAGACAATTTGCATAATGCAGGCATACTGCATGCAAAACCTTACCTCCCCGGATATATTGTGACTCACACTGAACAACATACATTTCTTTCTTCATTGTAGTGTGTTCAGTTTAAAAAAAAAAAAAATCTATCATAAAAACTGTGCAGTAATGTACCGGAATATTTAAATGGTAATTGCTTGTTAGATTGAGTTGCTATGTATGCGGTGTACCAAGGTGTTAGCTAGGATTTAGAAATAGGGTGTCCATAATTGCTGGAAATTTCAAAACTGACAATATTGTATTGTATTGCCTATAAGGACTCCTATTTGTATTTTTAAAAATCTTTTGTTTAGTATTGTATTTCTTATGCTATTGTATGATTATCTTGTTTACTGTAAAGCGCCTTGAGCACTTCTTGATGGATATGCGCGCATTATAAATCTCATGGGCGAATCCAGAATATTTTTTTCAGGGGGGGCTGAGAATCAAGAACGATTTTTCAGTACTACAAAAATTACAATGAAATAATCAAAGGGAGAGGAAAACAAAGCACAGTGAGGGGGAAATACCTTACCGTTTGTATCTGATTTTTTTAAATTTTTTATTATTATTATTATTTTTTTTTTACGATATTAGGGGGGGACTATAGCCCCCCCCCCTGGATCCGCCAATGAATCTTCTGTATTATTAATACATGTAAATGACAGATGAAGTATGGTGTCCAAAATTGAAACAGGGTGTCCAAACGACACCCAGACACCCCTCTGGCTAATACTCTGCGGTGTACATGTACATGGATTTTTTTCTTCTCCGGCAATGTTGTTTTCGATAAAAACATTGCTATTTAAGCCAAGGAATGGAAAAGAAATGTTTAAAGGACACATTTCACGAACAAATTGTGAGAATTATGTGGTTTTTACGATGAATACATTTCAAAATTAATTTATGGTGTATACAAGTGTATTTGTTTCTGTTTCTACAATGAATATATTCATTTTCAGATGAGACAGAAAATTTTACCAAAATTACATGTACAAGAATAAACATGGACAGTAGGCAGTAAAAAACAATTTTGAATTCATACCTGGAAATGTTGGCATTTTCATTTGCAGAAAGTAGTGGTGACGTCAAACTGTGTGGAGTGTGGGGGATTCCGCTATGTCCCTTGCCGTGTCTGCAACGGCAGCAAGAAGTCGCTGAACCGTAACAACTTCACCGACCAGTTCCACGCCCTGCGCTGTTCCCACTGTGACGAGAATGGCTTGCAGAAGTGTACGCTGTGCAATAAGTGAGGAAGGTTACTTAAGAAATAACTTTCGGGAGGGGGAGGGGGTTGGTTATCAGAGTACAGTTCTGTACGACTTATTAATATTAATATTGACCATCAGAGGACTATTCTGTCATTTGTATTCCATTGTAATTATCCTGTACAAAGCATTAAAACCCTCCTATTAGTGTAAATTTATGAACAAACCATTGAGGCCACTGCCATTGCTATGGAAGGCAGTGGCTCCTAATGGCTATACTGCATAGTAACATAATACCTCATATGTCTGTTGGTTTTAGTGGTTTGTGATTGACGTATTGCAGGGCATACTATTATGTTCCAGTCTCAGTGGCTGGTGGTGGCTTACTCTTGAGAGTCTGTGTTTACAAAATAACTGCTGAAAATCCCAATGATTTTTTTTTTACAAGATTACTTAAAAGGGTTAGTGTGGCTGATATGTGTACAACATATTGGACATTTAATAGTGGTTGGAAGTGGCCTCCATGTGCAGCAGGGTTAATACACAAGTGCTAACTTGTGTTTTTGAGTGTACTCCAAGGAAAAATTCATCTGAAACAGGTGTTTCAGACTTTTTATACCGTTGTTCATTATTATTATTTGAAATTTGAGCAAAATTTAACTGTATTAGCTTCAAGTTTTATTAAAGGGACAATATCGTCATGATCAGAGCAGACTTTTGGAAATCGGTGTCCAAATTTTAGATGAACTCGGTGACGGAAAATAATACCTCACCAGCAGCACAGTAATATAATCTTATCTCGGCCCTCCAACGCTCAAGGGGTATTATTTTCAGTCACTGAGTTCATTTAAAAAAAAAGGACATTGATCCCATGCCCTGTCAAAAGTCTGTTCTGATCGTGATGACATAGTCCCTTTAAGTTTATCATTCCTAGTCATTCCCAGTACGTGTGTTAATTAAATGTGTTGAATTTGTTGAAGGGTGTTTTTGTAACATAAAATGTGTTCTTTATCGCTGTTAAAAGAAAGGTACGCTATTGTTGGTAAAATTTAAAAAAAATAACTGAATTATTATTTGAAAGCTTTTTGTGAACTTGGTAAAGGTTCCAATCATTATGAACAATTATTCTGTCCGAAGTCTTCTCATTTCTGATAAAACACTAAAAAAAATATGCAAATTTTCAGACAGTTGCCAGACGACAGACAACGTTTTCTGTCAAAAATGTTGAATGCTTTTTTTCACACTTTCCTCATGACTAATAACAGACTCTGCATTGAGCAGAAATGCTCACAGGTTTGTTCTTTAACCTCCCAACTCTCAGTCCATTTTGCCAGTGGGGTTGACAGACTCGCCAAAAACCCTCATCTGTCGGTTTTTGAAAGGTGAAATAACTGTGTAGAACATATTACTATGTACAGTGTAGATGCATTCCCACACAACAACCACTACCCATCACTGGCAAAGTACTTTTTACCTTTCAAAAGGTTTTGAGGAATCAAGCCATGCAAGGGTTAATGTACAAGTACATTTTGTCTTGATTCAAAGACATTAAGCATGTACTCATTGATAGAGTTTAGCTAACATTTCCAATGTTGTACCTTCCGTTTAACTTGGAGCAAAAATTGCACCATATTGATTTCAAAAAGCAGGGGCGTGATTGGACAGTTTTGAAAAAAATTCACGTAAATTTTGCTAGGGGTATTGGGGCCGCTGTTGTGAACAACGCTGGGGTGAAATCTATAGTTCTGAGCATTTGCTTTGCTTTCCCAGTTCGCGTCGGAGGCCATGTATACACGCAATTTTTTTTGCACCACAGATCGGAGAGCGTCTAAACACGCCATAGGAAACTCCGATATATTTGTATGCATGCTCGGTTGAGCCACGCGTGTACGGTGACATGCTCGGAAGACGTGGCCACGCGCTGTGGAAGCTTCCATTAACGTGTGTGTGGGAAAAAGAAACCCGCATAGGGCCCAGAAAAACTTTTTTATTCCCGACGCGAACTGGTTAAATCTTTAAAATCCGGAGGATCACAACATTGCAATTTGTGAAAATCCGGACAAAACACACCCCTGAAAAGTGATACAAGGTTTTCAAGTTTTGGGTATTCCTTGTATGTATTGATCGTGTATAATATGTTGTAGTACCATATCAGGCCTCAAATATAAGGAAATAGATCTACTAGACAGCAAGGCTAGTAACTCAAGAATATTACTAGACTGGGAATATTCTTTATTAGAAGGAAATAAAAACCATTTGAGCATTTTTTTGTAGCATTTTTGTATACCAGTGTAAAAAAACACAATACATTGGTTATCTAGAGTCCACTGGACCATAGAGAAAGGATCCGGGACTGTTGCTGGACTGAATTCACTGGACACGGTCCCGTGAACATTTTGAGCCCTGGTCATTTGTAACCCTGACATCAGCTACTATCCTGTGTACAATTAAGCAAGGCTGCACCCCAATGCAGCCACATTGTTTTTATTTGGTGTACAGACCTACATATACAATGTACTGTGCATTGATGTTTAACATGTAGTGAATCAGAATGGACTCTTTGACTGAATGAGTTGAATCTAAAGACCGTTTTTTATTTCGGCACACCAATGAGGTTTTTACTCCCTTGGAAGTTCTATGGACCATGTCACATGTTAACACTGGCACTGTTGTTGAGCGTACCAGAGCGATTTCATTGCAGGCAAACAGTGTGCATGTTTGTATGGGCAGTTGTTATATTTTGATATACTCGTAGAGCAAGGGTCCTTCCTCTAAAATATACCGTACAACACATGTATACATAGACTTCCACATACATGCAGCATCAAATTTTGTAAAAATGACAGATGAATAAGATACAAGGTTTTGTGTTACCTAAAATATACCAAAATAAAGGTTTTTTATATATTGACATCTCAAAAATTAATAGAAGATTTTATGGTTTCTGCCATAGACGGACGGCAATTTCCATGCCATAGTTTCACCCTTGGGGCTCCTTTGTAAACAAATGAAGTCATGTGTCACATAGTCTATAGGCTGTACACAATACAACACAGTGTCTTCATGCATTTCTATGTAATCTCTCGTGAAACACATGGGCTTTGTCATGCAGGTGGAGTTTACATATTTTCATGCATGCAACAGTTAACAAAACAAAAACAAAACACCTGGCCGGGTGTCCTAGAAATTCTCCTCAAAGCTGAATATTCAGTCTTGAATCGAGTTGTGTGGAAAGTGGGTGCAGTGTAATGAATCTATCATTCATTGATCTAATCTAGGTACTCTGGTTTGAGTCCATTGATGCTAATGTATTGGTGCCATGTGCACCATCCAATTACAACACCTAGTGATAATTGATGGATGAACTAGAGCATAATATGACAATTGAAAGCTCTGCTCAGAGTCACTAATTGGTCATTTCGACAATCCTCTTCAATCATATTGGATTATATCAGGTCTGATTTCTCAGGATTTTTCCTGATTTCAGGATTTTTTTATATTTTTACAAATCTCCCTTTGCCTCAAAATATTCTTGAAAGAAGAGAAGTAGCCACCAAGGAAAGAAAGAAGTAGCCTATATTGTGTCCAAACCTCTAGTTTCTTGTTTGTGGGGATGTGGAGAGTCTGTAAATCCTCCAAAATGTAAACTTCCAGGAGGTTCAGGGGGCTTTGTCCTCTAGACCAAAGGAAGACCCAGACCCGCTACCCATTTTTCAGGATTTTTTTTTTACTATTGTCAAGTCACACCCCTGAGGTATATTATCATTCTTCATGAGGCCAAATAAAATAAAATACATTTGTTTCCTTTCACATTGAAAAATGTGGAGAGATACAATTTTTTTTTCATTGCTGACATATTTTGAAAACAAATTTCAGATTTTTCTTCCAATGTGTCCATGCCTTGGCGTGGATATTTCTTTAAAACCCTAACCTTCCCAAATCCTCCAAAATCCTATTTGCTAAAGTGAAGGATTTTGAAGGATTGAGGTTACATACTACATGCTCTTTGCTAAAGTGAAGGATTTTGGAGGATTGAGGTTATTAGGCATACTTGCCTTTCCATGGTACATGTACATCCATGTTTGTTGTGGTGATTGCAAGGTCAGTGCTTGGGTCTGTGGACACTGTTTATTGCTCCATGCATGCAGGGAGGGTCCCTGGCCATGTACATGTATCATAGATTAGAAACACATGTGTGCATACATGTCATGTGCTTGCTTTACTACTGAAGGATTTTGGAGGATTCGGGTTATGTGTAAGCAAATGGGCCTAGGGAGTTAGGAAGGATTCAGGTTATGTGTAAGCAAATGGGCCTCGATGGAGTTAGGGTTAAAGTTTGTCAAAAGGGTCAGATTGCTAAAAGTGGATATGGTTGTCAGCTCCAATACACTGATCTATGCTGTCAATCAAAGAAGTGGCTTATCATGCCATGGCCTTTCCATGACAACTGTTACTACATCAGTCAAGTACTTGGGTTTTATGCATGTCGCATGATTGAGTTTTCTGCCCAACTGAGGTTGGGCGGGAGAAATTGGCCAATATCTGGAGTGGTGTCATCTTCTTGGTTAGTACATTTGTGACCCGCTCTGGCAAAACCCAAAACTTCTCGGCATTTACCATAATGCGTAACAGCCATGAAAAGGTCAAAAACTGACCCCAGTTTGAGGGACCAGTTGTCATGTCACCACAGAGCATTTTCTCTCGATTTTGATGGAAAATGAAAAATCCTGAAACGTTGTTGGGAAAATTGTTAATTTTCACGATAAATTTGGGAGGTCACTTTTGAAAATTGGGTCCAAGTTTAGGGTTTTGCCAGAGCCAGTCACATATAGTAATAAAATAAGGTTTGATGTGATTTAGTAGTGGGGCATACAACTAGACATAGTTGTATAATATAGTCTTTTTGTGAACAAGGCTGATTTCAGATTCACAATATGATGTAATTGAAAGGAATCCTTGTGTCTGCGGATATTGAATGATTGATTTGATTTTTGACCTTCATCGACAGGATGGAGGTTGAAACGGCTTTCAAATGATCACCATGGCAATCAGTACAATTAAACCTCTTGCACTAAGAAGGGGAAAGCTTCACAGGAAGGTATCTTTACTTCCTGAGTGAACCCTCAATAATGATAATGTGTAAATAGACCTCTATAGCAGCGGCCATCTTGTCCATATTCCCAAATGCAATGACGATTTATGTTTCTGATAAATATTCAGTCAGGAAATAATTTTACTAAAATGATAGCAACTCAGACTGAGGTATTTCAAGTGTGGAAAATACCAAAATCAACTTTGATGTAAAACCATGATCATTTATGAATATTCATACGATATTCATACAATATTCATACATGTGTCCATATTCATACAATATTCATTCACTCAGTTCAATAAAGTAGCAAATTTGTACGCTAATTCATTATCATTTTTTTTCTCTTTTGTAGTGGAAAATTTGACTGGGCATTCAATGATTTCATTCCAAAGTGTTTACGGTTTGTTTTACAATTATTATAATACTTTTTTTATGAAATTAAAAGTGTGTACATGTTTGTTACTATTATGTTTGTATTCTAAATTATTATTGTCAGACAAAATAATTTGCCATCAGGCCTGTGATTTCTCAGCATTTTTCCTGATTTCAGGATTTTTTTAAAACAAATCTCCCTTTGCCTCAAAATGTTTCTTGAAAGAAGAGAAGTAGCCACCAAGTAAAGAAAGAAGTAGCCTGTATTCTGTCCAAACGTCCAGTTTCTTGTTTGTGGGGATGTGGAGAGTCTGTAAATCCTTCAAAATTAAACATCCAGGAGGTTCAGGGGGGCTTTGTGTCCTCTAGGCCAAAGGAAGGCCCAGGCCCACTACCTATTTTGTAGGATTTTTTTACTTTTGTCAAATCACACCCTGGCAGCATTATGTTTTCAGGCCTCCCAGCGAAACCTATAAAAACCTATATTTTTAATCTCCTGCAACACATTTTCAACTTCCTCATAAAACCCTCATGGCTTTGAAGAAAAATTACTTACTAAGTACAAAGAGATGAAGCCAAACTGTAACATGTGTACTGCTCTTAGATTTTCTGCCGGACAGGGTATGGGGTAATGTACTTTGTTGCAAAAAGTACTCGGAAGGTAGGCAATTTACCAAAAACTTGTTACTTAACATTGCATAATCACGGGAAATAACCTATAAAAGCCTATATTTTGGCATTTGGTAAACCAATAATAACCTATATTTTGCTTAAAAAACCTCTTTAAAAAACCTATATTTGGTAGATTAGGCACTGGGAGGCCTGTGTTTTGAAACATCAACCAACATCAAGTAATTTTGTAATCTGCTAATTACCAAAGGTGGACAAATTAATGAAACCACCAAAAAAATTAGGAATGGTTTTTCATGGGAGTACACCCTGTATATTTTGTTCGTGTACATGCATAGCATGAGTTGTCAATCAGTTTACAGCGAATTCAAAGTTATACCCCATGACATGAATGCTTGACTATTTCAAGAGATTCTGTTGAATCATACACTTACTCTATGGTTCAAAGTGCATTTCCTGACAATAGCAGTATTTTAATCAGGGCGATAGACTCCGACAGTCAAATCATACAAATCATAATAGGATGATCCCTGAAATGGGGACACTGTAGTCGGCAAATGGGGCATGCAAGTTTTTAGGAAGGACAATAATTAAGCCTCACCCACCAGGCTTTTTTGTATTGGGTACGTGTAGCCTCCACAATGCATGAAATTCCATCACCAGTACAGGCACTAGGTAGTAACACAGCCACCCAATGTTTGGACTTTGATGGAATTAGTACATCCAGCCTTGTTACCTACTACTAAGGCTGTGCCGGGTATCCGGGTACCTGGATACCCAGGTACCCAGATACCCAGGTACCCAGATACCCAGGTACCCAGATACTCGACCGAAACTGTCATTATCCGGTTCCATTTTTCAGTTCCAATTACCCGTAAATGACTTTAAAATTTTGACCGAACATTTAAGTCTGATTTTTTTATTAACATTTTTTGTGTGGGGAATGGGGATAGTACGAGTCGTTTTTAATATAGAATCAGGAAATAATTACAGTAAGTCCAATATTTATTATCACTAATAAAACAAGAGAAACTCGTATTGGTTATTTCATACATTCAGGAGTATTTATGTGTTTTTACAAAATTGTTTATGGGTACCCGAGTATCCGACGATTTCCAATTTCGGATATACGGTTCCCGAAATAACCAAAAACCATGTAAGGGTACATCCTAAGTAATAGAATGTATCTGTATGCAAGCACTCTAACCACACAATCCTTGCTTTTCACTGGGAATAACTCGTGAAATATACTATATTTTTACTATATATATTTCTGCTATATTAAGTGTCAATTTATCGCTTAAAATCAATATACACTTTTGGTAAACTGTCTGTAAATTCATCCATACTTTAAGAATCATGATATGTATATATATATATATGTATATTTAAAAACCAACCTGTGTTAAGTTTCAACTCATTTCATTGTCGATAACAAGAACATAGTGAAACTGCATTGATATTATTCACTGCTAAGTGGTATTCAGTCTTCGGATGACCAATATTCATTTTTGGAAACTATTTCACTCAATTATCTTCGATGATAGCACCCGAGACGTAAATATTTCAAGGGATGTTTAATACCACAGGGCTTCAATTTATAGGGATAAATATAGGGCTTTTTTAAATTTCCCATACGGAAAATGGTGTTAAAAATCTAATGAGCACTGTTGTTGTGCACCTGTTGTATTTGTAAAATTCCTATATTTTTCCTATAATTTTCTTGTGAAGCCCTATATTGGCCCTGTATTTTAGAAAAAAATCCCTATATTAATTATCCCTATAAATTAAAGCCCAGATACCATCATAATAACCTTACACCAAGTCAAGTTTCATGTCACTGATATTTTTGTATATAGGATGTAATGTAAACAGAGCCATGAAAGTGGTCCTTGTTTGTATCCGTTGGTTACTGTTCATTCTAAGAAATCAAAAACCACAAATATCTTGAATGACACATTATAACTGCTTTATTGTTGGTACATGTATGTTGCTCTCCTGAAATAGTGTTTACACTGACCGTTTTCCCCCTGAAAATTTAGCATGTGCTCATCAAACAAAAATTTGACTCATTAACCCTAACCCCCTAGGTATTCTGGCTAGGAACCTTCCTGAATCCTCCAAAATCCATCAGTGCACTTTTGAAAACATGCCCACATCTTCAAAATGCACCACGCATTTTCGTTGATCTTTCATATTCAGCACTCATGGCCTGTACTTCTTGCCAGGTAGTAATTTTTGCCCCATTTGAAGAGGTGAAAGTACCAGTTTCCAACAGTGCTGAATTCTTTCCTAAAAAGTGCCCCTTGGAGGATTTTGCAGGTTTTGGGCTGGTTACGGCTAAACTAAATTTCATTTCTTGATTTACTGATCTATTTCTGATGGTGTATACATAGGCATTCAGCCTTAGCCTTGTGCTAGTTTTTGATTGTTATTTCAGGCATGAAGCATGATAAACACACAGGTACATACATACATACATGTACATCTAATTATTTGCTGAAAGCCTGTATATGCTTTTAGTAAAATGTCTGTAAATTCATCCCTACTTTTTACAAATGATTTAAAACAGCTTTTTAGATTATGTCGTTAACCCTCCTACTTTTGGTGCCTTTTTCAGACAAGTTGATGCACAATTTGAAACCATTCGTTTTGTGAAACACACCAAGGTGTAGTGTATCCACCATTCAAAACCATTTGAATGATTTATAAGCCACTGTGTAGTACATTCACCATTTGAAACCATTCGGCTATGGAAACACCAAGGTGTAGTGTATCCACCATTCAAAAACCATTTGAATGGTAGTAAAGCTTGCTACCAACACCTTTCAAATGGTATCACCATGTGTGTACAAAACCAATGGCCATTTTGGTAAGTGGAAATTTTGAATGGTTTCAAATGGTCAGACAGTAGGAGGGTTAAACAAGAAATTAGTGAAAATGCATTCAAATTGATAATATCAATTTTAATGGGCAATTCCATTCTGTCTTAGGATGACAGAAATTAATTTCGGAAATCATTTCACTAATTTTTTACTAAAATGATATCACCCAAGACAGTAATATTTCAAGTGATGTTTGATACAATAATCAACTTTACACCAAGTAATTTGTGCATAAAAAAGTGATAATGTTTCATATACTACTCAAAACAATTTAGGGAACACAGAAATAATCTCAGTTAAAGCAAGATCATTTATTTCAGATAAACACAATGTTTCACAGAATTGATGAGAAACAACTGCACAATGAAACAGATGATAAAGGATGCATGTAGTGATTACACATTTCATGACATGACTCCTGAAAGAGAGAGGGGGTTGCAAATGAAACATTTCAAACCTATTTTGATGTTAAAAATCCTGTGTTCCGTAAATTGTTTTGAGTAGTATATTTATGTATGTTTTTAAAATTACCAATAGTGAGTAGGGGGGGGGGGGGGGTGTAACGTAAGCCGATCCATGGAATTAGACCCTGGTTGGTATCTGTTGTTTAACCCTCCTAATATAGCTGCACTTTAGTTGCAAGTAGCTACAGTGGTCAAAACCAGTCAACTGACCATTTTGACTGTTGACCCAAAAGTGCACACGGGGGCATTTTTGACTGGTTTTTACTGTCATTTTGACCACCCTGAACAATACCAGACAATGCTTTTACCAGTCAAAAAACGGTCGACTCATTTTGACTTGTAAATGTACTTACTACATGTAAGGTTTTACAGTGTTTGACTTTTAAGTGCACTAGATATACCTCGGCAAGTATATCAACATTTTGACCCTTGCAGTCACAGGGTTAAAAGTCATTCTAAAAAAGAAAGAAAAAAAAAATCATATTTTTTGCATGATACATGTATATTTGTTAGTGTACATGTACATATCACTCCCTGAAGTAGTGTTTATTCCCCGAGACTGGAGCCTGTTGCTCATAAAACTAAAAATTCATTTGACTATCTTTTCATGTATGATTGATTGACTGAAACATCTGCAGTGGTGTACACGTTTACATGGCACTCTCTGATTATTATTTCATCCGCGGAGCGTGATAAATAAACACACAGGTGATACAACGCATGTCTTATTAAGTCTAGCTCCTTGATCAACACATACGCGCTGTTGCTAGGATATTTGTACTTGGTAAAAAGACACCAGGGCTATGTGTTTAATCGGCTTAAGTGGTCACGGCACAAGATGACATCACTTTCATTGTTGGTTTGTATTTCACAAGAAATTATTCATGAAGAAATATTTCACTGTGATTTCATTATCTCAAGACAAGCATGCACATTAAAATGTACACATGTACATGCACCTACATGCAGTTCCTTTTTTATAAATAAGCAAATTATTATCTTGTTTTCTGTGAATTGAGAGGACTTCAGACTGAATAATTTCTCAGGAATATTTGTACCCTCCTACTGTAGCTGCACTTTCGTGGCAAGTAGCTGTATTGGTCAAAATCAGTCAACTGTTTTGACTGGTTTTGACTGTCATTTTGACCACCCTGAACAATACCAAACAATGCTTTTACCAGTCAAAAACTGTCGACTCATTTTGACTTGTAAATGTACTTACTACACGTAAGGTTTGACAGTGTTTGACTTTTAAGTGCACTAGATATACTTTGGCAAGTACATGTATATCAACATTTTCACTGATTTTGACCCTTGCAGTAATTATGATTTCAGATAATAACCAGTGTTGTTTCCTTCCTTTCAAATTGCATTATAAATAGATTTATTGGACTAAAATGATAGCACACCAGACGGATATATTTCAACAGAATGTTTCATACCATCATCAATTTTACATCAATTAAGTTTATGTTTTCAAGATTACCAAAAGTGTATGGGGGTTTCATCTTTTCCAAATGGGGGAAAAGAACAAAATTTCCTTCTCCTCAAAATATGTTTTATGATTTCTGCCAGTCACAATTTGATCTTGGGGGCTCCTTTGTCAACAAGTGATGTCATGTGTGTCACAATACAATGTACATTCTGTTCAGTATAGTCATGAGGGCATGGAATTGGTGTCCTAGTTCAAGATGAACACAGTGACTGGAAATTCCAGCAACAAACGTAGTATTAGCTTATGTGGGGTATTATTTTCAATCAGAGTTAATCTAAAACTAGCACTCCAATTCCATGCCCTGTTGATCAGGACAATATTGTCCCTTTTTAGTTTCATCTCATTTCACTGTCATTAACAAGAAAATAGTGAAAAATCAGTCCTGTGATTTCTCAGGATTTTTCCTGATTTCAGGATTTTTTACAAATCTCCCTTTGCCTCAAAATGTTCTTGAAAGAAGAGAAGTAGCCACCAAGGAAAGAAAGAAGTAGGCTGTATTGTGTCTAAACCTCTAGTTTCTAGGGATGTGGAGAGTCTGTAAATCCTCCAAAATTCAGGAGGTTCAGGGGGGCTTTGTGTCCTCTAGACCAAAGGGAGACCCAGGCCCACTACCCATTTTTCAGGATTTTTTTTACTTTCGTCAAATTACACCCCTGGAAAATGTATTCATATTTTTTGCACATAATGTCAGACGAAATTTTCTTTGGATTTGGTACTATTATAATTCATTAGCCCTAACCACTCCAAACCCATCAAACTCCAACAGCTGGTTGTTGTGTTGCGTTTTGATGGACTCGGTACTGTATAGCCCATGCATGGTTGTTGGATTCAGGAAGGTTCTTAGCCAAAGCCATTAGGGGGTTAGGGTTAATTTTGTAATTGGATATACATGTACCAAAGGTATATTTATTTAAGTGGAATATTAACTAGTTTAAAATAACATCACAATATAGCCTTACATGTATAGTGTCTTTACAGTATAGTATTCTGAGAAATATTTGTACAGAGTAAGAAATGTTTGTACAGAGAGGAATTTTAAATATCTCATTCAGTCTTTCACTAATTCATATTTTAGAGGAAACACTATATATTCAGATTGTGTGTGTATATATCGCTCATAATTAATTCTATGAGAAACGGATATTAAAATACATCTTGATTGCACGATATTTGTGTAAAGTATAACATTAAAATATCTAATATTTTGTGATGAAAAACAGACACCCCTTCAAAATGTTTTACCTCTCCTGAACCATCCCACAGACTTGAATAACCTTTATGCTCCATAAAGGTGGCCAGTAGTTTTGGTACACACCATTAGGCCCAAAAAAAAGTCCGGTTTCTGGTCATAGGTCGGCTTCAAAATCAGTGCAGTGACACCTTTTTAAATATTTTTTTTTTTTGGGGTATTTTTTTTTTTGGTAATATTTTTATGGGGGGCAGACGTTCATACCCCTATGTGAAAAAGTTGTTTAAAAAACACCACGGCAGAATTCCAATTGATCCAGCAATTTTGGCTGCAATTGGACATCGTTTCATAGAAATGAAAGAAAACTAAAAATGCTGATGTGCGGGGTCTGAGACGACACTCGCAGAAACCGGAGACTTTTTTTTGCCCTATCTCAGATTCTCTGAAGCTGCGGGCAGAGAGCATTTGTAGTCTTAAAAGCTTGAGTGTCCAAATTTACGATGGATTGTAGGCCGATTCCACCATTCTGTGCATGGTGCTCATTTGCCCACAGTTTTAGGTGTGGTCACCATTATGATTAGTTGCTGCTGGTCTCAAGGTTATTTATGTAGACCTGTGTTTCTAACCCCCCTTCCAGTTACCCTTTGCCCACTTTCTGACCCTCCCTGTTTTATCAAGAAGATTGCATGTATTTCACATAAAGAGACAGCATCATCACGATCAGAGCAGACTTTCAACAGGGCATGGAATCGGTGTCCAAGTTTCAAGATGAAAACAGTGACTGAAACTTATGCAGCATCAATGGTGATACAACCTTATGTGGGATATTTTTTTCAATCACTGAGTTAACCCTCCTACTGTTTGACCATTTGAAACCATTCAAAATTTCCACTTACCAAAATGCCCGTTGGTTTTGTACACACATGGTGATACCATTTGAACAGTGTTGGTAGCAAGCTTTACTACCATTCAAATCCATTCAAATGCATAGAGGGTCCATTGATTCACCACTTAGAAGTATCCAAACAAGGTTTTGTATTAGCTGTACTACCATTTGGAAAGATCCAAACAAGGTTTTGTATTAGCTGACCTACCATTCAAAACCATTTGGGGGAATCAATACTGTACAGTTATTTCACCATTCAAAACCACAAAAGCAAATGGTTTCAAATGGTGGATCAACTTGTATGAAAAAGGTACCAGAAGTAGGAGGGTTAATCTAAAACTAGCACTCCAATTCCATGCCGTGTTGATCATGACGATACTATCCCCTTACAAATTGCGATCCCTTATTTATATGTTAGGTTTATAGCATTTTTACTAATATCTTAACCCTAACCCCCTAAGCATTGTTTCTGAACAATAGAAATCACACAAAATCACACAACCTGCTTTGTTGTCTAGGGGGTTAGGGTTAATGATTGTATTGACAAGTTATTTTTATCAAAGTATATGCACCGTTGTATAAATGAGTTTTTATGTTAGTTGACCTGTTTATCTTTATATTTTGGAAATAATTATTTGTAATGCATTTTGTAATTTTTATATATATGGAAAGTGCACGGTTTAAATTATTAATGTGTTGAGCATACTACCAAAGGTTCATTTCAGATAAAAATAACGAGAAATAACTTTCACATGGAATCACCATAAATCTACTGATTAATCATAACTTTTCACCTTAGTCATACACTTTAGTAAATAGAAAGTGCATAAAATGAGTTCAAAGCCGGTAAACACTTTTGGTAAACGGTCTGTAAATGCCTCCATACTTTATACAAATCAAGATATTTGTATAGAAACCAACCTGTGAAAGTCTCGGCTAATTTCATTGTTTAACCAGATGATTGCATTAATCTATCACAGTACACACTGCTATAATTATGTGATCCGCTCTGGCAAAACCCAAAACTTCTCGGCATTTACCATAATGCATAACAGCCATGAAAAGGTCAAAAACTGATCCCAGGGACCAGTTTTCATGTCACCATAGAGAGCATTTTCTCTCGATTTTGATGGAAAAAGAAAAATCCTGAAACGTTGTTGGGAACATTAATTTTCCCGATAAATTTGGGAGGTCGGCTATTCCAGCAGCTTTTTTCCACGTATTGCATCTCTTTGGAACTCCTTGCCTGGTGCAGGTTTCCCTACATCCTACAATCTAGACAGTTTTAAGAGGAATATCAATTCCTATCTTCAGTCCCCCTGAGTTATTTTCATCTTCTATGTTTTCTTCTTGTAGCCCCTTACCTAGAGTGGCTTTTAGCCTTGTTTGGGGCGAACTTGCACAAAAAAGAAAAAAAAGAAAAAAAGAAGTCACTTTTGAAAATTAGGGTTTTGCCAGAGCCAGTCACATAGTATTCTAAGTCAGCCAATCGTCATCGGGCAAGCTCAGTGGACGAGAGGTTAAGACATCTGCACTAGTAAGCAGGAAGTCTTGGGTTCGAATCTCACCCGAGTCACCTCGGAAAGCACTGAGTAAACAGTGCTGCATACACACATCAGTGTAATGGCAAATAACAAATCAATAATTTCATTGTTCAGATTTTTCATATCAATTCCAACATGAAATTTCGGACGACAGAAATTCATTCTGAAAATCGTGTTTACTTTTTGAGATTACCAATAGTGTACAGTGGCTTTTAAGGGACAGTATCGTCACGATCAGAGCAGACTTTCAACGGGGCATGGAATCGGTGTCCTAGTTTAAGCTGAATTAACACTGCGACTCAATATTACTGGCTCATATGCAGCAGCAACTGTAATATGACCTTATCATGAGGGGTATTATTTTCAGTCACTGAGTTTATCTAAAACTAGCCCTCCGATTCCATGCCCTATTGATCAAGATGATATATTGTCCATTTAAATGAGCTGAAAACAGAACTAAAACCATATAAAATAATATTTATCATATTTTTTATCAAGATAATGCATTTGTTTGGTCTATGGGAGCACATCATTTTATAATAACCATGAAATAGATTACAAACGTGTATATTGAATGAAAAAGTTATTATTAGTAGTATTTTTATATTGCAATATCAGTGAATGTACGAATGCTAGTACAACATTTGCATGAAATGTTTAATGTTATTTTTTTAAGAGGTTAAGAAAAAAAACGTAGCTTTGCATGGTGAAGAGGATAAGTAAGACTAATTGCGGTGACACCATGTGAAATTCTCAATTGAGTAGTAATTAGTTCTGAAAAGAACTGGAGGTTACAACTCGATGTTTTGATCAGTATGCTCTGATCGCCCTCAGGAGAACGATCAGAGCATACTGATCGAAATGTTGAGTTGTAACCTCCAGTTCTTTTCAGAACTAATTACTACTTCATAGCAGTATTCACTGTTAATTAAGCTTCTGTAAATGCATAATTTATAAGAACATATGAATGATATGATACCAATTCATTTTAGCTTAATTCTGAACAATTTGATAGCAGTGGGTGATTGTTGAGTTGAAAAGTTTTAAATAATAATAATGGGCACTTATATTGTGCCCGTATCTGCCAAGTTTGATGCTCATGGCGCATGAGCATTATTACCCCTGTCATCGGGCCAGTTATACCATTCCTAGAACCATCTCAACTCCCTGAGGAGTATGCAGCCCATGCTGCCAAATGTGTAGCGCAATGAGCTTAATCAAACACAATTACCATCTCTTCTTCTGAAACCCACCACAGAAACTTATACAAATCTGTACTATGCATGTACATTTGTTCCGGATTCATTTGGAAAGATTTGAATTTGCAAATTTTTCATACATTTCCTTCCACCAATTAATTTAACATTCTTCAAAATATTTGAATACATTTTGATGCTATTTTTAATACATTTGCATATTGCTGTATTCATGTAAGTATTTTTTCCTAAAAGTAATTATACATTGTACCTTGTTGTTTAGGTGGGGCTGCAAGATATACATAGCTGAAGAAAATGCTCTATCAAACCATAATAATGATGGCTATAATATGGAAATAACTTCCAATTACTTTGCTAATTATGTCTTGTCGCTATCCAAAAAATAATGAATTTTTCATGATCACGTATTTTTTTCCTGGGGGACAAAAATTCAGTCAGGGAATTATTTTACTAATATGACAGCACCTTGGACAGAAAGATTTGAAGGGATGTTTGATACCATCATTAACGTTACACCAAGTGAGTTTCATGTTAAACTGTGATCTGCTATTAACACATGCTTAGACATTGTGCACAAATAGGTGGTTGTATTCTATACATTCTTTCCTGCAGTGGTTTTAAGAATAGTGCTGTAATTAACTGCACAATTTATTAGTACAGCTACATGTATATATGTTTTAAAAAAATATAATGAAGTTCAATTAAGGCTCTGGTTTCTGGTCATTGGATGGCGTCAAAATCGGTGTGGTGACGTGCTTTTTATTTCGGCCATCTTTTTTTCCCTTTTTTTTTCTTTTTTTTTTTTTGCCAACAGGGAAATATGTAATACAGTGTGTACACAAAGTATGGTGGCTAAGAGAGGCCTCACAAATCGGGCAAACATTCATACCCCTATGTGAAAAAGGCATTTAAAATGCAGCACGGCAGAATTCCAACGATCCAGCAATTTTGGCTGCAATTGGACATCGTTTCACAGCAAAAAAATAAAAAAATAAATAAAAATGCTGATGCGCGAGTCTGAGACTTTTTTTTTGGTTTGGCCTTAGCATGGATTTAATTGATGGTAACAAAATATAATGCGGGGGTCGTTTTTCAGTTGCTGGTATGGGTTTGCAATGTACAGGAAACATGCACTACTGGAAAAATGCAATAAAACAAGCATTTTTATTGCTACTTACTGTGGTTTGTTACAGCAGCCAAAACACGCATGCAAAAATCCTATATCTCCAAACCATGCTGCTATGACCATGAGCTCTTCACACTAGATGTCACCAGGCCCTGCCCAAATGGCTAACTAAACTCTAAATTCCTGAGCCAGAGTCTTAAATATTACAAATACCTAGAATGCAGTGGACTACATCAGGATTAAAGTCACCCACATACCATTAAGACAATAAGTTTTGTTTAAAAGGAAGGTGTAGGGATTAGTAACACAAAAAGGATAGAATGTCGAACCCAACCATCACTTTTTCTCCTTCATTATAACCAATAATGAAACCTTACTTGCTCAGTAAGGTGGAGAACATATTGATGATGATGGACATATACTTCAAATTATTCCAGAATAATTATTTGTTTAATGAAAAATCAGGCATTTTTGGTATACGATGACTTTCCTCAGTCATGTCAGTCTGATCTTGTCAACTCCCCGTTAGTGGCCAACACGGTCATTGTACATGCGCAGTGGCAACTATAATAGGATTCTTTTATTTCCGGAAGGGGAGGATTTTTTTAGAAGGCAAACAAAGTCCGAAAACCATCATAAAAGTGGATTTTAAAGATAGTTTTCACTTTCTGTTACCCTTAAAAAGTGGCGGTTGGATACGACATTCTTTCCCACAAAAAAAAAATTGTCAAATTTTAATGTTAAACTTACAGCTGATGCCCAACATGGGTGGTAACTTGAGGAATTTGTGACAGGAAAATATGTAGGACGAGCTAGAATTTAATTTTAAAAATGTAGTTTAAATATGGCAAAAGCCAGTATACGTTTGGTAAAGTGTTTGTAAATTCGCACATACTTTATAAAAACATGAAAATAGTGAAAAATCATTCATATTATTAGTATTCAACCCAATATGGAATTTTGAAAAAATAATTTTATTAACCATTTTAAAATGATAGCAAAAATATTTCATGGGATGTTTGATTCCATAATTACCTTGACACCAAGTATGTTTCATGTCAATATGTGACCATTTATGTTTTTTTTCTTCAAAATTACCAATAGTGTGTAGAGGCTTGAAGTAAATATTAATGTTTAGGACAGCAAGACAAGTAATGATTACACTATAATTCAGACATGTAACCCAGACATGCATGTACTTATATTTAACAGTGCTCAACATTTTTATGCAATATTTGAAACAATGCACTGTCTTTAAAACTCTTTGTGAAAATCACACAAAAAATATTTGTAAATAATGGTGGAGTGGATAGTCTGACAAAGAAAACCTTTTGGTGACTTTATGTATATAATATGGATTGTGATTAAAATATTTTGTGGAATTAATTCTATTGTATTTGTATTTTATTCCGGATCTGGAACAAACCCCTCTACCCCAGGGAAGGGTTACATCATCACATAGAACAAGCAATAATAATAATCTCATAATGATTCTCCTGATGATTTTGAGACCATGCTGAACGAAATGTAGAGAGGTCCCCCATGGTTCTCCCTGAACCACACTCTCACTAATAGTGATAGTTGATTAAATGAGTTACCTGATATTGGTTCTCCCTGAACCAAGCTCTCACTTAGTGATAGTTGAGATACGAGTTACCCGATATTGGTTCTCCCTGAACCACGCTCTCACTTAGTGATAGTTGAGATACGAGTTACCCGATATTGGTTCTCCTTGAACCACGCTCTCACTTAGTGATGGTTGATATACGAGTTACCCGATATTGGTTCTCCTTGAACCACGCTTCACTTAGTGATGGTTGAGATACGAGTTACCCGATATTGGTTCTCCTTGAACTACGCCCTCACTTATTGATAGTTGAGAAACAGGTTGCCCGATATTGGTTCTCCCTGAACCAAGCTCTCACTTATTGACAGTTGAGAAACAGGTTGCCCGATATTAGTTCTCCCTGAACCAAGCTCTCACTTATTGATAGTTGAGAAACAGGTTGCCCGATATTGGTTCTCCCTGAACCACGCTCTCACTTACTGATAGTTGAGAAACAGGTTACCCGATATTGGTTCTCCTTGAACCACGCTCTCACTTATTGATAGTTGAGAAACAGGTTACCCGATATTGGTTCTCCCTGAACCACGCTCTCACTTAGCGATAGTTGAGAAACAGGTTACCCGATATTGGTTCTCCTTGAACCACGCTCTCACTTATTGATAGTTGAGAAACAGGTTACCCGATATTGGTTCTCCCTGAACCACGCTCTCACTTAGCGATAGTTGAGAAACAGGTTACCCGATATTGGTTCTCCTTGAACCACGCTCTCACTTAGTGATAGTTGAGAAACAGGTTACCCGATATTGGTTCTCCTTGAACCATGCTCTCACTTATTGATAGTTGAGAAACAGGTTGCCCGATATTGGTTCTCCTTGAAGCACGCTCTCACTTGGTGATAGTTGAGAAACAGGTTACCCGATATTGGTTCTCCTTGAACCATGCTCTCACTTATTGATAGTTGAGAAACAGGTTGCCCGATATTGGTTCTCCTTGAAGCACGCTCTCACTTGGTGATAGTTGAGAAACAGGTTACCCGATATTGGTTCTCCTTGAAGCACGCTCTCACTTGGTGATAGTTGAGAAACAGGTTACCCGATATTGGTTCTCCCTGAACCACGCTCTCACTTACTGATAGTTGAGAAACAGGTTACCCGATATTGGTTCTCCTTGAACCACGCTCTCACTTAGTGATAGTTGAGAAACAGGTTACCCGATATTGGTTCTCCTTGAACCACGCTCTCACTTAGTGATAGTTGAGAAACAGGTTACCCGATATTGGTTCTCCTTGAACCACGCTCTCACTTAGTGATAGTTGAGAAACAGGTTACCCGATATTGGTTCTCCTTGAACCACGCTCTCACTTAGTGATAGTTGAGAAACAGGTTACCCGATAACGATAATCTCACTTAGTGACAGTTGAGATATGAGTTGCCCGAAAAAGGTTCTTTTCAGAACCCTGTACCTCACTTAGCGATAGTTGAGATAAACACATGGTGTTACTGCAAACGATATCAATACTCCACCATGCAAAGCCTTAAATCTTATATAATAATCGGATTTTATTTTAAAGGGGCAATATCATCATGATCAACAGGGCATGGAATCAGAATGCTTGTTTTAGATTAACTGAAAATAATACCCATATGATAATTCATATTAGCCTTGCTGCTGCATAAATGAGCCAGTAATTTTCAGTCACTGTGTTCATCTTTAACTAGGACACCGATTCCATGCCCTGTTGAAAGTCTGCTTTGTAGGTGACAACATAGTAAATAATAGTAAATAAAAATATATATTTGGCAATGCAATTAATGATAGCTTCATCTGAAGAGTTTGTAAGAAAATTCAGTCTTCTATTAAAGGGACAATATTTGTCACGATCAGAGCAGACTTTCAACAGGGCATGGAATCAGTGTCCTAGTTTAAGATTAACACAGTGACTGAAAATTCCTGGCTCATTTATGCAGCAGCAAGAGAAATATGCCTTATCATGTGGGGTATTACTTTCAGTTTCTGAGGTAATCTATTACTAGCACTCTGATTCCATGCCCTGTTGATCGTGACGATATTGTCCCTTTAATGTAAGTTTTGTTTATGCTATATTGTTTTGATTAAGTTGGTTCTTGATTACAGGGGTGTGATTGGGGAGTTTTGAAAAATCTAGTTTTGCTAGGGGTATTGGGGCCGCTGAATATCGCTGAGGTGAAATCTATAGTTCTGAGCGTTGCTTTCCTAATATTGCTTAAATCTTTAAAATCCAGAGGATCTCAACAATGCGATTTGTAAAAATCAGGAATTGCGTAAAAATCCAGACAAATCACAGCCCTGCGATCAAGACCATAAATTGCTTCTCTCCACCCAGCAGTATTGGTATCTAATCTGTTCAATTATATTCATTTCAATATAACATTTATTTGCATTTGCATGCCAAAGGAATACAACATGGAGGGTGGAGGAACAGTCCTAATAATCCCATGCTATATTTGGAGTGTCTTTAAGATAGAACAAGAGGGAATGAACTTTATTACTAAAAGGAACAATATCATAAAGATCAGAGAAAACGTTTGACAGGGCATGGAATCAGTGTCCTAGTTTTAGATGATGCACTCAGTGACTGAAAATAAATACTCCATGGGCGCGCACTGGCATAGATAACAGGGCATGATATTACACTCACTGGCCAAAAGTATTGCAACATGAATTTGTAAGAGACATTGCCTAGACGGATGGCCGCAATTATCAGGTCACGTGGTAACCCGACAAAGTATTGAAGGACTTTGTTTCCGAGCAAGAACAGTAAAAAAGAACATTGACTTCAAAACACAGGCACTTTCAAGAAGTCTTAAGTAGTGTAAATAAAATAAAATAAATTATTGTAACACAGTTCTCCAAACTGAACTTTGGTGTGAATTTCAATGTTGCAATACTTATGGCCAGTGAGTGTACTTTGGTTGATGCATAAATAATGAGCCAGTGGTAATGTGTTCTGTTATGTAGACCATCTTTGTCAAGTTCCCTGTATGCAGCAATGAAAGTAGTGCTGTGATATTATTACATGACAGGAGCCAGACTAAATTTCCCTTCCAGCCTCGCTTTGGTCCCATAGAAGAAAAACAAGATGGCAGCTATGTATTTAGAGTTCCAATTGAGAATTCACACTGGACTAAATACAATTATAATAATTATGGTTACATTTATTCTGCCGAGATTCACTGAACATTTCCCCACTCTCATACAATTTGTTTTAAGCAATTATGTATCAATTAATATTATCAGAAGTCTATTACCTACATGAAGTATGCCACTCTTGTACTAACCTAGTCCACGGCATAGAACAATGGCTTTGGCCTATTTGTGACGTTTTGTTCCACAAACTGATGTGCAAGGTCTCAAAAAGAAACAGTGAAGTCTGAGAGAACTGTATCTCACAAGCACACCTTAGCGTTTAAGCGTGTTCTCCCCACAGCTGATGGTTCGCAATTCGCTCGTGTCTAGTTTAATATAGTTCTCTAGGAACTAGCTTCGCCTGGAAACGCCTGTCCCATGATGCCCCACAGCAGGCCGGGCAGGGGGACCAAAACCCGTAACCAAGCTTGTTGTGCGTGCACACATTTGGAGTACAATGCCATGGTATGGATTACAGCAGGCTGGCATACTTCATGTAGGTAATAGATTTCTGGTATTATTTATTGCTGACACGGGATTTTAACATTTATGGGACAGCAATTTTTATACATTTCACTGTAATTCCCTCCCCAATAACATCAAAAGCTTACATTAACAATTACCCAATTACCTTATGTATTTACAGTGCTTATTTGAATCATGGAATACAATTTGGAAGAAGAAATTACAAATTAACAGACACAAAAAATATCTGACTTATACAGCATAAAAAATAATCTGATCAGACTACAGAAGGGACTTATACAAGTTTAAACCAACCCATATTACAATCTCTCCCTTAAAAAAATCCACTATAGTTTTACTATACAAAATACTACAGTTTAATTGCAGTATTATTTTAGTAAACTGTACTATTTGAAGTTTTACTTCATTTCTACTTCAACTCCAATATAGGAAGGAAACTATATTTTTCCTACAGTTATTATAGTAAAATTTTACATACTACAGTAAAACTATAGATTTAGTACAGTAAAAGTACAGTGGATTTTTATAAGGGTTGGAGCATTTGATAGCTTAGGCCAAAATAAAGAAGTATCTGGTCTCCACGCGCGCCATCTCAGACCCCCGCGTTGGCATTTATAGGTTTTTTTTTTCTTCTCTGTGAAACGATTACAGCCAAAATTACTAGATTGATTGGAATTCTGCTGTGCTGTGTTTCAAATGACTTTTTCACATAGGGGTATGAATGTTTGCCCAATTTGCGAGGCCTCTCTTAGCCACCATACTTTGTGTATGGGAAATTTGGTCTGGTACCAATAACTGTGTACATGTATACATGTATCACGTATTTCACTGGTTAGCAAACAAAAAAAACCAAAAAAATGAAGAAAAAAAGTGTCACCGCACCGATTTTGAAGCTGACCTATGACCAAAAACCAGAGACTTTTTTTGAGACTTAAGAAGTCAGAATACATGTTGTTTATTAATCAGTTCATAAACCATCTACAGCCAACATGGTTACCACAGAACGAGGCACCATGCATCAGACCAAAATAAAAATTAAATTTCTGGTTCTTGTGGTAGGTCAGTTTAAAAAAAAATAATGCTGTCTTTATTTATTAAAAAAAGACAAGCGATTTTTCTTTGTTGATAACCCAGTACAGTACAGCATGTGAGTCTAACTCTTGTAGACACAAACAAGCAAAGTTACACCAAAGTTTGAAAAAAAAAACCAAGAGAATAACAATTTCTGAACTGAGTAACATGATATTAGGCCAAAAAAAAAAAGTTTCCGGTTTCTGGTCTCTGTGCGCATTGCCTCAGACCAGCGCATCAGCATTTTTAATTGTCTTTTTTTTGTTGCTATGAAACGATGTCCAATTGCAGCCAAAATTGCTGGATCGATTGGAATTCTGCCGTGCTGTACTTGAAACGACTTTTTCACATAGGGGTATGAACATTTTCCCGATTTGTGAGGCCTCTCTTAGCCACCATACTTTGTATGTGGGAAATTTGGTCCCCGCGTATACAATATATCGCATATACAATGTATCGCGTATTTCCCTGTTGGCAAAAAAAAATATGTCCAAAAAAAAACAAAAAACATGTCACCGCACCGATTTTGAAGCCGACCAATAACCAGAGACTTTATTTTTGGCCTGAACAAAAGAAACTTGACGTTTAAGCACAATTTTGTGCAATAAAAAATACTGATATGTGGATGGTATGTAGATGAGGAACGCGAGGACCAGCAACTGAACTTTTCTTTTGGCAGAATGTTAACGGCAGCCCTACAATTGTAAGAAAAGCTAGAAACTGAGTCCCCATTTCCCTAGGAATTCTGCTGTCATTTTAAAATATGTTTAAAATATAACACTTAAAAATAATAAAAACGTCATAAAATGCTATTTGTAAAATTAAAAAACTGCACTTTAATTAATCACATTTGCCTAGTTTAACACCACCTGTTTTTTAAGTATTAAGAATGAACTGAACCATTGTCCAATGTTTGCAATAAGAACATTTTGCAAAAATTACAGACTTAGGTCCAAACATTACTGTTCACTGCTTTGATTAAAACTGGAGGTAATTTGTAACACAGGTATTCTCCATAGAACACCTGACCTGTGAAATGTTGTGACATAAAAGTTATTTTACAACATTGATAATATCACCAAAACTGCTTCTAAATGTATTCTTGCTCTCTTTGAATCAAGATATACATTAAAGGGACAATATCATCATGATCAGAGCAGACTTTCAACAGGGCATGGAATCGGTGTCCTAGTTTAATAACACAGTGACTGAAAATTACTGGCTTATTTATGCAGCAACCGTAATATGACCTTATCATGTGGGGTATTATTTTCAGTCACTGAGTTAATCTAAATCTAGTACTTCGATTCCATGCCCTGTTGATCGTGACGATATTGTTCCTTTAAACTTTCAGCTGATAACATCCTGTCATTATCAAGAAAACTTAACCCTAACCCCTCCAAATCCTGCAAAATCCTCCAAGGGGCACTTTTTGGAACTGGTACTTTCACCTCTTCAAATGGGACAAAATTACTACCTGGCAAGAAGTACAGGCCACAAATGCTGAATATTAAAGATCAACGAAAATGCATGGTGCATTTTGAAGATAAGGGCATGTTTCCAAAAGTGCACTGATGTATTTTGGAGGATTCAGGAAGGTTCCTTGCCAGACTACTTAGGGGGTTAGGGTTTTAATGAAAATGAAATCAGATTTTTCATAAATGTTCAAAAATTGTTTTACTACAATGATAGACAGACAGAATGATACGTCAATGTTTAATACCATCATCAACGCCAAGTGAGTTTTATGAAAAACTGTGATCAATGTTATACGTTCCCTTTGATGATCTAAATGACTAATATTGAACAAAAATTATAAAATTTAATCATTACAATTGGTCTATAGTTAGGAATTAACTGGCCAAATGTCAATATAAACACTAATCCATTCATATACAAATAATAATATAATCTGTTATTAGAAAAATAAATTAGTCAATTAGAATACGGAATTACAGTGACATATAATTGCAGTCAATCTGAAAGAAGAACAAATTTAAGCTGGAGTAAGACATGAAGCATGCCTGGAAATGTGAATATTACTGAAAATGAATACATTTTTAACCAGAAGTCTATTATCAGACCACCTACTCAAAGTGTGCCAATTATGTCATTGTCACCCAAGAGTTTTCCCGATTGGGGCATATCGATATCCTCAATCAGGTATCTCCTTATGCGTATCTCCTTACGGGGATATTATAGCGGATATCAATCCTGTCAGTAATGCAATTACAAGGCTAAACCATTTTCCCATGTTCATTGTGCATAAGCGCAGTTTGTGCACAATGCTAATGACTAGGTTAGAGCAGGCTCGCTCACTCTTTGTAGGTAACAGACATCTTGTCCAGTATAACTGAATTTTCTTGATTTTATAACCAAACCACACTGGTCCACTTTTACTTTCGTGTGAAACTACATTGCTTATTTGCATTGTCAAGACAACAAATTTGATTCACATCATTTACGTGATAAATAATCAATGACAAAAAACAGTTGTATCAGCAAATGATTTTTGCAGAAAGATCAACCCAGAATCCAGAAACTTGCATTCTTAAGGTGTCACAACATTTGTGGAATGAAATTATGTGGAATACATATCAACATCTATTTGTACATAGAATAAATTAGAAATGAATTTGCATAAGAAATTTCAGGAAAAAACATTTTTTTTAGTGGAATGGCTTCCGAGTTAACAAGTTGAATAAACTCTTGAAGTCGATAGTGGTATGGATTATTTCAATTAAGGCATAGGCTGCACAATAGGCAAGATAGTTTTCTTTGTATGAAAAACAAACAAATATGTTTTTCCCCAAACAAGTGATTACCCTTCAGGAGTACAAACGAATAATTTAAACAGATCTCTAATTTGTTTTTTTAACTCATTGCGTTTACGAGAAAATGGTGAAAATGCGTCGAAATGCAAATGTGCCACAGGGGCATTGTTGACTGGTATTGAGTGTCATTTTGACCACCCTGAACAATACCAGACAATGCTTTTACCAGTCAAAAATGGTTGACTAATTTTTGACCTGTAAATGTACTGACTACACGTAAGGTTTGACAGTGTTTGACTTTTTAAGTGCACTAGATATACCTTGGTATATATACATGTATCAAAATTTGGACTGATTTTGACCCTTGCAGTCATAGAAGGGTTTGTGCTAAAATGATATTTGGTATATAAGAGATGCTTGATTCCATCATCAACTTTACACCAACTTTCATATAAATCCATAATCATTTCTATTTTTTATATTTATTTAAAATCGAGGCCTAGGGTTATTTCTGTTAGTTTTACCAGAAAGAAACTCTCTTTCTACACCAAACCATTAGTGAATGCCCTACACAGAAACACAAGCACACAATTAAACAACCTTCCCTACAACACAAACCTATATAATATTTGTACAATTATTATATACAATTTACAATAAAAAAACTTTAAAAAAACTCAAAAGACTTACATAAGAAACTGTGATTACAATTTTGTTAAACTCTTTTAGGCAAAAAAGAAAAGTCTCCGGTTTCTGGTCATCGGTCAGCTTCAAAATCAGTGTGGTGTTGCTTTTTTTTTTTTTTTTCTTTTTTTTTTTCGGTCATCTTTTTTTTCCCACAGGGAAATATGTGATACATTGTATACGCAGAGACCAAATTTCCCATATACAAAGTATGGTGGCTAAGAGAGGCCTCACAAATCGTGAAATGTGAAAAAGTCATTTAAAGCACAGCGCAGCAGAATTCCAATCAATCCAGCAATTTTGGCTGCAATTGGACATAGCAAAAAAAAAAAAAAATTAAAAATGCTGACGCGTGGGTGTGAGACAATGTGCGCGGGGACCAGAAACCACATGCTTTTTTTTGGCCTTAAGTAAATTGTCATAGGTTTAAAACATGTTGAATATGAGTAATTTTTGTAGGAAGATTATTTGTGTAGATTTTTGAGGTAAAACATAATAAATTTGGATCCCTTGCTACAGAAACGGCTGAAACCTCAATAAAATTAAAGAATTTAGCATTGGGAATGTATGAAAAAAGATTTTTTTTAGAAACATTTTGATAACGTTAAATTAAAGAATTGTTAAGAACACCATGTGTACTTTTTTGTTGAGATATTTGGTTCTACAAAAAAAGAAAGAACTGGCGAGTCTTACTTCACAGCTTCAAACAGATCTCTCAGCCATATTTAAAAAAGTTTAACTAAGGCAACAAAAGGTTTCTGGCATCTGGTCTCAACATGTTTTGCCTCAGACATGTGCGCCTGCAATTTTAGTTATATGAAACGATGTCCAAAATTGCTCGATCGATTTGAATTCTGCCATGCTGTGTTTTAATCCTCCTACTCTAGCTGCACTTTAGGGGGAAGTAGCTACAGAGGTCAAAATCAGTCAACTGCCCGTTTTGACTGTTGACCCAAATGTGCACACGGGGGCATTTTTGACTGGTTTTTACTGTCATTTTGACCACCCTGAACAAT
Source organism: Zoroaster sp. YZ-2022 (assembly GCA_029582265.1). NCBI lineage: Eukaryota > Metazoa > Echinodermata > Asteroidea > Forcipulatida > Zoroasteridae > Zoroaster > Zoroaster sp. YZ-2022. The sequence continues at coordinate 3,896,119 of CM055833.1, read as the reverse complement.
ACCAGACAATGCTTTTACAAGTAAAAAATGGTCAACTCGTTTTGACCTGTAAATGTACCTGCATGTACTAAACGTAAGGTTTGACAGTGTTCGACTTTTAACACCTTGGCAAGTATATCAACATTTTGACTGATTTTGACCCTTGTAGTAGCAGGAGGGTTAAACGACTTTTTGACATAGGGGTATGAATGTTTGCCCGATTTGTGAGGTCTCTCTTAGCCACCATACTTTGTCGATGGGAAATTTGGTCTGGTTCCAATAACCGCATATACATGCATCACATATTTCACTGGTTGGAAAAAGAAAAAAAAAGCCAAAAAAAGCCAAAAAAAGCCGATCTATGACCAGAAACAGGAGACTTTTTTGTGAACATACACATCCCAACTGCATTGCAGTTTGTACATAACACTATGTACTCTCAACAGAAACTGAGAAATTGTCAAAAGAATATCAAACTATTGAAGAAAATCAGAACAACCTAGATCCGAAACTTTGAAGTCTGAAAAGAAACTATTTCTGGGTTTAGAACGAGTCACTGGAGAAACAATCATGCTATACTTAAACTCAAAAGGCACAAATATGGGCTATCTTAGAAATATTTTTCTCAACCAAAATATTCTTTTTGAGGAAAATAAGTGTTTTCTCTTTGCGATAATTTTTTGAGATAATTAAATTGGACATAAGCACTGTCAGAATAAATGCCTGTTTAAATCAAAAATGCCTGTTTGCTAAAAATATTTCATTGTGATTCCTTCAGCAGGTCCAAATATACTGACAACCCAAAAATTTGAATTTTTATCTAATTCCAGAAAGAAAAAAAAATTATGAAAAATTGTCATGACCATTTTAAACTGCAGCATTTGTAGCTCACAAGTACAGATGCATTAGAACACACTGCAGTCACATCGTAACATCGGAATACAAAAGGGTAGATTTTAAGGATAGTTGTTAAAAGTTTGCTTACAAAATAAAAATGGAGGAAGCACAGTGCCAATACAAGAGGAACACCAAATAAGAAAGGTTAATTTACAGTATGGTATAGTCCAGCGGTTTAGTGCATCGGCATTGTGTTCTGATGGCTGAGTCGTCAGAATGTGGGTTCGAATCCCAACCGCGACCATGGTGCTTGTGTCCTCGAGCAAGACACTTTACCATAATTGCTTCCCTCCACCGAGGGGTAAATGGGTACCTGTGAGGGCAGAGTTGGTTGTTGTGTTTGATTAGCCCTATATGCGCTGTAATGGCAGCAATTGAGCTGTATACTTCCCCGGGAGCTGAGATGGTTTCAGGAATGATTTATGCGCCTGATGAGCAGGGGTAATAATATAATGCGACTTGAGCACCAGTTTGGTGGATACGTGCTCTATATAAGTCCACATCATTATTATTATTATTATAAGAAACTGTGATGAAGGGGGAAACTGTTCCACTTGGCTTCCTGGAGCTGTTACAGATAATCAGTTGACAAAAGTAAAAAAATCCTGAAAAATGGGTAGCGAGCCTGGGTCTCTCTTTGACAAAGGCCTCCTGAACCTCCTGGATGTTTAATTTTGGAGGATTTACAGACTCTCCACATCCCCAACAAACAAGAAACTTGAGGTTTGGACACAATACAGGCTACTTCTTTCTTTCCTTGGTGGCTACTTCTCTTCTTTCAAGAAACATTTTGAGGCAAAGGGAGATTTGTAAAAAAAAAAGAGCCTGAAATCAGGAAAAATCCTGAGAAATCACTGGCCTGTTATAATCACTGCTCTGCTAAGAGGTTATTTATCCCTTAAGGGGGAAGGTAATTTTGGCAGAACGAGTCATTGTGTCATTGTGACATTCACAAGGAAAGTGTGAAAAAGCACGCAAATGTCTTGATCGAGCAAATGCAAATCTCGTATTCATTCTAACATGGAATGTTTTATCTTAATAAGATGTAAATTTAATCGGGAAATTATTTTACTAGTTATGTTTAAATTGATAGAAGGATTTTGAGGGATGTTTGATCATTTAGGTTTTTGGGGAACATCAATGTATTTTTCCTGTATTAAAAAAAATGATAAAACATATATGGTTTTAATAAATGCTTTATTATATTGGTTATTTTGTAAAACTATGTCATAGAATGAGTTGTTAAACTTTAAGGCAACTAAGATCATTTAAAATGGTGAATACCTGCAGAATAATTCCTGTGGTGCTTAATTCAACTGAGCAATTCTTAGTCTTAGTGGTCAACAGATATTGATAGTTTTCTTATAAATAGATGAATGCATTCATGGCAACAACTGAATCATACATACATTTCATTATAATAATACAATGGACAGGGTACTGCGGAGCAAAAATTGCTATCTACGCCGGTCCCGTTATCTTTGCATGGGACCTGGGACCTGGGACCTGGGACCAGTATATCAATAAAAAAGAAGTCCCGTTTCAACTTTTAGACACTCTTTCCTTCTCAAAACATCACCAATTCCCTCAAACATACCCCAATAATAATCCTATACTTTACATTCATTCTTAACACCATCATTTGCATAAATTTACATACTCCTATACCACCGTACCTTAACCCCCGCCACGATCACTCGATCTCCAGCCTCAGCTTCAACAGCTTGTTCTTCATCTCGGTGCCATGGTGCTTGCAGAAGATCTGGCCGTCCACCAACAGCAGGTTGCTGATCTGGAGCGTCCGCTGGCATTCAGTGCATTTCTGGCAACTCTTGTGGAAGGGTTTCCCTTCCGCTTTGACCATCTCGGCGATGTAGACGGGCTTCTTGCAAATGATACAGTATTCGGTCTTTGGTACGAAGCCACGTTTCTTTGGGGAAGGCTTGATGGGCGTGCCAGACGTGGTTGTAGCAGATGTTGGGTTCGGGGCATTATCATCAGCTGTGTTATTGCTTTCCTGTGGTAAAAAAACAACAAACACAAATAATAATAATATTTCATTCTTATATAGCGCATTTCACATAATGTCCCAATGCGCCTTACATTATTACCCCTGGTCACTGGGCCAGTGTCATTCCTATAATCTTTCTCAGCTCCCTAGGGCATATACAGCCCATTATGTGTAACCTTTTGGCGCTATAGGGCTAATCAAACGCAATAACCATCTCTACCCTCACAGGTACCCATTTATACTCCTGGGTGAAGAGAAGCAATTACAGTAAAGTGCCTTGATCAAGGACACAAGTACCACGGTTGCTGCTAGGATTCAAACCCACATTCTGATGACATAGCCATCAGAACAGGATTCGAACCCACATTCTGATGACACAGCCATCAGAACAGGATTCAAACCCACATTCTGATGACACAGCCATCAGAACAGGATTCAAACCCACATTCTGATGACACAGCCATCAGAACAGGATTCAAACCCACATTCTGATGACACAGCCATCAGAACACAAGTCCAATGCCCTAAACCGCTCGACCACGGCACACCACGAAGCAAGATGAATTTACTTATGAAATCCAAGTAAACATTTGTTAAATTTCATACCAGTCAAAAAAAAAAAATTAATTTTATGTTTTCCAAAATTGGCATGAAAAGTAATGGTTTTCATCCCTTAAAACGGAAATATTTAATCAACATATTCTTAAATATGAGCTACCTTAATGGGTGCAGAGTTGTCTTGAGGCGTGGTCGTGTTGCTAGGCGTGGACTGGTTGCTGTTGTCCTCTTTGTCCTGGCTGGAGTTGTCCGATGAGTGATTCGACTGAGCTTGCTTCTGAAAGAATTTGCATTGATAAAGTCATCAGTTGAGTTGTGGTAGAGCAACCAAAGATGTTTTTGGTTACAAATGCTGTGCAAAAAGTTTGAGACTGATTATACTGATAGTAACTGATTATACTGATAGTAATTGATCATACTGATGAAAACATGAAGCTGTCAAACCACCAGTTCTTTACAGAACCACAACTACTTACAACCCGTTTCCATTCCCCTGGTGCCAGAATTACATTCCAATACAAACTCCCCAAAGAAGAGACACACAGGGGTGTGATATGACCGAAGTAAAAAAATCCTGAAAAAATGGATAGCGGGTCATGGGTCTCCCTTTGGTCTAGAGGACAAAGCCCCTAAACCTCCTAGATGTTTAATTTTGGAGGATTTACAGACTCTCCACATCCCCACAAACAAGAAACTAGAGGTTTGGACACAATACAGGCTACTTCTTTCTTTCCTTGGTGTCTACTTCTCTTCTCTCAATGAAATTTTGAGGCAAAGGGAGATTTTTAGAAAATCCTGAGAAATTACAAGCCTGGACACAAAGAGAGAGAGAGAGAGACCTATACTTTCATTTTCAACACTTACCTCATTTGAGTTGTCAACCTCGCTTGCATCTGGTGCCGGCGTTACGTTCTGACTTCCTCCAGCCTTCCTCCTTGGTGCAGGTGCAGGCGCTGGCTTGTCCGGACTGTCTGCTACTTGGATAATGACCTAGAAAGAATGGGCATATTGCATTCAAAAAGGGATTCCAAATAGGATTCTAATCATACCACCAAAAAAATGCCATGACCTTTCCTAGACTTACTAAAATTCCATGAGCAATTTCTGGCTGTACTATACACCTCTTGTATTCAACAGATTTGTAAATCCTACATTAACCCTCCTACTGTAGCTGCACTTTAGTGGTAAGTAGCTACAGTGGTCAAAACCAGTCAACTGCCCGTTTTGACTGTTGACCCAAATGTGCACACAGGGGCATTTTTGACTGGTTTTGACTGTCATTTTGACCACCCTGAACAACACCAGACAATGCTTTTACCAGTCAAAAACAGTTGACTCATTTTGACCTGTAAATGTACTTACTACATGTTAAGCTTTGACTTTTAAGTGCACTAGATATACCTTGGGAAGTATATCAACATTTTGACTGATTTTGACCCTTGTAGTAGAAGGAGGGTTAATGGAAATAGGCATTTTATCAATCCATGTGCACCATTTTATGTCTCGATTTTATGTTCATTGCAGAGGCATTTTTGACTGGATTTTATGTCATGATATTTGACTGTCATTTTGACCACCCTGAACAATGCCAGACTCATTTTGACATGAAAATGTACTTGCTACACGTAAAGATTGACAGTGTTGGACTAGATATACCTTGGCAAGTATATCAACATTTTGACTGATTGATTTTAATTTTGCCCAACACCGACGTGTGTATAGCACTGTATACTCGGTGCTTTCCGAGTGTCTGTGAAAAAAACTACACAGGCGACTCGGGCGGGATTTGAACCCACGACCTCCTGCTTACTAGTGCAGACGTCTTAACCTCTCGACCACACTCGGAAAGCACCGAGTATACAGTGCTATACACACGTCGGTGTAGGGCAAAATTAAAATCAATTGTTTATCTCCCGACGCAAGAATTTCACCAACCTATATGTATTTTGACTGATGTTGACCCTTGTAATATTAGGAGGGTTTATAATGAACTACACAATACCAGGACTCAGGGTTGGAGTAAGGTTTGTGGCAACACCATGTAAACGATCTCTTAGGAGTTGTAAAAGTTGTCAGTTATGAGAAGAACCGGTGGTGAAAAACTTGACATTTCTATCAGTATACTCCGATTGTTTTCAGGTGAATAAAGATTATTAAAACTCCAATTGAGACTGTTACACTGTACTCCTGCAAACCTTACTACTGTACTTCTGCTATGCAAAGCTTCAAATCCTATACAACTAGAGTTCCTGAATGCTAATCGCAACAAAATAATTCCATGACTCTTCCCATTACCACTATACACACTTTTTTCCTAAAACTATTCTATGGTCTATGGTCACAGATCCACAGTAAAAATTATTTTGCATTAAAACTATTTTAGAGAAGAGGTCCAAATTCACGGTACTGGCAAGCCTTTGAGAAGCCCAGCCAGGCCCAGGCTTTGCCCAGGCCTATGGGCCTATATAATCCCCTGGCTGAGCACAAAAGACCCTTTTCCAACGAATAGATCTCAAATAGCTCTTATTGTTAACACAGACTTGACTGACACCTCAGCTGTCTTTTGTTCACAACTGCAGCCATTATAATGAGCTCTTCTTGGCTGGGTTATGCCCTCCAGAAGCCCAGGTTATGTTGATTGGCAGGTACTGTATTGTTACAGGATTAGGACTCACAGAAGACAGATTAGGAGGCCGGGTATCCCAGGCCTGGCCATGCTTCTCAAAGGCTTGGCTGTACCAAGACTTTGGCCCTCCTTCCTTAGTTTTATGCCTGTACTAGCTGTTCCTCTTTAATATTCAAAAGTCAACATTATCCCACATTTATGACCTGCACAATATTGATACTATGAAGATCTAGCCAACAGCAAACATTGCCACAGTGGCAGCAGATTGCTTTTTACCTACATACACACATTAAGAAGAAAATCGGTCCCTGATAAAACCTGCCCTGCTCTGGAATGACCAACCTGTCTCGTAAAAACACAGTTCTGTAAAACCCAGAGGTGTGATTGGGCAGTTTTGAAAAATCCACATCAATTTTGCTAGGGGCATTGGGGCCGCTGTTGTGAACAGTGCTGGGGTGAAATCTATAGTTCTGAGCGTTTGCTTTGCTTTCATTTATTGCTTAAATCTTTAAAATCCGGAGGATCACAACACTGCGATTTGTAAAAATTCGAAAATCCGGACAAATCACCCCCTGAAAACCTGAATTACCTGCTTCTCTGATGACACCTGCTGATTAGCTTCCTTCAGTGGGGTCTGCCTGTCAGTAGCGTTGGTGGGATCCTCTCTGCTGCTGTTAGATCGGGTCTTCCATGGAGGCAGCGTCTTTCCAGCTGAATTAGCTGGCTCCGTCTTAGTGACCCCCGATTGGTACTTTGAAATACGATCCCTCAAGCTAAGAGGCTGCTCTTGCTTGACCTCCGCCTGAGATTCCGATTTCTCTTGGGAGTTGACAGGGGCCTTGAGGGGTTTAGGAGGGGATGTAGGCTTCTTCCAGCTGGGCCTCTTAACCTCTTGGTCTTGACTGTCGGCCTTCGCTTCAGACTTAGAGGGGGATGCTTCTTCAAAGGACGACTGCTGCAAGTTGACTATAGACCACCGTTTGACAGGCCTTGGCGCACTGCTGCTGTCACTAACGGTAGGCATTGTGGACACTGCCTTGGGCTCAAAGAGTGCCATGTTAGCTCTCACGTTACCCCGTTTAGGTCCACCTGACTTGGTCTTTGTGATCTCCTCTGGTTTCTTTTGTGTTGGTGAAGAGACACTTTCATGATTGTCATTTACAGATGTGTCAGTGTTATCCTGTGTCTTTTGCTCTTTCTGTGACTGCACCTTTTCCGATGTTGTACCCTCCGAGGATACATCTTTTGTCAAAGTCACCTCTTGTGAAGAAGACGCATCTTTTTCACCCGGATCCTTTTCTGCAGGGAACAGTTCTTTTGCTGCAGTGACATCCTTCGGTGAAATTATCTCCTTCTGGCTTGATACCTCCTTCGGGGATGGTATCTCTTTCGGGGATGCAACCTCCTTTGGTGTGGTCTCCTCATTGGGGAATGGTAACTCTTTCGCGGGGGTTTCATCTTTTGGAGATTCAACTCGCTTGGGAGATACGATTAACGCCGGTAACGATTCTGCCGTGGGCGAGAGTTTTGAACCTTGTGGAGAAGCAGCTCTTTTCTGGGAAGATACTTCTGTTGGGGATGACACCTCTTTGGGGGATGACACCTCTTTGGGGGATGACACCTCTTTGGGGGATGACACCTCTTTGGGGGAGGACACCTCTTGGGGGGAGGACACCTCTTGGGGGGAGGACACCTCTTGGGGGGAGGACACCTCTTTGGGGGAGGACACCTCTTTGGGGGAGGACACCTCTTTGGGGGAGGACACCTCTTTGGGGGAGGACACCTCTTTGGGGGAGGACACCTCTTTGGGGGAGGACACCTCTTTGGGGGAGGACACCTCTTTGGGGGAGGACACCTCTTTGGGGGAGGACACCTCTTTGGGGGAGGACACCTCTTTGGGAGAGGACACCTCTTTGGGGGAGGACACCTCTTTCGGGGAAGAAACCTCTTTCGGAGACGATACCCCTTTCGGAGATGATACCTCTTTCGGAGATGATACCTTTTTCGGAGATGATACCTCGATGGGGGAAACTACTTCCTTTGGCAATTCCTGCTCTTTCTTCACCGGTGAAACTAACTCCTTCTTAGTGTCATCTTCTTTCTCCTTATGTTTCCCTTCATCCTTCTTGGTGAACATAAACTTGTGAGGTTTCCGTTCTTTGCTCTCTCTTCTGACTACTGGTTTCGTCTTGATGGCGCCAGGTGAGATGGGCGATGATGGAGAGACTGGCGATTTCTTCCCCTGCAAGGATTCTGTGATGAAAAAATTGATTGAAAAGAAGTTTTAACCATCAGTTTTCTCTCGGGGTTGTCCATACTCATTTCAAAAAGTCTACTGAATGTACACTGTGGGAACTGGCAAGCTATAACACTTTTATGAGACACTGAAAATAATGAACCCACATTTTTGGGGGCAAACACTTAAGAGGGCAAGAGAGATAGAGAGAGACTAAGAGACAGATTTGAAAGAGGATCTCAAAAGAGAGTACGCTTTGTACACTATATTTAAACAAATGAGATGAATTATTGAAAACCTCAAAGATGCTAGTGTATCGATGTTAACAAGACAGACAAAAAAATGTTAGTCTCCCATCATCAGCCCAGTTAATGTGGCAAATCAATTTCTGTGCATACCCGTAGGCCATTTGTTCTCAATAATTTGGACTTCTAGAATCACACACGTATAAACACAACCATATTTCTATTTTCACAATGGGCAAGTTTAAATGTTTTTTTTTCTCAGAAGGAATGCTTTCTAATATAATATTTTGCCATTACACCGACGCTCTGTATAAAGCACTGTATATTCAGTGTCTGTGAAAAAAATCCACAGGTTTCATGGTTTGGCAGTGTACACTATTTGTAAAATGCATCCATACTTTCTAAGAACCAAGAGATGTACAGATACCAACATATGGATCGCCTGCCCAGTGAAGCCCAGAGATCTGATGTCACTCCTCAAGGCTCGCAAAAGATGCCAAATACCTGCCTCTTCATTAAGATCCAACCTTGGTTGGGAGCTAGCGCGCGAGCCTTGGAGCATGACATCAGATCTTTGGCACACTGTATCCAATGACATCTCTTGAATAGTACCTAACAGAGCATGTCTTTATCCTTGTCAGGCTAAAGACAGGGTGATCTATTTCAGATTGGAATTTTTAGTCATGGTTTCTCGAAAAAGACTCAAATAACTTTTCAGAATATTTACTCCCATTTCCATGTTAAAACTAAGTAATGGAAGTTTTAGATATTCATTCTCGAATGGTGTACAACCCTTTAAAAAGAAATACTAAACAATTAACACAGTGTTAAATGCACTATTTTGCACAACAAACTATACATAACAGCAAAAGAAACGTCACCCCCTAAATTTTGATAAGTCTGAGAACGTGTTTAGCTTACGTGTCCTCGGACGTCATGCATGACGAATTTTGAGGTCAACCAAATTTGCCACATTGTGTTCGTGTTACACTCCACACTCATAATATTCTTCATTAAACAAATTATATTAATTATAAAATGAAAATAATAAATATTTTTAGGGGTGATGTTTCTTTTGCTGTTATGTATAGAAACATGTCTTTGTCAAAACAAAACTAAATAGTTGAAAAGTTAATACAGTAATGTGACCCGATCCATTGACATGAGGAATGTATACTGCCTAATCATATACTTAACGATCATGTTTTAAACAAGTGTACACATATTTTCTTGATAAGAATGTAAATTTTATACTTGTCCGATGGATGGTATGTCTGGAAAAAGTACATGAAGTTGGAACCCCAAAACAAGCAGTGGCATGACTTGTTTCCGTGTAATGGACTTCCGAAGTTCACAAGACGTGCATAATTAAATTATTAATTTATCACATCCTAACACAGGAATGAAATGAACCAAAAATAAATGTTTGGCATCACCAGAAAGCCCAAAATGTGAAATTTGGGGGACATTCCTCATTTCGACGAAGCGGGTCAAAAACGGTGTTAAAGAACAGATATAAACCAAACTGTGACATGCGCATGCAAAATGTCAGGTACCTGAGTCTTCACAAACATTCCCACCATGCACAGAAGCAACACGAGGTTTAACATGCAGTGCACTGTAATTAGCATCACCATCACTCATATTAGCCACCAAAGGACTGGCATTACTGCTTGACTGCTGCTTTGGAGACTCAACTGGTGCAGCAGTAAATGGGTCAAGGCAGCCAGTCACTGCAGGGTTAGTCTCCTTCACAGGTGTTTCATGAGCCCCAACATTGTGCATTGTTAGTAGGGGATTATTAGTGTCGGTCAGTTTAAGGTCAGGGGAAGCTGTTGGTTGTTGGCCAGTTGAGATGGATCTCACAGGTGTTTTATAAGCCCCAACATTGTGAGTTATTAGTAGGGGATTATTAGTGTCGGTCAGTTTGAGGTCAGGGGAAGCTATTGGTTGTTGGCCAGTTGAGATGGACCTGTGTTTTTTGGTACGTGGTGGGGGAATGGGGTCAGAGGTTGGAGGGTGCCGACTGGGTCGCGGAAGCAACGGTGGCGGCCCTTGTTGTATTTCCCTATCACTTGGACTTTTATTAACTGCTAGATTCATTCCCGAAATCTGTCCCTCTTCAGGAACGGAGGTTTTCTGAAAATGTTTCCCCATTAAGTGAGACGTTGGAGCTACTCTGAAATCTTTGTCCTTGAAATCAAAGGGGGTCTCAGTTGAAATATTCAGATCTTTCTTTTGACCATCAACGGGTTTTAAATTGACCCCCCAGTTGGTTTCCCCTTCACTGTGTTTAGGGCCAGACTTCCTTATTGTGGAGAGTGGTTTGAGTGGTGCATGTGAAAAATCACCCGGCTGGGTGAATTTTTTGGGCATTACCAAATCACCAACGACATTATAACGGAGGTCAGGTTGGGAATGGGGGTGAGATGGGATTGATCCAAGGGTGTTAGATCTCTTCTTCAAGACTGCCGCATAAACATGCAAGGCACTGGGCTGTACTGGATCTTGCTCAATTTCATTTGGGGCAAGTTTCCAAGCACCGAGTTTTCGTTGCTCGGGAGTGGCAACATCTATGATCCGAGAGTTATCTCGAGCGGTGGGTGTTGTGGGTAATCCAGTGGAAATCGAGGGACGAGATCCCACCGTTTTGGAGCGGTAGGACCTCATGACTGAGAGCAAAGGTGAAGAGGACTTCTTGGTTAGGGGAGACAGGCTTGAGTTTTCATCTTTCTTTTCCGAGGCTCCGGGAATGGTTCCTAAATTTGTCAGATCCTGTCTTGACTTAGGGTCAGAGGACACAGGGGTCCTTGGGTCGGGGCTGCTTAACGGAAATAGCCTGGTTTTGGGTTCCCCAGTGGAAACATGGCTAGAAACTGAAGCTTCCTTCTGCCCCAGGCTAGGGTTGCCTTTTGTGAATGATATAAGGGGTGCTGTGTGTGGTGTTATGTATGATTGTGCAGGGGTTAACATATCACTGGTAAATAGGCTCTCTGTTAGAAAAGAAAACAAGCAAGAAAAACACAAAAAAGCAATGAACATAAAATCGAGACATAAAATGGTGCACATGGATTGATAAAATTTCCATTAAAGGCAAAAAAGAAATCATCAAAAATGTTGTTGTTGTGTTTCTTTTCAATTTGAACAACCAATTCAATATCGATTGAAGTAATTAAAAAAACAAAAAAAAATATGATGATTTCAAAAACAAAACAAAGTATTTTCAAACCAGCCATTTTACCAATTTTGCACCAAAAACATTTTCACACCAAGAAATTTTGGGAGATTTCTACACAATGATGAGGAGATCTCCCTCAACTTCATCACCATACCTCAAAAGAATAAAAGAATAAAACAATGCAAACTGAACACAACAATATATACTTGTTAGCAAAAGCTTTAAACTAATATTAGTTGTTCAAAGTGTTAAAAAAAAAAAAATTTTTTAATTTAAAAAAAAATCAGATTCCATGTTAATTTTTATTTTTGTTAAAATCTGTATACTGCTCTGGTAAAAAGGAATGAAGTAAACTTTCAAAGAAAGTCCATTCACAAAATACTTTCTGTGAGAAGGAACGAAAGGTAATTAAAGGGGATATATTATCACGATCAACGCAGGCTTGCGGCTTGACATTGAATCCTGAACTGATAGTTTTTGATGAACTCAGATGAACCCAGTGACTGGAAATAATACCCTACAAGCACACACTGGCCTAGATAACAGGGTGGGCCAGAAACTAGATCTCACAATGACTGCTGCATAAGTAACGTACATGTATTATGTACCGTGTACAATATCATAACTACAGGTTCATGGGCTCATAATGCAGCTGCTGGCTTATTACTTATGCAATAGCCATGGTAATGGGATCTGGCGCGCCCTGTTATCTAGGCCAAAACCATCAGTTCGGATTCAATGTCAAGCCGCATGCCTGCTCTGATTGTGACGATATACCCCCTTCAAAAGGGAAGGTACAGCATTGGCAATGTTGGCCAAACTGCTTCTAGGCTTACTCTCTTTGAATCAAGATATACATTGAAGGGAAGGTACAACATTGGTAATGTTGGCCAAACTGATTCTATGAGTATGCTTACTCTCTTTGAATCAAGATATATATTGAAGGGAAGGTACAGCATTGGCAATGTTGGCCAAACTGCTTCTATGAGTATGCTTACTCTCTTTGAATCAAGATATACATTGAAGGGAAGGTACAGCATTGGCAATGTTGGCCAAACTGCTTCTATGAGTATGCTTACTCTCTTTGAATCAAGATATACATTGAAGGGAAGGTACAGCATTGGCAATGTTGGCCAAACTGCTTCTATGAGTATGCTTACTCTCTTTGAATCAAGATATACATTGAAGGGAAGGTACAACATTGGCAATGTTGGCCAAACTGCTTCTATGAGTATGCTTACTCTCTTTGAATCAAGATATATATTAAAGGGAATGGTACAACATTATAATGTAAATTGCTGAATACAATTTTTGATAAACTGATAAAATATCATTAGGGTGGTTCATATACATAATGCTGATGTGTTGATGGTGGTAGTGGTGATAGGGGGTGGTAGTGGTGATGGGGGGTGGGGTGGGATGAGTGGGTTGGGAGGAGTGGGCTGTAGACCTCGAATGGACTTGCAGATTGGGTCGGGGAATGAACAGGTGCATGTACAATGTCTAAGGGAGGGAAGGCACAACCAGGGGTCAAATTAGGCCTCTGATGGGGTCAAATACCCAATGCCACATCAGGGTAGTCGCTTGTCGGTGGATCTTCCATACAAGCCCTTAGAGCACAGCCTATCTGGTCAAGTCTCTAGAAGGATGTGAACAGTGTGTAGACGGCAAATGAAGAACCAAAACCATCTGAACATATATTTTTTGACATGCAAAACAAAAATTTGTGAAAGTATAAAAAACCTTTTGAACCAAAAAAAAATACTTAACGTTTACAATACCAAACCCATTGCATGAACAGAAAAACCATAATTGTGCCAAATCAAATATTGAAACAATTTGTCAGAAAGCTATACACAAACAGCTCAATAACGAAATAGAGATTAAATACAAGAACTGGTCTCAAAATATTGAAAATGAAACGTTTACCATAGAAGACATGCATCCTTGTGCAACCGTGCAACACGAGACTCAGACGTAACCAAGAGGTTCTGTTACCTGTTTCATTGATGATTTTCATCGACTCCGGACTCTTGGGTTCAACGTCGGTACCCTCGTGTTCCGGAGACAGGCCTTCACTCGGAGTCTCGCCAAGAGATTTTGAGCGAAATGGAATGGGCTTGAGGCCACCCCTAAGATTGTGGGCGGACTTAATCGGAGGGAGCACAAGAGGGCCCAAGGAAGGCGGACGGGGGAGTTTAACAGGAGGCGGCCGTTTGGTTTTGGGGATTTCATTGGCTCGGGGTATGGTGGCTGATTTTTGAGCATCGGTGACAGGGGGGTTGATAGGTTTAGTTGGGTTGGAGTCGACGTTTGCAGTGGAAGCTCGTTTGGAGGGTATAGGGGTTGTGGGTAAGGGTGGTGGGCTTGATGAGGGTCTAGGGTGATGGATGGTGTTTAAGGGGGCCGATTTGGGCCTTCTAGGGGTGGGTTCAGGGTGGGCCAACTCACTCGGTGTCTCCGAGGTCTTAGGAACGACTTCATGGGTGGTGGCCGGTCGTTTAGCTGCTCGCTGCAATAATAAACAAACATGACGTTCCAGAGTAAGATATTGTAATTTTAATGTAAACAATTTGTATGAGTGTATTGTAACCCTGACAACCCCATCAAAATCTACCACCTGGTTTTTAACGCAGGAGGGAAATTTCAAGGAAATATAAGGGGTTCAGAGAAAGTGACTTTTTAAAAATATTTTACTGTGAGTTTAGATAATAAAACCTATATTGTTTGGTTTCCTTATGACATGGGAAAAAATGGGAAAATGTCAATTAATATTTGCTTACTACCCGTCTTTACAGAAACAACCACTGTAGTGTTCATTTCGAGAGGACCCTATGATGGGAGGACATTTACCCCTAACCCCCAAAACCCCCAAATTTTTGCTGGTTAATGAGCTCATTATCTGCCAGATCATAGAAGCCAAACAAAGAGATCCCTTAACTAAGTTAATCCCCCCCATAATCCATACACAAAGAAACAGCAACCACAACTTAACTAATCCTAGGTAAAACTTGTACCTTTGCACAGTGAAGAGGATAAGTAAGACTAATTGCGGTGACACCATGTGAAATTCTCTATTGAGTAGTAATTAGTTCTAAAAAGAACTGGAAGTTCATTTTTGTATCCTGAGGTACAACTCATCCTATTTAATCCCTTGACAATAGCTATTCCTGGACAGTGGGACTCTTCTACTGTAGTGTTCAGAGAGTGTAAACCCAGGTGGAACCTGCCAAAAACTGGGGATAATTGGAGGTTGGGGGATGATCTATGTCCTCCCTTAGCCCTAACTCCCTAGGCCCATTTGCTTACACATAACCTGAATCCTTCCTAACTCCCTAGGCCCATTCGCTTACACATAACCTGAATCCTTCCTAACTCCCTAGGCCCATTCGCTTACACATAACCTGAATCCTTCCTAACTCCCTAGGCCCATTCGCTTACACATAACCTGAATCCTTCCTAACTCCCTAGGCCCATTCGCTTACACATAACCTGAATCCTTCCTAACTCCCTAGGCCCATTCGCTTACACATAACCTGAATCCTTCCTAACTCCCTAGGCCCATACGCCACACATAACCTGAATCCTTCCTAACTCCCTAGGCCCATTCGCTTACACATAACCTGAATCCTTCCTAACTCCCTAGGCCCATTCGCTTACACATAACCTGAATCCTTCCTAACTCCCTAGGCCCATTCGCTTACACATAACCTGAATCCTTCCTAACTCCCTAGGCCCATTTGCTTACACATAACCTGAATCCTTCAAAATCCTTCAGTAGTAAAGCAAGCACATGACATGTGCACACATGCATTTCTAATCTGTGATACATGTACATGGCCAGGACCCTCCCTGCATGCATGGAGCAATAAACAGTGTCCACTGACCCAAGCACTGACCTTGCAATCACTACAACAAACATGGATGTACACGTACCATGGAAAGGCAAGTATGCCTAATAACCTCAATCCTTCAAAATCCTTCACTTTGGCAAAGAGGATTTTGGAGGATTTGGGAAGGTCAGGGTTAAGGCAGCCTAGCATTGTACCTTCCTCTTCCCAATACACAAATAATGGTTTGCAAGCAACTATTCTCCAGTTCATTGGCCGCCACGGAAAAGGCACGATTGGGGATGTTTCCAAGAACAATCACTCCGATTTCCATATTTTCTTTACCCTTCTTGACTGCAAATGGTGAACCATTCACAGCCAGAGGGTACTTTACAAGTTTGCTCTTCCGGTGAGCATGAACACGACATGGATCAAAGCAAAATTTAGACATACATGTCCAGGTCTTGTCGTTGCCCGTCTAGCCCTGGGGGCGATAGAGATACGATGTTTGGCTGCAGTATTCTCGAGGCGTTGGGTATTTACAATGAAGTCAAAGTCCAAGTCAAGGTTATCAGATGGTTTGCTCTCTAAAAGGATATAAATATTTGAATTTATATTTTTTATGAAATACACAATCACCTCCATAAAATAAGTTTAAACAAAAACATTTTGCAAACGAACCCCCTTTTTGATCGAAAACATCATCTCTTATCATCTCGTTCATTTCTGTAATTTTTTTCTGAATTCTGAATCATATACTGAACAGCAAAAGAAACGCAAGTCCGAGGACAGCAAAAGAAACGCAAGTCCGAGGTCTTGTCAAGTTTTCAAACAGAAGACAAACCATTTTGATTCTAATCACTCATTTAATGAAAAATGCTTTCAATTTGTGAGCTGAAAGTGACTGTTGAATGTGAAAATCTTGCAATGCAATTTCAACAGTCACTTTCAGCTCACAAATTGAAAGCATTTTTCATTAAATGAGTGATTAGAATCAAAATGGTTTGTCTTCTGTTTGAAAACTTGACAAGACCTCGGACTTGCGTTTCTTTTGCTATCCTCGGACTTGCATTTCTTTTGCTGTCCTCGGACTTGCGTTTCTTTTGCTGTTCAGTATATTTTGGATACCCAAAATCTCTAAAATCACAGGTCCACAACTGGACCCCATGCCACAATGCTTTATACATCGTACATGCTCTCTTAAAAGGGGCAGTATTGTCATGATCAGAGCAGACTTTCAACAGGGCATGGAATCGGTGTCCTCGTTTAAGATGAACACAGTGACTGAAAATTACTGGCTCATTTATGCAGCAGCAGCTGTAATATGACCTTATCATGTGTGATATTCTTTTTGGTCACTGAGTATAAAAACGAGCACTCCGATTCCATGCCCTGTTGATCATGACGATATTGTCCCTTTAATATAAGATTTGAGGCTTTGCATGGTGGAATATCAATATTTTTTTGGTTTGCGTTAACACCATGTGTTTATCTCCATGGTTCTCCCTGAAGCATATTTCTCACTTGGCGACAGGAGAGAAAAACGAGTTGCCCGACATTGGTTCTCCCTGGAACCTTTATCACTTAGCGAAGGTTGAGATAAGAGTTGTACAACAAGGTTCTTTTCAGAACCTGTACCTCAGCTTCACGATAGTTGAGATAAACACATGGTGTTACCGCAAACCGAAACGATACTGTCCCTTTAATTCCTGCCATTGTCATAAAGGAACACCCTGAAAAAAAAATCCTGGTGACGTGCATTGCCAACATGATTCCTGAGACTCACCAGGCATCTACATGCATACCATTGTACATAGTACTTTGTAATCTTCGTAAGCCGTATTTACATGATAATAAACGTGGCCCATTTATGAACGTTTGTCAATGGCAAGTCAAAGACTTGGGACTGAACTGTTCGCTTACCTGCTGGTGTTACGTGAACTTTTGGCTGTTCATGCTGCAGTTCACGTTTCCTCTCCTCGTGTGTCGCCGCCGAAAAACTCTTCTGCAAGGGACAGTCATGAGGATACAAAAGTGGACATATCAGTTCTTCTTCTGGCTCCTTAAAAATGTCCTCCTCAAAATACCAAAGAGTATCGGCTGTGGGCAGCTCGCCGTTCATTGTTTTATCCCCCAAAAAAAGTCTGAATTTTCAAGATAGCTCAGATTCTGATAACAAGTGGGACTCTCTTCAGACCAACATTAAACAGCTGTAGGCATTGCCGTTTAAACAAGACATGGTTTTACATACATGTATGTAAAAGTAAGGGATAGAGTCCACATATTTCAAAGCAGCACGGTTTCGAACAGGCACAGGGTACCTGAAGGTGCTGTCGTCCTACCCTTCATGTTTCCCCCTTTTCCGCTTCCACAGAAAGTCATGCCTGACTCATCGCCATGTCTGACTGAGACCATTTCCTGTCAATTAAGCCCAACGGATATTTTCAACCTTGTGCAGGAGAAGTCACAACCCACAAACTTGCTGGGAACTTCTTAATTATATGGGTTCGACCATCAGCCATTTTCCCAACAGGTGAGGGAAGGTTCATATTTTGTGTTCAGTGTGTTCACATCTCCAATTCACTGAACAGGTTCACACACTGAATATTTTCCCCAGAAAAACCATACTCAATGCAGCTCAAGTGGCTTAACCTTATTAAATTGATGTGGTTCTCCGAGGGAAAAATTCACAGGTTACCCAAGCCGGAATTGATCCCCAAAATTCATGTTTACTAAGTCTAATACTTTCTGTTCTGTGATCTCATAACTGGTGGCTGTTTGCTTTGAGACATGACTACACATCATCATGTGTCATATACATCCATGTTAAATGGAATTCCATCTTCTACAGTAAACGTTAATTAAATTGAAAGAATTTAGGGAATTACTCTTCACATGAAGTACATGTTCAGAAAGTTCTTCAAATGTCGTCAATTGGTTAACGGAAAAGTTAGTGTGCCTCTATAGCAAATAGTTATTTATAAGTGCAAATGTTATTTGAATTGTATGTTATATATAGGGTGAGTTGGAGAAGCTTCTATGCATCTATGTTGAATGACCCCCAGGGACCTATGACAATGACCTTGTTAAATGACCCCGGGGACCCATGACAATAACCTTGTTGAATGACCCCCGGGGACCCATGACAGTGACCTTGTTAAATGACCCCAGGGACCCATGTCAATGACCTTGTTGAATGACCCCCCAGGGAACCATGACAATGACCTTTTTGAACGACCCCAGGGACCCATGACAATGACCTTGTTGAATGAACCCCGAGGGACCTATGATAATGACCTTATAGAATGACCCCAGAGACCCAGCCATGACAATGAGCCATTTTTAGCCAAGTATTCAGTGTATCATACGGTAGGTCAGCCCGACAGCCAGCCTAATATAAAAGGAAACTACCTGCTGCGTTAATTTGCACTTCTCAAATTGGTACAAACCCACACACCTTCCAATAGCTAGTCTGTACTCACAAAATCATTGGTTTAGGGGGGAACATTTATACCAAACTTCACAAATTTGTTCCACTTATAATTACAAAATGGCTGTCAATCATGAAGTTTTTAAAGGGTTGTCACTAACACGGGTGAGACTCAACTACCCTGCTTTGAGGGTGGGGTAGGTGGGGGGGCTTAGCAATCAGAATAAGGTTATGAGCAACACGGACGAAGCAGGTCAGTGACAGGGTGACTCGAGGAAGTTAACCAAAAACACCCACAGGAAGTACAGTGTACATAAATATTAATATAATCAGATATACATTATTGCAGTTTGCTAACTGTTAGTTGATTCTATAAAATAAAAAAGGGTTTTCTACCAAGTTTTTAAATATCCACAAGTAATAAAGTCACCAGGGGCCAATTTCAGAGAGCTGCTAAGCAGAGAGTTTTACTAAGCAAATATTTTTGTTAAACAAAAATAAAACAGACTACCAGCCAAAATTAATACATTTTGTATGAAAGTTTGGCTGGTAACCAAGGAGTTTCTGCTAAGCAATTTTATCTGCTAAGCAGCCCTCTGAAATTGGGCCCAGGTAAAACCCAAACGCCAAAAAAAAAAAAAAAAAAAAGGGTTTAAATGAAGTAGGACTAGACAATTGAGGGCACTATTTTGCGAGGAAATAATGCAGCATTCTAATCACATTGGATTCCAATCACATTGCATATTGTGCACCAGCCTTAAGCTTCTTCCAAGTCGTGAACTGGGGCCAGTATCACAGAGCACACAAAATTTGTGCTTAGCAAAAACAGGTTACCAGCCAACCGGCCAGATGATGTGTATTGCTTCTGGCAGGTGCTCGGCTAGATTTTGCTTAAGAAGGTCAATTTTCTAAGCAATATTGGACCCTGGTGTTCATGACTTGTGAACTAACAAACAACACGTATTCATAAATGCCCAAGACTGTTAAGGCAATCTGATTGGACAAAACGTAATCACGTGGGGGTGTATTAGTGGATGGTAAAGATATGGCTCAAAATCAGAGCAGCGTGTACGTGCCAGCTGTTCGCCAGCCGTTTTGTGTGATGCTAGATGCGGATTTGAACCAATCAGAGTGACGAAGATTGTTTCGCATCACGCTGACTCATGTACATGTAGGCCTGCTTAGAAAGAGTTTCATGTGTCCTCAAAATGTGAATTTGCCCATGCTTTCTTCAACAAAAATTTCATTTTTTTTCCTTCAAATTTTGAAAACAAAATCAATCCGGGCATTTATGAATGGGAATAAAAGTTCGGCACGGCCTGTGACCACGCCCAAAAACCGGTCATTAAACTGTGGTAATGACCGCGTGACAAACTTTTATTCCCTGATTAAAACATCTACACAACATCTTAGGGTTTCTTGCAACAGAATCGGATAAATTAACATCAGTTTTCATGTCCCATTATACCTTAAGTCATTATGTTCATTCAGAACTCATGAGGATTAAGAAGTGTGTATATTATTAAGGGGACGGTGTCGTCACGATCAAGAGGGCATGGCGTGCTATTTTTAGATTATCTCAGTGACTGAAAATAATACCCCACGTGATAATGTCATATTACTGTTGCTGCTGCATAAATGAGTCAATAATTCTCAGTCGCTGTGTTCATCTTATAGGAGGACACCGATTCCATGCCCTGTTGAAAGTCTGCGCATGACAATATTGTCCCTTTAAAACCAGAATACACTATGAGTAAAATGTCTGAACAGATGCATCCATACTCTACAAAAATTTAAAAAATATGTAAAAAAATAAAAAACCTGTGAAAGATTCAGCATATTTCATTGTGTTGTTAATGAAAAAATATTCAAAATGTATTTTTCATATTCATTTTTGGGGGGAATGTTCATCTCATGAAGTCAAATATCATTTAGGAAATTGTTTTAATTAAATTACTAATAGCATCTCAGACAGAAATATATCAAGGGATGTTTGATGACATCATCAACTTCAAGTAATTTTTTTGTAAAACTGTGAATTTTCCGCCCCGATTACTAAGCGTGTATAATGGCTTTAAAAATAGATTGACCTGAGACAAATTTAGTGCGAGTTGGTAAGGCAAAATCAGTGTTTGTATTCGTGAACTGTGGAATAAGAAAAATTCATTTTTTCCCCTACTGAGTTAAATACCAATTTGACACTCGAATAACCATGGAAACTGAATATGTTTCTTCCAGTTTTCTTTGAAATAAAACAATTTTAGATTGAATAATTGATTAACCCTCCTACTACTACAAGGGTCAATATCAGTCAAAATGTTGATATACTTGCCAAGGTATATCTCGTGCACTTAAAAGTCAAACCTTTCGTGTAGTAAGTACATTTACAGGTCAAAATGAGTCGACCGTTTTGACTGGTAAAAGCATTGTCTTGTATTGTTGAGGGTGGTCAAAATGACAGTAAAAACCAGTCAAAAATGTGCACATATGGGTCAACAGTAAAAAACAGGCAGTTGTTTTGACCATTGTAGCTACTTGCCACAAAAGTGCAGCTTATAGCAGGAGGGTTAAAGGGACAATATCGTCACGATCAGAGCAGACTTTCAACAGGGCATGGAATCGGTTTCCTAGTTTAACCAGTTCGCGTCGGAGGACGTGTATACACGCAATTTTTTTTTGCACCACGCTTCAGAGAGCGTCTAAACACGCCACAGGAAACTCCGGAATATTTGTATGCATGCTCGGTTCAGCCATGCGTGCAGGGTGACATGCTCGGAAGTGCCGGCCACCCGCTGTGGAAGCTTCCATTCACGGTGTGTGTGTGGGAAAAAGAAACCTGCCACAGGGGCCCAGAAAAACTTTTTTAATCCCGACGCGAACTGGTTAAGATGAGCACAGTGACTGAAAATTACTGGCTCATTTATGCAGCAGCAACAATAATATTACCTGTAAATAAATATTATAAATAATATTATCATGTGGAGTATTATTTTCAGTCACTCAGTTAATCTAAAACTAGTACTCTGATTTCATACCCTGTTGATCGTGATGATTTTGTCCCTTTCATGATTGGTACCTGTTCTAACTTTGAGATTTACTTTCGTTATTACATGTACGTAATTAACAAAGGCTTTCCAGATATATCACAGCTCTGTGATTTTCATTGTTTCAAAGCCAATTTTTGTTTTAATCGGATCATAGCTAATTTCCTGAGTTCCTGAGTTCAGAGATAAGTAACGCTTAGTCACGGTCAAACATGATCAAACAGTAATTAATTGCCTTGATGAATTTATGACAGGAACACGCCATGGATTCATTGCAGGACTGAATTGTCTTCTCTTCACAGGTTTCTTTAGACTTATAAACTGAAGTTCTTCAGGTGCTTTTGGAGAAATCCTTAGTTTCATTACCAGAAAGTTATAAAAATATAAAATAAAATTTATTTTATTAATTTATGTAATTCTTGTGTTAGGCTGAAAAAAAAAAGTCTGTTGTTTCTGGTCTCCGCGTGCGTCTTCTCAGACCTGCCCATAGGCATTTTTAGTTTTCTGGGTTTTTTTTGCAATAAAACGATGTCCAATTGCAGCCAAAATTGCTGGATCAATTGAAATTCTGCCGTGGTGTGTTTTAAATCACTTTTTCACATAGGGGTATGAACGTTTGCCCGATTTGTGAGGCCTCTCTTAGCCACCATACTTTGTGTATGAGAAATATGGTCTGGTTCCAATAACCATGTATACATGTATCACATATTTTAATGGTTGGCAAAAAAAATAATTACCCCCCCCAAAAAAAATAACATTTTGAAGCCGACCTATGACCAGTAACCGGAGACTTTTTTTTTACCTTAAAATTAAAATTCTTTCCCCAAGTAAAATAGCAAGATTCAGATGAAAAAGAAAATTTTCTGATACTGCTGGTATTACTGATAACATGATATATAGACATTACTGCTTTAAAAACCTCTAAAATTAGACATTGAAAGCCCAGTTTGTG
Organism: Zoroaster sp. YZ-2022; assembly: GCA_029582265.1. Lineage (NCBI taxonomy): Eukaryota > Metazoa > Echinodermata > Asteroidea > Forcipulatida > Zoroasteridae > Zoroaster > Zoroaster sp. YZ-2022. Next base: position 3,873,133 of record CM055833.1, on the reverse strand, counting down.
ACACCAAGGGTGCAAGTAGAAAGAATGTTTGCTGTGTAAAGTCGGTGAGGAAAGAAAGAAATCTAAACTTTGCAGAAATCTTTCTACAGTTAAGAGGAAAGTAGAAGGGGGGGGGGTAGTGTGGCAGATTAAAATAATTGAACCAAAATCCAGTTGAAAATGTTCAATTACCCATCGTTTTTTACTGCTCGGATGTTTCGCTGGACGAGCTGAGAGCTGCGAGAAGTGCAGAAACAACACAAAATACAAGTAATGTCAACTAAATTTAAATATAATAATAATAATAATAATAATAATGTAGACTTATATAGGGCACGTATCTACCAAACTGGTGCTCAAGGCGCATTACATTATTACCCCTGCTCATCAGGCGCATAAATCATTCCAGAAACCATCTCAGCTCCCTGGGGAGTATACAGCTCAATTGCTGCCATTTCAGCACATATGGACTCGAAGCAATTATGGTAAAGTGTCTTGCTCAAGGACACAAGTACCCCGGTTGCAGTTGGGATTCGAACCCACATTCTGACGACTCAGCCATCAGAACACAAATCCGATGCACTAAACCGCTCGACCATGGCACTCCCAGTTAGCCTATGGAGTTCTAGCCTTTGACAAATTATTTAAACTTTTAACTGTTATTAGCTGAAAGGGAACATTCTTTAGTGCAATTACTGTACATTTTGTATCCCTGGTCTTTGTATATCTTTGATAATTATTAAATTTGTATACGCTGTTAAGTATTTAATTTTTTTTATCTTGTGTTTCACTTAAAGGTCTCCACGGGTGAAATAAGTAAAAAATAAAAATAGGCCCACCAGATGCGTCTGTTTTCCTGATGTTGACAGTTGCCATGGTGCTGGATAAAATTAGACTCATTACTAACTTGTCAGTATTTTCACCTTGAGAAATCAGTGACGTGCAGACTCGTTAAGGACTTTGCCAACTCCCTGTTGGCAATCACACAAGAATTATCTATTTTCATCTCTGCTGCAGGCAGCCAGTACACACATAGGAGTAACTCAACAAGGCCATGCCAGAATAAGAAATAGACTGTCTTTTTTTTTGAAAAAGTCGGAATGATGACAATTATTTTATAAAACCAATATTTAAGACTGTACTGGGTATCCGGATATCGAAACTATCATTACCCGGTTTCGGTTTCAATTGACTGTAAACGACTTTTTCAAATTCGGACTTAACATTTGAGAGGTGCCAACAGAAATATGTGACTCTTGAACAATGTAATGTTTACACTTTTACAGACAATTTTATTTGTCAAGAAGAGATTCAAGAGATAACACTCGATATTTACGCCTTTGTAGTATTTTAGGGACGGTTTCCACACACTTCCTCCTCCAACTTGATTCAGTGTGATACAATGTTTGCCTATTTCGCTCAGTGGACATCGTAGCCCTCTAGTGGTGAAGGCACCCAGTGTCTTGATGAGAGCCACTTGAGTGCTGTGCGTACACTTTATGTGCGTATGTTATGGTACTACACGCACCACGTGTACTTCTACCAGCCAATGATCGCTGGAGATATTCCGTGCATACGCCAAACGCGATATACTATGGCTAGCCCCAACGGCTCATGCAGGGTGTGAATTGTTTGCGAATTGTTTATGTCTGCACTGGGAGCGTCATAGCATTAGCCAGCAATACCTTTGGGTGTCTTTTGGACGCCCAGTTTGCTAAATGGACACCCTGTTTTATTTAAAATATACATGCAAAAGTATGCAAAAGTTAAACTTTCGGACACCCAAAATAGAGGGGATATAGTTAATAGAGGGGATATTATTATTACAGGGAACGTTCACATTAATTGTTGCGCTATTAATAAAAGTGTTGTTGAAATTAAAAAATGAAAACGGGTATCCGGGTATTTGAAATTTCTTGATTTTGGGTATCCGGTTCCAAAAATATCCGAAAACGCACATCCCTACCAATATTGAAGGGATGGTACAACTTTGTTTTTTAGCAACATATGTTCACTGGAACCATCTAGTTTGTGTCATAAAACAGTAGGTGCTTGAGTTAATAATAATAATAATGTGGACTTATATGGCGCACGTATCCACCAAACTGATGCTCAAGGCGCATTACATTATTACCCATGCTCATCAGGCTCATAAATCATTCCTGAAACAATCTCAGCTCCCTGGGGAGTATACAGCTCAACTGCTGCCATTTCGGCGCATACAGGGGCTAATCAAACACAATAACCAACTCTGCCCTCACAGGTACCCATTTACCTCTGGGTGGAGAGAAGCAAGTGTCTTACTCAAGGACACAAGCACCCCAGTCGCGGCTGGGATTCGATCCCACATTCTGACGACTCAGCCATCAGAACACAAATCCGATGCACTGAACCTCTCGACCATGGCACTGTTTTTTAAAATATTTTTAACAAAATGGCTGAATGGAAACTTCCTGAAATTTACCGTAATATTTTGATATAATTAATCATGTGATCGTAAGGTGGTTGTGTACACTAGTCACATTTGTATCTCGCATGGATAGAGCGTGAGTCACCGCATGAAGTCAGCCGGGTACCTTGTATCATGGAGGAAGAAAACAGAAGGAGTCACATCGCCCAGCCTCTTATCTCATAACCAATTAGCACTTCGGAGTGGCCCATTGGAAATACGTTACGGCCACCCGCTGCGCTTACAAGTTTAACGACCGCGATAATCCCCTTGTGTACAATGTCTTTTGCCGCTCGGCTTGCTCGCGACCAGGATGCATAATTGCAGGGTAGAAATCTGAAGGATACGAATAAACACAAAGCGACGCACTACTTTTCGCGGGCTTTTTATATTGCGCAATGCATTGTCTTCAATAGCGATTTTTCCACCGAGTATTTTGGTGTTTTGATCGTCGAATTTGGCGAATCCGAAGCTGACTTACGCTAAATATAACATTCAGATGTTACAATAAAGTGTCTTTTTAGCAACTTATTTTAAGGATATTTCCGGTGATCTCCGGAAGCCAACCAATTGTCAAATTCAAAGACGTGTTGTTTAGCTTTTTATCATTTCAATCCTCATATATGTACGATGCTGTACACTGAAGATATTGCAGTGTTGGATTCGTAGGTCGAGTTGGATCGGGAGCCAGCCTTCCGTGTAGTGCAATAGGACAACGCGTCAGCAATGCGCGCAATGCGCATGTGCAAAGAAAGCCTGGCTGTAGTTCTCCTCGATAATCGGATTAAACGATTAGCGCTGGCTTAGAAATTTTACGACTGCGGCAAAAGACATTGAACCTTTGATATGCCTTCGTTGTGACTCCTTCTGTTTTCTTCCTCCATGCTTGTATCGTCAACAGATGCGGATCATGTATACAATATGTGAAACCAGACGGAATGTGATGAGTGAATTGCATTTACTGCTGGAAATATGCACACGACAAGGTATTTTTTTTTTTATCATTACTCGCTAATTACAAACAAATAATTGCTATTTTCCAGTCAAATAACTGGATCAGAGCAAATGACCCTTTCAACGCAATAACCCCGGCTGTTCACTGACTCCAGATACTGGGGTCATCTACTGATGATGGAGGATATGCAGCAGATCTCAACGATTTTTAAACTTTTTTTTCAGACAAAAGTACGACTTGTACAAACCTCATCATCCTTGCTAACTCCACCACTTTGTCTCTTCTTGCTGTCTCTAGGTGCAGGCTTCGGCTCTGGCGGCTTGGCTTCCGGTGTCTTGTGGACAGCGCCCTCTGTGGCGGGTTTGGCTATAACATCGTCTTGGCCGGAACGTCGTTTCAGTTTGGCGTTTAGCTCATTCTGCATGGATAATTACGTCAGCGAAAATGAGGGGTTTAACATCAAATGTTTTAAAACGAAAAGAAAGGGAATGAATTGTTATAAATGGTTGGGTGCTAAGACCCCCCCCCAAAAAAGTCTCCTGTTTCTAGTCAAAATCGGACCAGATCTTCAGCTTCAAAATTGGTACGGTGATGCACTTTTTTGGGGGTAATCTTTTTTTTTGGGCCAACAGGGAAATACGTGATACATGTACCAAATTTCCCATTTGTGATGCGATCTGGGAAAACCCGTCGGATGTCGGCAAACTTGTTTTGAAGATAATGGCAAAATAGTCCCCCAATTTTTGTTGTTGACAATTTGAGTTTTTTAACTGTTAATATCCAAATGATCATTCTTGAAAATATTAAATAAAAATTCCATCGTTTTAGATGTAAAAACATATGATGATAGATAATTAAAAAGCCGTCTTTGTTTTCGTTTCCGCCATTGTTTTTTAAGGACAGCGGCGGCTTTATAACTTCCCAAGAGCATAACTCAAGTTATAGACAACCTAGAATCATGAATAAAACAGTTTTGAAAACAGCACAGTGTCCTCGTTAATTTGATGTACATGTATATAACACAAAAATGACAAATTTCACCATGTGAAGGGTTTTCCCAGATCACATCACATATACAAAGTATGGTGGGTAAGAGAGGCCTCATAAATTGGGCAAACTTAATTTCTTTACCTACGTATATCTTGATTCTCTTGAAGTACATGAAAGAATTAAAAGAATTATATTTTTATTGTGGGACTTTACAGGGTTTGGCAGAACAATCAATTCTGGTCAAGTGGATGGATACATATGGATTTTTGAGTAATAGGTCACATTCACCGGCTTAGTTTCCGAATTATGCTAACAATTTTTGTGAGTTTGGAATGAGCACAATCATTACGCAGCATCTCACAAACTCACTTAAATCTAAAATATATGCATATGATCAGCGTATCTGAAAAAAAAATCTGGTATTAAGCAGTTGACGTCGGGAAAATTTTTTTTTTTCCTGTCCCCCGTGCGGGTTTATTTTCAGTGAAAAATCTGAAAAAATTTCTAGCCATTAATAATTGTTGTTGTCAATGAAACTAAGTTCGGACACCCAAATAAACACCTTTACTCATTGACATTTTGAGAATTAAAAGGCTAGTTTTTTAATTACGGTTGTGTTTGTTCAGCACAATTAGACCGTTGGCAAGCCCTGATGCAAAGGCCTATTAGCGACCAGTGCCTGGTCGAAAAGACGGCATACCTGGAGAGAGATCGAATGCCTCGTAAACAATGGATATAAATCCCTCTTTACAAATCCATGGCTGGTACGTCAAAGGAACAGGTCTTGGATAAAGGGATTAGGCAAAAATCAACGAAAAGAGTGAACTCGTTCAGTATTTGCAGTGCATTTTGTCCGGGGCCACCGAACTGTGACCCCACGGACTCCGAGAAACGATTGCGTGTATACAAGTCAGTCAGGGGTTAACTGGGTACCTGTGAGGGCAGAGTTGGTTGATTAGCCCTATATGCGCTGTAATGGCAGCAATTGAGCTGTATACTCCCCAGGGAGCTGAGATGGTTTCAGGAATGATTTATGAGCCTTATGAGCAGGGGTAATAATATAATGCGCCTTGAACACCACTCAGTTGGTGAATACGTGCGCTATATAAGTCCACACATTATTATTATTAGGTGTTCGGGTATATGCCCGAAACACCTCTTGTTTTTGTTCGTTTTTTTTTAAATTTTATTTTTAGGTGTTCGGGTATGTACCCGAAACACCTATTGTTTTTGTTCGGTTTTTAAAAATAATTTTTTTTTTACTTCTTCTTCTTCTCCATCTTGTCCGCAAACAAAAACATACTTGCAAACTTCACATGAACTTGAAACTTTGCATGTGCTTAGAACTTAACAAGTAGATGAAACTCCAGTTGTGAGTGACCCTTATTTGACCTTACTTCCTGTCCAAACCGGAAGTCAAAGTTTAACATTAAAAAAAAATCATATCTCAACAACCACAAGAGGTAAATTCACAATTTTTGTACCATTGTACAGATTGTTAATTGTCAAAAAATATTTACAAAAAGGTGACCCCAATTTGACCTTACTTCCTGTCCAAACCGGAAGTCAAAGTTTAATATTTAAAAAATAATATCTCAACAACCACAAGAGGTAAATTCACAATTTTGTACCATTATACAGATTGTTAATTGTCGAAAATATTTACACAAAGGTGACCCTAATTTGACCTTACTTCCTGTCCAAACCGGAAGTCAAAGTTTAATATTTAAAAAATAATATCTCAACAACCACAAGAGGTAAATTCACAATTTTTGTACCATTATACAGATTGTTAATTGTCGAAAATATTTACACAAAGGTGACCCCATTTGACCTTACTTCCTGTCCAAACCGGAAGTCAAAGTTTAACATTTAAAAAATCATATCTCAACAACCACAAGAGGTAAATTCACAATTTTTGTACCATTGTACAGATCGTTAATTGTCGAAATAATATTTACAAAAGGTGACCCCAATTTGACCTTACTTCCTGTCCAAACCGGAAGTCAAAGTTTAATATTTAAAAAAAATTATATCTCAACAACCACAAGAGGTAAATTCACCATTTTTGTACCATTATACAGATTGTTAATTGTCGAAAAATATTTACACAAAGGTGACCCCAATTTGACCTTACTTCCTGTCCAAACCGGAAGTCAAGGTTTAATATTTTCAAAAAATCATATCTCAACAACCACAAGAGGTAAATTCACAAATTTTGTACCATTATACAGATCGTTAATTGTCAAAAAATATTTATACCCCAATTTGACCTTACTTCCTGTCCAAACCGGAAGTGAAAGTTTAATATTAAAAAAAATCATATCTCAACAACCACAGGAGGTAAATTGACATTTTTGTACCATTGTACAGATTGTTAATTGTCAAAAGTATTTACACAAAGGTGACCCCAATTTGACCTTACTTCCTGTCCAAACCGGAAGTCAAAGTTTAATATTAAAATAATTTCTAAATTCAGTATTGTATTGTATTCAAATAAACTTCTCGCGAGAACTTCAACAGACGTTAACATTTTACTTCTCCAACACTTCGAATTGATGACGTAACCATTTTAACTTCAACCGAACACCTTGTTTTTGTTGTGACAAAAACTTATATCTAGTTATTATTATTATTATTAAGTCTCCCGGTGACACACACAAAAATCGGAATGCGTGTTTAGACGCTCTCTGATCCGCTTTCCAAAAAAAAATTGCGTGTACACACGGCCTCCGAAGCAAACTGGTTAAATTAAGGCACCTAGCATTATATGATCTATTGTAAGAAAGAAAACCATGAAGAGGATTTTATTATGAGCGAGGGAAATATGGGTGTACTTACAGCGAATGCGTTTGAAATATTCATTTCTGCCGATGTGCGTACTTCGTCCTTGGTCGGAGCTGGTTTGTCCGGACTGAAGACGCTGTCCTCAGACACACTGATGCCCTTGGATAGGTTGGGAGATAGAAGACCTGAGGAAGTACTTGGGTTCCTGTATATAAAAAAATAATAATAATGAAAACTATCAGTATTTCACTTCATGCACTAAAGGCATTTGGGCATTTTCAAAAATTACGTACTGTCCCAGTTTTGATTACTTTTGATCAAAATAAATTCCAGTGTTTCCCCACGCATGAGACCATGTACCAGTTATTTAGCCAATGAGCCGTGCACGATTTGCACAACCAGTTTCATATACAAAACACACACTACTTTTTTTTTTCAAGCACGTCCTGGCTTGTTAATTTGGTTGTGCTTCCTTATTGAATTTGACAACAGTACTTTTGTACAAGTATAGGCAAATAAAATCTCGATCGAAACAACAAATTCCGAGTACCAAAACTCGGAAAAAACCCACTACCGTCGAGTGCCACAAACTCACCCAAAAACACGAAACAAAATCAAACGTCCTAAATGAAGAAAAAATACGCAAGAATATGGCAAAACAAAAATGCTTTCACTGGATCAGTAGGTAACACAATCATGACCGACGGGACATCCAATATTACCTTGGAAATGACGTCAATCTACATGTAAGTGGATATCTATATATGAGGTGAACAAAATCAGGGTTCGGTCTTAACAACTGCCTTCCTGCAAACAGCTAAATTTGCTGTATATACTAGTTTGATGATAGAATTGTACATCCCTAGAAATATTTCTGTCTGAAATCAGAGTACTAGTTTTAGATTAACTGAGTGACTGAAAATAATACTCCACAGGATAATATTATTTATATTTATTTACAGGTAATATTATTGTTGCTGCTGCATAAATGAGCCAGTAATTTTCAGTCACTGTGCTTATCTTAAACTAGGAAACCGATTCCATGCACTGTTGAAAATCTGCTCTGATCGTGACGATATTGACCCTTTAACCCTCCTACAGCTGCACTTTAGTGGCAAGTAGCTATAGTGGTCATTCAATCAGTCAACTGACTGTTTTGACTGTTGACCAAAATGTGCACACAGGGGCATTTTTGACTGGTTTTTACTGTCATTTTGACCACCCTGTGACCCTCAACAATACAAGACAATGCTTTCACCAGTCAAAAACGGTCGACTCATTTTGACCTGTAAATGTACTTACTACACGTAAGGTTTGACAGTGTTTGACTTTTAAGTGCACTAGATATACCTTGGCAAGTATATCAACATTTTGACTGATTTTGACCCTTGTAGTAGTAGGAGGGTTAACAAAAATGTGTACACATGAACTACGTACTGTACATATACCATTAAAGGTAAGGTACAAAACTGGCTAAAAACAAAAACAATGGTTGAATTTTTAAAAACTTACTTGGTGTACAATGCTGATACCAGTATTAATATTCCCATAGAAATACAAGGCGCTGTCACTTTTAAGAAAAAGTAAACAAATCTGTAGACTTTCAAATTTAGTAAAAAAGTACTCTTTTCTTAACTACACATTCAAAACACTTGATGCATTCTCACTGTTTTCTTGTAACCGACACAACAAACATCATGTATGTAATAAGCTGAATATATTACAAGTTGGTAGTTTAATCTCGATTCGATGATAATTAGCGTACTAGCAAGTTGCCAACACTGCCGATGATGAAACCTTTCCTAGAAAGCCATTGAGCGTCTTGTTATCTCCAGACAATAGCTTTACTTACAAACCATGAATTTGGACGTCTGGGTCGCTGCGATAAAAGCACTTGACAGAAGAATAATACACAGTGAATGGTCAAGGTAACAACAGCATATGGTACAATATAATGTACCACTACTGCTATAATCCTTTGTTAGTTTTCTCATTTTGGTCGGGACAGAGTCCACTGTTTCGAGACTGTTATTCCACTTACATGTACAATGGTTTCACATCCTGTATTTACACGTAAATAATGTATTTATTTGGCAAGCACTCTATTTATACCACTCTGTGTACATCCATACATGATCTTACATGTTGTTGTACAATGCTGGCCTATAATGCTACTATACACACTATTAGTAATTTCAAAAAATATAATTGATCAGTTTTACATCAAACCTACTTGGTGTTAAGTTGATGATGGTATCATACATCCTTGAACCCTAACTCCCTATAATTAAGCATTGTTACTGAACAATAAAAATCCTTCAAAATCCTCCAACTGCCTTTGTTGTCTTGGGAGTTAGGGTTAAAATATTTCCGTTTGCCACTGTTCTTACTCTGCTGTACACTCCCAACCCTCCTGATACACCTCTATTTGCAACTGTTATTACCCTGCTGTACCCTGCTGACACACCTCTATTTGCCACTGTTCTTATCCCTGCTGTACCCTCCTGATACGCCTCCATTTGCCCCTGTTCTCACCCTTCTGTACACTCCCAACCCTCCTGATACACCTCTATTTGCAACTGTTATTACCCTGCTGTACCCTCCTCGTCTGTGTTGACCTGATGTAGCTCCCCTACTGACTTTGACTTTGCCCCTAGGCTGTCCTCTTCCTCCTCTTCCTCCTTGTCAGAACGTTTCTTCTTGAAGAAGTTGCGCAGTGACTTCCACGGCTTGAATTTCTTCTTTTTAGCGCTGCCTTGGTCTTCTAACTGAGAACCTTTAAGAAAGACAAATACGACAAAACCAAGATTGATAAATTCAATGTTTATATCAAAAAATGAATAAATTATTGGCTTTAGGGGTGTCTATGGGCAAATGAAAGTTGATATGCAGTCTGAGGCAATATCCTAATCTGTAGGATTGTTATGTCAAATTTACAAAAAGTTGACCAACATTAAAAAAAAAAAAGCATGTAACAGGTCACATTTCTGAGTAAACAACAAAATATTGTTAAATGTTTTTAATGTGTTTTTAAAAAGTTGCTGTCCTGCCAATTTTTGTAAATTCCTGTTTTCTCTTAGATTTAAAGTTTGCAGGATTGATACTTTATACCAAGTATCCTTAACCCTCCTACTACTACAAGGGTCAAAATCAGTCAAAATGTTGATATACTTGCCAAGGTACATGTACATGTATATATTCTAGTACACTTAAAAGTCAAACACTGTCAAACCTTACGTGTAGTAAGTTCATTTACAGGTCAAAATGAGTCAACTGTTTTTTGACTGGTAAAAATATTGTCTGGTGTTGTTCAGGGTGGTCCAAATGACAGTCAAAACCAGTCAAAAATGCCCTTGTGTGCACATTTGGGTCAACAGTCAAAACAGGTAGTTGACTGGTTTTGACCTCTGTAGCTACATGTACTTCCCACTAAAGTGCAGCTATAGTAGGAGGGTTAAAGATAGTAATTTGTTAATTTGATACGGTAATGACCAATGTTGTACCTTCACTTTTAAAAGCTGTAAAACCATGCTTGTGACACACAGTATGAGCCAGCAATACATTTGGGTGTCTTATGGACGGCTTGTTTGCTAAATGGACACCCTGTGTTATTTGTCATACACATGCAATATGTTAAACATTTGAACACCTTGTTTTTCACAGATTTACAAATTTAGACGGCCTACTTTCACAACCTGGCTAATACTCTGTTGTGACAAATATTGTTAAACATTAAGTATTTGTTGTGTTTCTACAAGGGGAAAAAACAATATTCCAATGAAGAAGAAATAACCAAATTTTACAGGTGAGATAAATAAAAACACTGGCAATACCTGCAGGTTTGTAATGACACCAAAAAAAATCAGCTGAAACTTGGTTGGTTTTTGTACAGTATACAGTATACATGGGTGCATCGAGACATCTAACGAAAAGTCTACGCCGGCTTGATAACAATGATTGTGGATGGTATACCGGCACAGGTGGATCAACATGGGTTATGAAACACAATACAACACCCGAGTTGCCTATATAGAATGCTCAATCATTCGTGAATCACAAATATGAAAAATATAAAAGTGTCTAGAGGTCTCTAATAACCAACCTCTATGCTTTGTTAGTCAGCTGTGACAAATGAACGGAATACGACCTCATCACTGCTTTGATGAATTTTGTTTAATTGTCCGCCTTGCTTTCCAGGTTGCTTGGTAGATGTAGCACAGCGATATACAGGGCATAGAATCAGAGTGCTGGTTTTAGATTAAAGCTGCACTTTAGTGGGAAGTAGCTATAGAGGTCAAAACCAGTCAACTGCCTGTTTTGACTGTTGACCCAAATGTGCACACGGGGGCATTTTTGACTGGTTTTGACTGTCATTTTTGACCACCCTGAACAATACCAATACTTTTACCAGTCCAAAAAAGTCGACTCATTTCGACCTGTAAATGTACTTACTACACGTAAGGTTTGACTGTTTTATTCTTAAGTGCACTAGATATATACCTTGGCAAGTATATCAACATTTTGACTGATTTTGACCCTTGTAGTAGTAGGAGGGTTAACTCGGTGAATGAAAATAATACCCCACATAATAAGGTCATATTACCATTGCTGTTCAGCGGCATAGCCACGAGGGGGCCTGGGGGGCACGTGCCCCCCTACAAATTTCCAGTGGCCCCCCCAGGTGCCCCCCACGAAAAATCCCGATAGTGCCCCAAAAAAAGAAAAGGGAAAAAACCCAAACCCCCTGTGCCCCCCACTGAAAAAGTCCTGGCTATGCCGCTGTTGCATACATTGTAAATGAGCCAGTAATTTTCAGTCACTGTGTTCATCTTAAAATAGAACACCGATTCCATAATAATAATAATAATAATAATAATAATAATAATGTGTGGACTTAATAGCGCACGTATCCACCAACTGAGTGGTGCTCAAGGCGCATTATATTATTACCCCTGCTCATAAGGCTCATAAATCATTCCTGAAACCATCTCAGCTCCCTGGGGAGTATACAGCTCAAATGCTGCCATTACAGCGCATATAGGGCTAATCAACCAACTCTGCCCTCACAGGTACCCATTTAACCCCTGGGTGGAGAGAAGCAATTATGGTTAAGTGTCTTGCTCAAGGACACAAGTGTCACGGCCGGGATTCGAACCCATATTCTGCTGCTAACACCAGAACTTGAGTCCGGTAAGCTAGACCGCTCGGCCACGACACGACACTCCATGCCCTGTTAACATTCTTCTCTGATCGTCACAATACCGTCCCTTTAATGTCATGGATCAATTTTGATTCCATGTGTATTCTTATTATTATTTAGTTTTCGTTTTACTGTTGACCAATGACCAAGTTAGTTTTTCACCATTTCGCCATTTCCACAATTTCACCATTTAGTTATTTTTTTAATTAGGCCTACCAATCCTAAACCTTGCCTTTGAAGGTTTTTTTCCTTTTGGCACATAATATATCAACTTAGGATGCAAAGACTGTTGAAAATGCTGGTGGACTTGAAAAGTCATGCATAAAAGCCTAATTAAAAAGTTACAACTTTTTCTACCACAAAGCTATGATGAGAAGTTGGTAAAAATATCATTCTGTCTGAAGTACTCTCATTTCAGAGGAAAGCATGCACACTTCAAAATTGTGGCATCTTCCAAGTGTTTTCTGTAAAAATTGTAAATGCTTTTTCACACTTTTCTCATGACTTGGACTCCGCACTGAGCTGAAACTTTCATGACTTTAAAGGAATTAAGCATACACATAGAAACAGTTTTACAACGGTAAAATGTCTATAAATGCATCCATAATTAAGAATAATGTAGATATGTATAGAAACCAATGTGTTATTACCGAAGGTGTACATTACATATATACCTTAACTCTAATCACCCCAAATCCATCACAATCTTCCAAGTGGCACTTTTTTGGGAACAAATTCAGCGCTGTTGGAAACTGGTACTTTCGCTTCTTCAAATGGGGCAAAATTACTACCTGGCAAGAAGTCCAGGCCATAAGTGCTGAATATGAAAGATCAACGAAAATGCATGGTGCATTTTGAAGATAAGGCATGTTTCCAAAAGTGCACTGATGGATTTTTTGAGGATTCAGGAAGGTTCCTAGCCAGAAGACCAAGGCGGTTAGGGTTTGGGGAAACCCTGAAACAACAACACAAGCTATCCTTTGGGGATGCACTGTTTAGTACGGTACCTTACATACATGTATATCAGTTCATAGAACGAGAATGGTGTATGCACATCCAAGGATACAAATGGCACCCTCACTTTGCCTTGGGAACCATTTGTCCACTTTGGACAGCAACTCCATGAACAATATCACAGCAGACAACATGTGTACAATGTACATGCAAATACCAAGCGATGTGCATGCTTTGAAAAAACAAACATAAAAAACAAACAAACAACATTGACTAATACAATGTACAATTGTACTCATAGTGCACATTGTTCAGAATTAAGTCACACACGAACTCTACCTTCTCGGCGCACTTGCTAGAGATCTTCTTGAAGAAATATCAAACTCTGATCACAAAAGTCCACTAGTTTTTAAACTTTATGAACCGATAATAACACACATCATAACAAGCAAAACACAAAACACTGTAGTGCACTGTTTAGTACGGTACCTTACATACATGTATATCAGTTCATAGAACGAGAATGGTGTATGCACATCCAAGGATACAAATGGCACCCTCACTTTGCCTTGGGAACCATTTGTCCACTTTGGACAGCAACTCCATGAACAATATCACAGCAGACAACATGTGTACAATGTACATGCAAATACCAAGCGATGTGCATGCTTTGAAAAAACAAACATAAAAAAAAACTAAAAAAACATTGACTATAATACAATGTACAATTGTACTCATAGTGCACATTGTTCAGAATTAAGTCACACACGAACTCTACCTTCTCGGCGCACTTGCTAGAGATCTTCTTGAAGAAATATCAAACTCTGATCACAAAAGTCCACTAGTTTTTAAACTTTATGAACCGATAATAACACACATCATAACAAGCAAAACACAAAACACTGTAGTGCCCCCCCCCCACCCCCCGGAGAGGACCCACTTGTTCGACAACAAGCGGAGACGCGAGAGTTGGTCACTGTATTTAATTGCGGTTCCTCAATGAATGGGTGTCACCCCGGTTTGACTCTTCCGACTTGTAGCAGGAAACGAGCCCTGTTGCCAACTCTCTGTGTTTCTCTTATGTGACTGTGTAATCATATTTACCTGAGATTAGTTGACTAGAGATGAGATTATTTGCTTGCACAAAGGATGAGTGTGACATTGTTTGGGCCATGAGAAAATAAAGTTGTAGGTGTGGTCTAGTGGATATGTCACCTTCATTCCAAAGCATCAGGACTTTTATTTATTTATTTGTTAATTACAATATTATTATAGGATTTAAGGCTTTGCATGGTGGGAAATGGTAATTAGGAAAGTTTTCGGAAGCACCATGTAATGCGGCGTTCACACAGTGCCGATTATGGCTCCCGTTTGAGATCAGACAGCGCTACGACACGAAAAGTGAAAAAGTCGGATTACTATCCTCAATGATCTGGAATATCCTATCATTGTCTGAACGCAGTCGTATACGTTCGTAACAGAGTCCTGCGGATCGGGAAAGGTCCAGGGAGGTCGGCCAAGCACTCCCGACAGTAGATGCGTCCCGTAACATTCGGGAAACTCAGCCGATTTTGTCTAGTCGGATTACAATCGTGACTATGTCGTGACAGATTCTGCTGTATCGGATCAAAATCGTAACAATGTCCTGTGTTGTCTGGACGGTGTCAGGACGGTGTCCTGTGGATCGGGGCGCTGTCGTAATGAACGGGCATGATCGCACGATTCTTTTAGGACCGGACTATCACGTGACTAACGGTTTTCTAACGGATGTCTTCCGTCAGCGTCGGTTCACTGTCCGGTCACTGTCTGATCTCTGTCGGATCGCATTCGGGACAATCGGGACGCTGTCGGGACAGATTCGGTCGTTTTTTACCATGCGGAAGATACAAATCGGATCAGATTCGGATTGAGAACGGAGAATCGGGGCTCGGCTGGAAACGGCTGAATCGGACGCTTCCTGAACAATATCTGATTGTTGTCGTGATTAAATAAATGTTTTTACAAATTTGTGAATTTCCTGCCACGAATCACAGGATCTTGATCAGACTTTTGACAAATTTTAATCGGGAATGGTCCTATCAAGGACGGTAGTAAACATCCTGAATGTGTGACTGAGGCTTAACAAATCTCTAAAGTAGAGGTGTTGGCTCTGAGAAGAGCCGGTTTTGTTCTCAACGTTTCGGCAAGTATGCTCTGGCCGTCGTCAGGAGAATCAGAGCATACTTGCCGAAACGTTGAGAACAAAACCGGCTCTTCTCAGAGCCAACACCTCTACTTTAGAGATTTGTTACATGGTGCTTCTGAAAACTTTCCTAATTACAATATTATTATTAGTTATAAAAAATAAATGTTTGTGGTTCCATACCAACTAATTTTTCAAAGATCTTTTGTTTATACTGAGTAGATTTCCTAATGTTTGGTTTGAGTTTTAAGATTGCATGCTTGCTGTTTTTGCACTGAAAATACAAGTTTAACCCTCCTGTGACTGCAAGGGTCAAAATCAGTCAATATATCAATATCAATATCAATATAAATCAGTGATATATTTGCCAAGGTATATCTACTTACTGCACTTAAAAGTCAAACACTGTCAAACCTTATGTGTAGTATGAGTCAACCGTTTTTGACTGGCAAAAGCCTTGTCTTGTATTGTTGAGGGTTGTCAAAATGACAATAAAAACCAGTCAAAAATGCCCCTGTGTGCACATTTGGGTCAACATTCAAAACAGGCAGTTGACTGATTTTGACCTCTATAGCTACTTGCCACTAAAGTGCAGCTACAGTAGGAGGGCTAATTTAAATTAAACTTAATCAATATTAGAGAATTAGCTGTTACAAACTGCTTACCAACCTAAAGGACCTGTAGTATAAATGCAAAATAGTAGTTATTGGCCTTACATTTCGAACCCGTTTCTCAAAGGCAAAATGGACGATATACAGACATGCACAGGTGATGCTAACACAGGAGAAGTTAGTCGGGTGTGAAGGGAACACAAAAGAAGTAGGTCAAAGAAGCTGAGTAAATTAAACTTTTGAAAAAGTGGTCACCAATGTTATTAACTTTAACCCTCCTTGCAATCTATAGCTATAGAGGTCAAAATCAGTCAACTGCCCGTTTTGACTGTTGACCCAAATGTGCACACAGGGGGCATTTTTTGACTGATGTTTACTGTCATTTTGACCACCTTTAACAATACCAGACAATGCTTTTACCAGTCAAAACGGTTGACTCATTTTGACCTGTAAATGTACTTACTACACGTAAGGCTCGACAGTGTTCGACTTTTTAAGTGCACTAGATATACCTTGGCAAGTATATCAACATTTTGACCCTTGCAGTTACAGGAGAGTTTAAAGGAGTTGTACACTTTGGTAAAATGTCAGTAAATCCATCCATGCTGTATAAGAATCTCAGAGATATGTACAGAAACCAACCAATGTCTGTAAATGCATCCATACTTTATAAGAATCAAGAGATACGTACAGAAACCAACCGATGTCTGTAAATGCATCCATACTTGATAAGAATCAAGAGATACGTACAGAAACCAACCGATGTCTGTGAATGCATCCATACTTGATAAGAATCAAGAGATACGTACAGAAACCAACCGATGTCTGTGAATGCATCCATACTTGATAAGAATCAAGAGATATGTACAGAAACCAACCGATGTCTGTGAATGCATCCATACTTGATAAGAATCAAGAGATATGTACAGAAACCAACCGATGTCTGTAAATGCATCCATACTTTATAAGAATCAAGAGATATGTACAGAAACCAACCGATGTCTGTAAATGCATCCATACTTTATAAGAATCAAGAGATATGTACAGAAACCAACCGATGTCTGTAAATGCATCCATACTTGATAAGAATCAAGAGATATGTACAGAAACCAACCGATGTCTGTAAATGCATCCATACTTTATAAGAATCAAGAGATATGTACAGAAACCAACCGATGTCTGTAAATGCATCCATACTTTATAAGAATCAAGAGATATGTACAGAAACCAACCGATGTCTGTAAATGCATCCATACTTGATAAGAATCAAGAGATATGTACAGAAACCAACCGATGTCTGTAAATGCATCCATACTTGATAAGAATCAAGAGATATGTACAGAAACCAACCGATGTCTGTAAATGCATCCATACTTTATAAGAATCATGAGATATGTACAGAAACCAACAGATGTCTGTAAATGCATCCATACTTTATAAGAATCAAGAGATATGTACAGAAACCAACCGATGTCTGTAAATGCATCCATACTTGATAAGAATCAAGAGATATGTACAGAAACCAACCGATGTCTGTAAATGCATCCATACTTTATAAGAATCAAGAGATATGTACAGAAACCAACCGATGTCTGTAAATGCATCCATACTTGATAAGAATCAAGAGATGTACAGAAACCAACCAATGTCTGTAAATGCATCCATACTTTATAAGAATCAAGAGATATGTACAGAAACCAACCGATGTCTGTAAATGCATCCATACTTGATAAGAATCAAGAGATATGTACAGAAACCAACCGATGTCTGTAAATGCATCCATACTTTATAAGAATCAAGAGAGATGTACAGAAACCAACCGATGTCTGTAAATGCATCCATGCTGTATAAGAATCAAGAGATATGTACAGAAACCAACCGATGTCTGTAAACGCATCCATACTTGATAAGAATCAAGAGATATGTACAGAAACCAACCAATGTCTGTAAATGCATCCATACTTGATAAGAATCAAGAGATATGTACAGAAACCAACCGATGTCTGTAAATGCATCCATACTTTATAAGAATCATGAGATATGTACAGAAACCAACAGATGTCTGTAAATGCATCCATACTTTATAAGAATCAAGAGAGATGTACAGAAACCAACCGATGTCTGTAAATGCATCCATACTTGATAAGAATCAAGAGATATGTACAGAAACCAACCGATGTCTGTAAATCCATCCATGCTGTATAAGAATCAAGAGATATGTACAGAAACCAACCGATGTCTGTAAATGCATCCATACTTTATAAGAATCAAGAGATATGTACAGAAACCAACCGATGTCTGTGAATGCATCCATACTTGATAAGAATCAAGAGATATGTACAGAAACCAACCGATGTCTGTGAATGCATCCATACTTTATAAGAATCAAGAGATATGTACAGAAACCAACCGATGTCTGTAAATGCATCCATACTTTATAAGAATCAAGAGATATGTACAGAAACCAACCGATGTCTGTAAATGCATCCATACTTTATAAGAATCAAGAGAGATGTACAGAAACCAACCGATGTCTGTAAATCCATCCATGCTGTATAAGAATCAAGAGAGATGTACAGAAACCAACCAATGTCTGTAAATCCATCCATGCTGTATAAGAATCAAGAGAGATGTACAGAAACCAACCTGTGAAAGTTTAAACTCGTTTTGCATTCGTCCTAATGTGGAAAGTACATCCAAAAAATAACAACATTTTCTCAGATTGTTTCAGATCAGAAATATTTCAAGGGATGTTTGATACTATCAGTAAATTTACACAAAAGATGATTTATATGTCAAACTGTGATAACTTATGGTTTTTTTCCCCAAGATTACCAATAGTGCATAGTGACTTTACAAATGCAATACATGTAACTAGTCAAAACATATTCATTTAAAGTAAAATCTACTTTAGGTATATGACATAAAACACAATAAAGGGGGCCACTTTCCTACCGTCACGTTAGCAGTTTTTCTAATGGTTGTAATTTTTGTTTTTAATATCTGAAACCACCCAAAAAAAATTCAACATTTGAATAGACATGCATGCTTATCCTAAAGATAATTTGAGTTGATTATTACTATTATTTTTTTAATTAGCCTAAAATTTCCATCAACAAATGGACGGAAAAGTGAGGTAACTTTTTCCGTCCAATTTTTATGGATATTTGAGGGTAAAAAAATAAATAAAAAATAAAAAAATTAAATAAATCAACTCAAATTAGTTCTAGTATAAGCCTGCATGTCCATTCACATGTTGAAACACTTTTTGGTCGGTTTCAGGTACTTAAAAATAAATAACAACCATTGGAAAAACTGCTAACGTGACGGATGCAAAGTGGCCCCCTTTATTGTGTTTTATGTCATATGATAATTAAGGCCCCAAAAAAGTCTCCAGTTTCTGGTCATTGATCGCCTTCAAAATCAGTGCAGTGATGCACTTCTTTTTTGTGGTAATCTTTTTTCCCAAACAGGGAAATATGTGATACAGGTATCCACGGCGACCAAATTTCCCAGAAAGTCTCCTCTGATCGTGACGATACTGTCCCATTAACATTCCCGGTAACCTCTATGATGTCATTGCGCTCAAAGTGTTTATTTATAGGTCATAAATGTTGATCACAAACACTCCCTTAACAGGTACAGTTATGTATACATGCATTTGTAAAGTTGTATAGACTTTTTGTGGTCTACATTACGGCATACATTGTCAATGACGGCAGTTCTTCTCAAACAAACCCCCCTAATCTAACAAGGATGCAGTTGGATCGAGGAGTACCGACAATAAGGTCAAAGGTCATAATGTAAAACTAGGGCACTGATGATTGGGGGAACTGTTCTTGTCAATTATATTCGCAAACGGCAATCTCTAGACGGGTCTTGTGTTACACCGGTAGCTTGAAAACACCAGGAAATATCTTCATTATGCAACCAGACTGTATAACTAGGAAATGTCTAACCTACAGACTCTGGGATATTCGCATCAAGGTTGCTTAATTTTGATGTGAGTCATCGGTAAGTACTTATTTCGGATTGGGAATTTATACCTCTTAACCCTAACTATCCCTAATCCTCTCAAAATCCTTCTCCTGGTTTTGCCATGTGTACCAAATCCATCAAACTCCACCGGCTGCTTTTTGTTGGATTCAGGACTATAGACAAGCCATGGATGCTTTGCATTTGCCACTGTACCAATTCAATCAATGTCCAACAATTGGAGTACCTTCGATGGATTTTGGAGGATTTGGGATGGTTTCTAGCCAAAATGCCTAGGGGGTTCATAAATGTACACACATGTGTAGTGGTACATCAATTACAATAAATTATAAAGAATACAGTTTGATGCCTTGTTTCGGTGACTGCAAGGGTCAAAATCAGTCAAAATGTTGATATACTTACCAAGGTATATCTAGTGCACTTAAAAAGTCAAACTGTCAAACCTTACTTGTAGTAAGTACATTTACAGGTCAAAATGAGTCGACCGTTTTTGACTTGTAAAAGCATTGTCTGGTATTGTTCAGGGTGGTCAAAATGACAGTGAAAACTAGTCAAAAATGGGTCAACAGTCAAATATAGTCAGTTGATTGATTTTGACCTCTATAGCTACTTGCTACTTACCACTAAAGTGCAGCCAATTTATCCACAATGTTTCAAACACTTCCTATGTTTATACATGTACATTTGATTATTATTTCTTTATTGTAAAATTATTTTTTCCAATGAAACTAAGGATATCCCCAGTGCCTATAGGACTGTAAATCGTAAGACGAGAGGACAATTATCAAATAATGTTCAGGTTTAGATGTTGGAGGAAAAATCCCTCGACAAATAAATACTCTTGGGAAAAACCAATGTAATCAGGTTGAATACCTAATCCATGTGATGACTTGGGATCCGAGTGATTACCTAATCCACATGCCTGCTTAGGTCCAAGTGGGATTTGAAACCCGGGTCCACAGAGGTGAAAGGCAAGGAAAGTACTACAATGCCAACCAGGAGTATAATTTTCATGGATTTGATGCTCAAAAAAAAAATGAAAACTATCTTGGAACTTCTAAACTGACATTGTTTTATTTATCCAGCTAGAAGACATTGTCCACAAAGTTGATTGGATTGTGTGACCATTGCTGTAAAAAAAAAATGATTTGAATCATGCTGTAAACTTTACCTGGCTCAAGATCATCTTCTTCATTCTCCTGTAAAACCTCTTGTGGATCGCCGTCCTGCTGATCGGCACCCTCTGTTGTCAATTCCTCACCAACCTCCGTCTGCTCCACCTCGGCGGCTGCCATATTGTACAAGAGTTCCCAGGAGCCAGATGCGTTGGATCGTGGCCAATCGGTATCGGAGTCCTGATCGTGGTCATGCAGTCTCACCCTCTCTGGATATTCTTGGGTCAGTTCGTCGGCATCAAGGATTGTCCATTCCGGTTCAATATCATCTCCTGTGTCGTCTAAAAACGAGTCCGATTTCTTCTGGCGATACTCCTGTGGTCCTAGTACGGGAGCAGCATCTTCATGAACCTCACCGGATGGACTGACCAATGGGATGCTTTCTTCTACTTCTCCAGAGTTGGGGGCCAAGCTTTCCGCCTCTCTGTCTGCGATTGGTTGGGCTGTTGGACTGTGATTCTCTTGCGGTGGCTGTGCTGGTGTCTTGGTGTCCTTGATCACACGATCTGGTTGAACCTTGTTGGAATTCAGCCGTATGTATGTATCATCTTTTACAGCCGATCCTTTTAATCCTGCGAAGACAACAAGATCACAAAATAATCTTAATCTCAGATATTGTTTACACTCATTTAATCCTTCAACCTTGGATTTTTTTTGGGACTAAAACTTTGGACTAAAATAAGTTGTGTTAAAGAGTTTTCTGTACATGACAGAAAAACAACTAATTCCTCCAGGATTTATTTGTATCCCTCTTCGTATCGCGTGTATCTGTCATAGTTTTAAGAGGTATCTTGATATCTACAATGGACATGTAGATCCAACAGTCTGACTTAACCTTAACCCTGATCTTTTCAGTCATTCAACACATTCAGTGTCCGTCTCATCCTGTGAAACAACAGGTGTGCACATTATGGGCCTTGAGTTAAGCTGCCGAGGTCACATGTATTTGAATCACCGCTGATCGATAGCGAAGCATATTCACGTTTTTATCAGGGGTACGATTTGATAAAAGTAAAAAAATCCTGAAAAATGGCTAGTGGGCCTGGGTCTCCCTTTGGTCTAGAGGACAAAACCCCCTGAACCCGATTTACAGACTTTCCACATCCCCACAAACAAAAAACTAGAGGTTTGGACACAATACAGGCTACTTCTTTTTTCCTTGGTAGCTACTTCTCTTCTTTCAAGAAGATTTTGAGGCAAAGGGTGATTTGTAAAACATCCTGAAATCGGAAAAAATCTTGAGAAATCACAGGACTGGTCTTATAACAAACAAACAAAATCATCAGAATCACCATCTGCTTCTACAAGTATGATTACTCTCATTGAATCAATAATACGCTGCACGTGGATTTACACTAACCGTAACCACCCCAAATCCTGCAAAATCCTCCAAGGGGCACTTTTTGGGGGAAAATTCAGCACTGTTGGAAACTGGTACTTTCACCTCTTCAAATGGGGCAAAATTACTACCTGGCAAGAAGTACAGACCATAAGTGCTGAATATGAAAGATCAACAAAAATGCATGGTGCATTTTGAAGATAAGGGCAGGTTTCCAAAAGTGTACTATGGATTTTGGAGGATTCAGGAAGGTTCCTAGCCAGAATATCTAGGGGTTTAGGGTTGCATAATACTTGCAACATGATTAGTATTAAGAAAACTCTTTTCCTTCCAACCTGTGAAAGTTTCAGCTTATTGGGCCGGATAAATAAAAGTTAGCAATTGCTTATCTAGTAAAAGCTCAAGCAATAGCAATTGCTTAACAAGTAAAAGCTCAAGGTTAAGCAATTGCTTAAAAATGTATAAATAACCTTCTTCTTTGACTAGCACCTGTTGCTTGGGTGGGTTAGCAATTGCTTATGGGTATAACAATGATGGGAGGTCAGTTCCGATTAGCCTAGTGGTTGTATATGAGGCATGTGTTAGCAACATGGATGCTGCCGAAGAATTGGGGAGTGGTACAAATAGTGAGCAATCTTTGAACGAACTGTTCGTTAGTATAATCAAAGAGTACCCTGTTCTAATCGAGAAAAGTCAGTTGCCGGGGGTAAAAGACATGAAGGCAAATGCACTTAAAAAAACACAAATGTCAATTGCTACCAACACAGGTAAAGCCATGGATGAGAAGCAAATTTTGAAAAAGATAGCAAACATGAAAAGTCAAGTGAAGAAGAAAACAGATGGAATGCAAACAGGAAATAGGAAGATTGTTTTGGTTCCATGGGAACAAGATCTGTACAACATCTTCAAAGGGGATGAAAACCCGACTATTACGAAGATGCCATGCGCCATTTGTGCTGGTTTCAAACCAAGTACTTCGACTGCTGCTAGCCACTCCAAATTTGCAAAATTGAACCGAAATAATTTCCGGTATCTGGTAGGATTGACTTCATAACGATTTATTCTTTCATTGTACACCTTTTCATGTTCCCTTACATGCATAAACTCGGCCATGATGGCAGGAGTAATGCAACATGCAAGTGTTAGCAAATGCGTAAGCTCCTCATTTAGTATCTTGTAAAAATATTAGCAAGTGCTACAAGTCATTAGTAAAAGGTCTGGTTTATTTATATGCTTCCAAGCAAGTGCTAATCTCTCTAGTAATTGCTTAAAAATCATAGCATTTGCTTTTGCTAACTACTGGAAGCAATTACTTGCAAGTAATTGCTCACTTTTATTAATGAAGATTTAAGAAAATGACTAGTAAAAGCAATTGCTACTTTTTATTTATCCGGCCCATTATGATGTCGTTAATAAGAACTAAGTGACAATGCATTTAGCCACAGTGTATGCATTCCAACAAGGAATTCTAACAAGGGAAAAGTATTTTTTCAGTGACATCACTGATTGATACCATCATCAGATTTTAACATACTGAGCAAGTTTCAGATATAAATTTGACAATCTGCTTATTTCAGAATTACCAATCCAACGTCTTACCTTTGAGTACGGACATTTTACCAAACATGGTCTTATATTTGCAATCCTCAATTGATACTCGGTCATAAAACAATTTTTTTTAAAAAGAGAACAGGTTGAAGCTTATATGCATGCCCGACGGTGCAAGTTTAGTCACAAACTTTTGGTCAGTGGCTAGCATCTGTGGTCAACTCGTAGTCACACCTACATGCACATACATGTATATATGTACATGTACCTGTGTACATACTGTATCACATGTATACGTCAGTCCAGTCCTGGGGACTGATTTAACATATTAAAATAAGAATTGATGACTAGCTAAATGCTTCCTGTTTGAAAATGAGCTCAGACTTCTTGTCTGGAAAAAAAAAAAAAAAAAAAAAAAAAAAAATAATAATAATCAGTACAGGGAGCTTACCAAACACAGCATACAATGTTAGTTTGATTACAAATCATATCATATGAGTCAAATGGAATTGTTTTTAGATGTACGGATTAAAAATGTGGAGCTAGTTAGAACAGTCTGTAGAAAAACCTCAGAGACACAGAATCTTCATAAGATGTCAGTGACAGAATTATCAGTGAATAGGGAGCATGCTTTTGTGCCCAAATTTACTTGGATTCTGTTTGAAGAATTAAAAAAGGAAGACTTAAATATGAATGAGCATGTGACACACATGCAGACACACCCCTTTGTGATGCAGACACACCCCTTTGTGATGCAGACACACCCCTTTGTGATGCAGACACACCCCTTTGTGATGCAGACACACCCCTTTGTGTTACATACCCTATGTGGACATCCTTTTGTTCTCGTGTAGTTAATAAAAACACCTTCTTCAAACCATTGCCATTTGCACTGAAGATTCTTTTTGGAGCGGATTTTTTCTGTTTACCCCTTGATTAATTTACTCTATTTTGCAACAGAACGACCATACTAAAATGCTTTCTTTTTGAGAAAATTGAGATTTTTCTAATTCGTGAAAACCTTGTGCGGACGTGTGTAAGTCCACATAACGTCTCAAGAACCTGCACAGTGTGGACATCTTTTGTTTTCAGGACCACACAGCGTATGTAATGCTTGTCCACGGGCTGACACATTTGCCGACACATTTGCCGACACATTTGCTGACACACATGCATTTACAGCACACTTAATGCGTACATAATGCATACTTTAGTTTTCATAACCACTGCATATACACATGATGCCAATGACAAGTACAACAATCACTGTTTTTTTTTATCAGCAATAAAACAGTAACAATTTTCTCCAATAGAAACTATATTTCGGAGACACAAAACTCAAAGGAGGTTGTTTAAACACCCAATCTATCAATCTACCACAAAAATATTGCTATTTTAGCACACCTTTAATTCAAGATTTATTAGACAATTCAACACAGCATTCAAAGATTTGAAAATTTTTAATGGACATGAAACTTTGCAGGTTGGTTTCTATATACTTTGATTCTTATAAAGTATGGACGCTTTAGAGACATTTTACCAAACAGTATTTTTCTTTAAAAAAGATTTATCTTAAAGACACTTTTATAAATTTGTTTGTAAATAATGCATTCATACATAGGATTCTAGCCAGCCAATCGTCAGGAGTGTGACTTGACAAAAGTACAAAATCCTGAAAAATGGGTAGCAGGCCTGGGTCTCCCTTTGGTCTAGAGGACAAAGCCCCCTGAACCTCCTGGATATTTCATTTTGGAGGATTTACAGACTCTCCACATCCCCACAAACAAGAAATTCAATACAGGCTACTTCTTTTTTTCCTTGGTGGCTACTTCTCTTCTTTCAAGAAAATGTTGAGGCAACGGGAGATGACAGGCCTGATGTACATAATTATGTACATAATTATGTACATAATTATGTACATAATTATGTACATAATTATGTACATAATTATGTACATGTCTTGATAATATTCTTGAATGATATAAAGCAAACAGTGGATTTGTGTAGCCTTACGATATGTGCTGCAAGTGAAATCATTGCTGCAGTGATGACAATTATGAGGTACAATGTACATGTTGTATTATAACAATTACTTGCTGTAATTAAATAAAATGCATTCCAAATTAATTCCTTTTCTTTTTCCATCAAAATCTAGAGAAAATGCTGTATATGGTGACATGAAAACTGGTCCCTCAAACTGGTCCCTGGGGTCAGTTTTTGACCTTTTCATGGCTGTTACGCATTATGGTAAATGCCGAGAAGTTTCAGGTTTTGCCAGAGTGGGTCACAATGGACTATTCAGTTATACCAATCATATAGCCTACATTTTTCATACTGACAAGCCTACCCGCATTGTTAAGAGCATGAAGTTTGTGTTCTGATGGCTGAGTCGTCAGAATGTGGTTTCGAATCCCAACCGCGACCATGGTGCTTGTGTCCTTGAGCAAGACACTTTACCATAATTGCTTCTCTCCACCCAGGGGTAAATGGGTACCTGTGAGGGCAGAGTTGGTTGTTGTGTTTGATTAGCCCTTTATGTGCCGAAACGGCAGCAATTGAGCTGTATACTCCCCAGGGAGCTGAGATGGTTTCAGGAATGATTTATGAGCCTGATGAGCAGGGGTAATAATATAATGCGCCTTGAGCACCAGTTTGGTGGATACGTGTGCTATATAAGTCCACATTATTAGGTGTTCGGGTATGTACCCGAAACACCTATTGTTTTTGTACGTTTTTTTTTTTTTTTTTTACTTCTTCTTCTTCTTCTCCCCGACGTCTGTCCACAAAAAAACACATACTTGCAAACTTCACATGAACTTGAAACTTGGCATGTACTTAGAACTTAACAAGTAGATGAAACTCGAGTTGTGAGTGACCCCAATTTGACCTTACTTCCTGTCCAAACCGGAAGTCAAAGTTTAATATTTAAAAAAATCATATCTCAACAACCACAACAAGTAAATTGACATTTTTTGGACCATTGTATAGATTGTTAATTGTCGAAAAATATTTACAAAAACATGACCCCAATTTGACCTTGCTTCCTGTCCAAACAGGAAGTCAAAGTTTAACATTTAAAAAAATCATATCTCAACAACCACAAGAGGTAAATTCAGAGTTTTTCCACCATTGTACAGATTGTTAATTGTCAAAAATATTTTTAAAAACATGACCCAATTTGACCTTTACTTCCTGTCCAAACCGGATGTCAAAGTTTAATATTAAAAACTATCATATCTCAACAACCACAAGAGGTAAATTCACAATTTTTGTACCATTGTACAGATCGTGAATTGTCAAAAAATATTTACAAAAAGGTGACCCCAATTTGACCTTACATCCTGTCCAAACCGGAAGTCAAAGTTTAATATTTAAAAAAATCATATATCAACAACCACAAGTAGTAAATTGACATTTTTGCACCATTGTATAGATTGTTAATTGTCGAAAAATATTTACACAAAGGTGACCCCAATTTGACCTTAATTCCTGTCCAAACCGGAAGTCAAAGTTTAATATTTAAAAAATCATATCTCAACAACCAAAACAGGTAAATTCACAATTTTTATACCATTGTACAGACCGTTAATTGTCAAAAGATATTTACAAAAAGATGACCCCAATTTGACCTTACTTCCTGTCCAAACCGGAAGTCAAGGTTTAATATTTAAAAAAATCATATCTCAACAACCACAAGAGGTAAATTCACAAATTTTGTACCATTGTACAGATCGCTAATTGTCAAAACATATATACAAAAAGAGGACCCCAATTTGACCTTACTTCCTGTCCAAACCGGAAGTCAAAATTTTAATATTTAAAAAGATCATATCTCAGCAACCACAAGAGGTAAATAATTTTTTTTGCACCACTGTACAGATCATTAATTGTCACAAAATATTTAAACAAAGTTGACCCCAATTTGACCTTACATCCTCCCGAACACCTAGAGTTTGTGTCGAGACAAACTCTGAATCTCTAGTTATTATTATTATTATTATTATTATTATTATTATTATTATTATTATTATTATTTGTACCTTGAGTCTAAGTCTGAGTTTGATTCCCATGGATAGAGTGTGATTTGGAGTCATTGTACATGTATATGATCAGGCAATAGCCAATGGGGGGAGGGGGTTTGGGGGACAGTTGGCAAATCAAGCCTCAGTCAGGAAATCAAGCCTCAGTCAGCAAATCAAGCCTCAGTCAGCAAATCAAGCCTCAGTCAGCAAATCAAGCCTCAGTCAGCAAATCAAGCCTCAGTCAGCAAATCAAGCCTTTGTTGGCAAATAAACCACCAAGTTAAACCATCGAAGCAGGCTCCCCTCTCGGGAGAGAAATTGTTCACGCCTGACCTACCCCCTGTCAACAATTTCTCACGCCAAACCCCACCCCCTTCAACATTTTCATGATAATCCACCCCCCTTTGAATGTATTCTTTTTTTTTACCACAGCTGAAGTCAGTCGGATAATTGGCTTCCACCCCCCCAAAAAAAGATTATGCCTTCGCCTAAGTCCCTGCATATGGCGACTACAGTTCGAGTCATAATGTGATACTCTAAGCACTTTTTACCTCAAGTTCTTTTCAGAACTAATTACTACTCAATTGAGAATTTCACATGGTGTCGCCGCAATTAGTCTTACTTTTAAAAGCACTTTTCATCATTACTCCTTGATCTTTCTCAGCTCCCTGGGGACAGCAGAGCTGTGCTGCACTACATTGGCTGTCAAACACAACATCCATCTTTACTCATTTTAACTCCAGGGTAGAGATAAGCAATTACAGTCAAGTGCCTTGCTCAAGGACACCAGCGCCACGGTCACGGCCGGTCACGCAGATTCTGACGACTCAGCCATCAGAACACAAATCTAATGCACGAGACCACTCGACCAAACGGCACTCCGTCGAGTTCAAGTCTCACTGCAAGTACATAGACACTACTGCAGCATATCTACTGTCGCATCAACTTTAGCCATTAACATGTTAGTATACATTCATGTACATGTATGTACACCCCTAAACCCTTTCAAAACTGTGTATAATGCAATCACTCATTAAGACAGTTGACTAACACCTTACCTCTTTTCCCTGGTTTCTCAGCACGGAAACAAGATGACAGTCTTCTTCGCATCATCTTAACAGATGTGCATATATATATAAATCCCTTTTTAGAAACTACGATACACAGGCTAAATGCATTCCCCGAAAAGTTCCAGTCAGTGAAAATTAAAGAGTTCTCAACTTCTCATGCACCAGATGTAACACGCTCCGTGAGAAGTATCGCCGGTTTTATTTTCTACTGCTAGTCAAACGGATGTTTACTTCACTGAATCAAATCTATGCTCGGAGGTGTTGCTTTAATAAATGGGATTTCACAGAATGACAGCTGGGCACGGGGTCTAACTTGGGATTCAGTAAACTCCCCCATGTCATTTGTCGATTGAGACAGAAAGACAACTTAGGCACCTGAAATTTATCCATGATGGAAGGGAAACAGCACACGTCATTTTCAACAGGAAGCCCTAGGATGACTAACCCATGGAAACTTAAGGGGCAGCTTTCAAACACAAAGTTGACATTTGACAGGAACTTCAGGTTTGGTAAAAAATACAAAATACAAAATAATAATCAAGCCCTGACCTACATGTACCAACCAAAAAATACCTAAATTATTTCTTAAAGTTTGTTTTATTTTAATCGTAATTTTTTTAAATAAAATAATAAATGAATTTTGAAGTTTTTTTTCAAGTGCAAAAAAGAATATGTCAAACAAATATTATAAAAACTCATGAAATAAATATTAAAGTATAAACAGAAATACTGTAATAATTAAATAATTAAAAATCTTCAAGATTTGCAATAAGACAACACCTAAAATACAGCACTTCTTACATAATTATTTCCCTAATAACCCTGCTACTACAGCTGCACTTTAGCCCTAACCTTCACAAATCCCCTTTGCCAAAGTGAAGGATTTTGAAGGATTGAGGTTACATGCTACATGCTCTTTGCTAAAGTGAAGGATTTTGGAGGATTGAGGTTATTAGGCATACTTGCCTTTCCATGGTACATGTACATCCATGTTTGTTGTAGTGATTGCAAGGTCAGTGCTTGGGTCAGTGGACACTGTTTATTGCTCCATGCATGCAGGGAGGGTCCCTGTCCATGTACATGTATCACAGATTAGAAACACATGTGTGCATACATGTCATGTGCTTGCTTTACTACTGAAGGATTTTGGAGGATTCAGGTTATGTGTCAGCAAATGGGCCTAGGGAGTTAGGAAGGATTCAGGTTATGTGTAAGCAAATGGGCCTAGGGAGTTGGGAAGGATTCAGGTTATGTGTAAGCAAATGGGCCTAGGGAGTTAGGAAGGATTCAGGTTATGTGTAAGCAAATGGGCCTAGGGAGTTAGGGTCAGTGGGAAGTAGCTATAGTGGTCAAAACCAGTCAACTGTCTGTTGTGCAAATGTACACACAGGGGCATTCTTGACTGGTTTTGACTGTCATTTTGACCAACCTGAACAATACCAGACAATTCTTTTATCAGTCAAAAAACGGTAGACTCATTTTGACCTGTAAATGTGCTTATTGCACCGTAAGGTGTGACATTGTTTGACTTTTAAGCGCACTAGATATACCTTGGCAAGTATATCAACATTTGGACTGATTTTCACCCTTGCAGTCACAGAAGGGTTAAAATAATCATGTTTCTGTCGTAATTTTGTTGTTGTAAAATACCGTTCAGGTACAGTATATCCATTGCATTGTATTATTGATGACATAATCTGTCCCTCACACATTATTCTGTTTTGATGGACTAAGAAATTTTTATGGTTCATCAAGAAAAAAATATTAATCAATCCTTTTGATTTTAAATCTTACAGTACACTCTTGAAGGCAAACTTCTATTTTTAATTGTTGGCTGTGTGTCTAAGTATTCTAATCCATAGGAAATCGGATTAATGAAAAGATTATCAAAAATTATCAAAGATTATTCGACTTTGGAGTACAGTAACAAGTATAATGTGCATGTTTGTGCCTTAAACCATAACCACCCCATATCCTGCAAAATCCTCCAAGGAGCACTTTTTGGGGAAAATTCAGCACTGTTGGAAACTGGTACTTTCACCTCTTCAAATGGGGCAAAATTACCTCCTGGCAAGAAGTACAGGCCATAAGTGCTGAATATGAAAGATCAACGAAAATGCATGGTGCATTTTAAAGATGAGGGCATGTTTCCAAAAGTGTACTGATGGATTTTGGAGCATTCAGGAAGGTTTCTAGCCAGAATATCTAGGGGGTTAGGGTAAATGTATAATGCTTGCCCACATGATTGGTATTAAGAAAACTCTTTTCCTTCCAACCTGTGAAAGTTTCAGCTTATTATGATGTCGTTAATAACAATAACAAAGAAAAGCTTTAACATTGTATATTTGGAAATTTGATGTGTACTATAATTGGTTTTGTTTACAATTTGACAGTACAAAGTGTAAAAAAGATGTTTACTTAGGCTGCCAGATTTCTTGATGCCTGAACCAGGCTTAAAGGGACAGTATCATCACGATCAGAGCAGACTTTCAACAGGGCATGGAATCGGTGTTTTAGATGAACATAGGTGACTCATTTATGCAGCAGCAACGGTAAAATGATCTTATCATGTGGGTATAACATGTACTTTCATTCACTGAGTTAATTTAAAACTAGCACCCAGATTCCATGCCCTGTTCATCGTGACAATATTGGCCCTTTAAAGGAAAGGAACAGCATTGGTTATAACCAGGTTATCAAATTAACAAATTATGATCTCAGGCCTGGAATTTTCATTCTTGTAGGGGCAAGGCCCATTTTCCTGAGTCAAGGGCACTTCTCTAAGAGAGTGTCGTGGCCGAGCGGTCTAGCTTACCGGACTCAAGTTCTGGTGTTAGCAGCAGAATGTGGGTTCGAATCCCGGCCGTGACACTTGTGTCCTTGAGCAAGACACTTAACCATAATTGCTTCTCTCCACCCAGGGGTTAAATGGGTACCTGTGAGGGCAGAGTTGGTTGATTAGCCCTATATGCACTGTAATGGCAGCAATTGAGCTGTATACTCCCCAGGGAGCTGAGATGGTTTCAGGAATGATTTATGAGCCTTATGAGCCTTATGAGCAGGGGTAATAATATAATGCGCCTTGAGCACCACTCAGTTGGTGGATACGTGCGCTGTATAAGTCTACACATTATTATTATTATTATTATTATTATTATTATTATTATTAAGAATATCAGAATGTCTACGGGAACATTTTTAAGGTCAAAAAAAGTGTCTCCAGTTTCTGGTCATAGATTGGCTTCAAAATTGGTGTGGTGACGCGTTTTTTTTTTATGTTCTTTTGCAACCAGTGAAATACATGATACATGTATACGCGGTTATTGGAACCAGACCAAATTTCCCATACGCAAAGTATGGTGGCTAAGAGAGGCCTCACAAATCGGGCAAACGTTCATACCCTTATGTGAAAAAAGTCCTTTAAAACACAATCGATCCAGCAATTTTGGTTGCAATTGGACATGCTGACGGGTAGGTCTGAGGTGATGCTCGCAGAGACCAGAAACTGCAGACTTTTTTTGGGGGGGGGGGCCTTAGGGGCACCAAGGCCAAGACTGGGACAATGGAGGCCTCCGTGACATCCCAGGCCTGTTATCTAAAAAGCTTACTTAGTGTTGAGTTGGTAACAGAATCGATCATCCTGATAAGTTATTCTGAAGTACTTTTATCTTAAATGTCAAAATGTCAAAAGTGACTTCGCATATTATGCATTTGAAACATGATTCTATACAGTGCGTCCATCAACAACAGAACAACTGCGCATTGACAGACACTATATGACACAGTGCGCAAGTTTTGCTATAAAGCATGCAGCACATGTGAACTATTTTTTTCTGAAACCGTTGTTCAAGATTGGCCTGTGTTTGACCCACACAGGTCATTGTCGATTCAGCTTTCTGGTTGGTAAGTGTGACTTCATTGCAACATAAGCCACACCTCCTTTCACATGGTTCCAAAATGTTTCTGGCAACATACAGAAATTAATTGCATACATTTATGAATTACAGAAGTAATCATAAAACTGCTACAGATGAGCGTGATTTATGTTATAAATGCAAAAGATTGGAACCTTAGTAATTTCATACCAATTCAGTGAGAGAAATGTATTGAAATTGTGAAAAACATGAAATAATCTTTCTCAGTCTATGTAATTACACAGTGAATTATTCCTGCCTTAGAGCCACAATTTGAAAAATGAGAGTGTGTACTATCAATACATAAGCATATAATAATAATCATACGCGATTCTTATAAAGTGCACATATCCTAGCAACTAGATCAAGGCGCTGTACATTATTACCCCTGCTCATCAGGCTAATAAATCATTCCTGAAACCATCTCAGCTCCCTGGGGAGTATATAGCTCAATTGCTGCCATTTCGTTTAAGTGCATCAATCTACCAAGGTAGAGAAATGTGTATGTTTGTGTAGTTCAAATATGAGTCCTGCTCTCACAAAACCAGGTGAAAGTCGGCAGAAATAC
This sequence comes from Zoroaster sp. YZ-2022, assembly GCA_029582265.1. Lineage (NCBI taxonomy): Eukaryota > Metazoa > Echinodermata > Asteroidea > Forcipulatida > Zoroasteridae > Zoroaster > Zoroaster sp. YZ-2022. Next base: position 3,839,394 of record CM055833.1, on the reverse strand, counting down.
TTGATGATTTTGAGTGTTTGAAGGTTTTTTTTTATCACCTAGTCCCATCCCCAGTGTGGTACAGTTGGGTATCACTCACTGGGGATGGGATTAAATGATAAAAACTCTTAATAACACCCTGGAAATTGATAAAAACCATCAAGTGTTTCTGGCGACTTTTTCCTGGTTTTGTGGGGAACAGGTCTCATATGTAAATAGTACTATGTGTATGTACACAGGAATGGATGTCAACACCAGCCTACCTGCCAGAGGTAGATAAATTTATCACTGGGCAGGTAAAAATTATCAGGCTGGCAAGCGGGGAACTTTTTAAGAGAATTACACTTGACAGCTTACCAATTACTAGGGGTTAAGGGCTGTGCATTTTCGGTTATTTCGGGAACTGGATACCCGAAATTGGAAATCTTCGAATACCCGGGTACCTGAAAACAATTTTGTAAAAACACATAAATACTCCCGAATGTATAAAATAACCAATACGAACACAAGTTTCAAACAAAATCCGGCAAGTCTGTGAAAGGCTGTCAGCAAATGTTTCTTCTAAAGCCTTCATCTAAGTTTTCTTCATTTTGTCAGCAAACAATGAGGGACTACCATAATTTTGTGTGGTTTAAAATGTTCAGTTGGAATTTTAATAAGTCGTTTACGGGTAATTGGAACGGGTAATTGGAACGGGTAATTGGAACGGGTAATTGCAACGGGTAATTGGAACGGGTAATTGGAACGGGTAATTGGAACCGGGTAATGACATTTTCGGTCGGGTATCCAGATACCCGGATACCCGGCACAGCCTTACAAGGGGGTTGGTAAAATGTCTGTTGGACTAATTCATTTTGTTTATTTACATGTGTACCTGCCCAACTGGCATGTGTTCAAAGAACATGGTAAGGAACAAGCTTTCATATACATGTACACGTACACAATTTGCACACTAAGTGACTACTGAATAATCAGTAGCCTTTGACACAAATGAATCACAGGAAACAGATGAACAGTTAATCTCAAATAGGAGTCTGAGACAAGGACAAGCTTAACAGCTCACCATCATGACTTCTGACATTTCCTAAAATAATCACCAGGTGTACATCTTGATTTACAGCACTATAATTGTAGGCCTACATTGTGACAAATTTGAGTACACTGCTAGTACAAACTAAAGCATGTTTATTTGTTCATATTTATGTACAACACTGGGTAATGTTGGTGAAACTGCACTGCTTACTAAGAAATGCTTACTTTCTTGGAATCAAGATACATGTAAACAAGCAACCTGCGAAAGTTACAGCTTATTGTGTTGTGTCGTTTTAACCCTAGGCCCATTTGCTTACACATAACCTGAATCCTTCCCAACTCCCTAGGCCCATTTGCTTACACATAACCTGAATCCTTCCTAACTCCCTAGGCCCATTTGCTTACACATAACCTGAATCCTTCCTAACTCCCTAGGCCCATTTGCTAAATACATAACCTGAATCCTTCCTAATTCCCTAGGCCCATTTGCTTACACATAATCTGAATCCGTCTTAACTCCCTAGGCCTATTTGCTTGCACATAACCTGAATCCTTCCTAACTCCCTAGGCCCATTTGCTTACACAGGATTGGATTTTGGAGGATTTTGAAGGATTTTTATTGTTCATTAACAATGCTTCTAAGGGAGTTAGGGTTAATTCAGTCTGTGCTGTGCACTGAATAAAAAAATTGTAACATTTAATCCTCAATAAAAAATATCGCGCACTTTTCTGTCAAATTCTGTCCGACGTGATTTTAAACACTCTTGAAACAAGCCCCGCTGGAAGACGAATGATGACAGTCTAATCACTGTTTTCGTGACAAAACAACCGCTGGAAGATGAATGAAGTTTTTAAATTTTTTTATGTTTTACAAAACATTTCAGGACAGCAATTCAACATAAAAATTCCCTTTTTTTCTCGACGAAGATGAAAGCTTTTCAGATGGAAACATTTCTCTAAAGCTATGATTTGTGTAACAACTTTACATCACATATAGATAATACATGTAGTTTGGATAATCTGGTTATACGACATAAAACACAATAAAGGGGGCCACTTACCTACCATCACATTAGCAGTTTTTCTAATGGTTGTAATTTTTTTTTTATATCTGAAACCACCCAAAAAGAATTTCAACATTTGAATAGACATGCATGCTTATCCTAAAGATAATTTGAGTTGATTATTACTATTATTTTTTTAATTACCCTAAAATTTCCATCAACAAATGGACGGAAAAGTGAGTTAACTTTTTCCGTCCAATTTTTATGGAAATTTGAGGGTAAAAAAATAAATAAAAAATAAAAAAATTAAATAAATCAACTCAAATTAGTTCTAGTATAAGCCTGCATGTCCATTCACATGTTGAAATACTTTTTGGTCGGTTTCAGGTACTTAAAAATAAATAACCATTGGAAAAACTGCTAACGTGACGGATGCAAAGTGGCCCCCTTTATTGTGTTTTATGTCATACACAGTACATTGTATCTTCCCTTTAACATCACTAAACAGTGCGCAGGTCATGTACATGTCTGTGCAAACACATCATGTACATATGTACAAATAACAAGTTTGTACCTTAGAACCAAATTATTAGACACAGTCTGCCACAAGAGGGCACTGTTTGCAATTTCCAGTCCAAAGTTTTTCAAAAGCATACAGTTGCGGATGCGACAGTCTAGATGGACTAAGACATGTCTATGGTTCATCTGTAAATTCAGAAAAAAGGTTGTGCACATACTCATCTGTATGTGAAATGATCTATCACGACAAATCTGAATTTTATCAGAACCAGACCAAAATCAAGAGATGTCCAATGTAGCTTCACCATTAGGACAAAAAAAGTCTCCAGTTTCTGGTCATAGGTCGGCTTCAAAATCGGTGCGGTGACAGGTTTTTTTAATATATATTTTTTTTATTAATTTTTTTTATTAATCCTTTCTTTTTGCCAACCAGTGGAATACGTGATACATGTATACGCGGTTATTGGAACCAGACCAAATTTCCCATACACAAAGTATGGAGGCCAAGAGAGGCCTCACAAATCGGGCAAACGTTCATACCCCTATGTGAAAAAGTAATTTAAAACACAGCACGGCAGAATTCCAATTGATCCAGTAATTTTGGCAAGCGAACATCGTTTCATTTCCCAAAATTAGAAAACTAAATATACCGATGTGTGGGGTTTGAGGCAAAGCACGCGCATACCAGAACCAGAGACTTTATATTTTTGGCCTTATCTAGTCTAGTTATAAAACTGACATTCTAAAATCACTAGGCATGATAATTCCTAGGGTCAAGACAAGCAAAGAAGGCATATTTATATAAAATTCACTGATTGTATTTTGATTATCTATCTATAGCCATATTTCATCTAGATACAATACAATGAATCCTCCAACAAACTTAAATCCTCCATTCTGATTGGTCAACACCTACATGTATATCTCATGGCTAGAAACCATTTATACCTGAAACTAAGAAAGGTACAAAAATAAGAATTTTTTTTACTATCATAGCACCTTTTCTACAAAAATATACACCTATTCATTAATACAAACAAATTTCACTTACTGTATTGTAATATTATGATATTTGTTTTCAGTTTGTGATGTGTTCAATCATTAATGTTTCTCAAAATATACGGTGTATTTAAAATTTTGTCAACATAAAACTTACTCATGAGTTCTAGTAATAAACTTGGAATATCTGCTTGTGTACGAACAATCATTCCATCATGTTTTAACAAATAATTAACAAAACTTTTTACAATCCATCTTGACATCTTGAAACCAAGCGTAACCGATCACAAACTTTGGTTGACGTTTGGTCAGAACAATGACGTCATCACAGCACAACTGAATTCGCGAAAACGCTTAACCAGTGACCGAAGCCCAAACATATTTCTGGTTACGGTTGTGAAAACGCGTCCCAGAAAGCCTTGGCTAGTGTAATGACAGGATATTGTATTTGTTTTTTTTGTCAGTACTGTATAGATATCAAGGGTACATCAGATCATTTTTTTTAATTACTTGGTTTACGGAAAACAATTTTATGGAAAAGAAAAAAAACCAGCATCACCGATTATGGGCACTCAGCGGCATAGCCAGGACTTTTTCAGTGGGGGGGGCACAGGGGGGGGGGCATTGCTTTTCAGTGGAGGGGGGGCCTAGGGGGTATAGGTTTTTTCCCTTTTCTTTTTCTTTTCTGTTTTTTGGGGCACTATGAGGATTTTTCATGGGGGGGCACCTTGGGGGGCACTGGAAATTTGTGGGGGGGGGGGCACGTGACCCCCAGGCCCCCCCGTGGCTACGCCGCTGTGGGCGCTTTCCTATTAGAGCACCCTCAGTCATTGATTGTTTTCATAGTCTGTACACGGACTCACAACACCAATGATTCGTAGTTCACTGACTGGCAACCAGGTGTTTTTTGTTGTTGTTTTCTCATTTTGCAGTTAAGGCAGGCCGGGGAAGCGATTTACGGTGTGGCACAGTGAGGTAAATGAAATACGAGAACACCAATATGTGCTGCATGCACGGAAAGTTAAAACAGAGCCACTGAAATGAAAACAATATCTTCATGATCAACAGGGCATGGAATCGGAGTGCTAGTTTTAGATGAACTCAGTGACTGAAAATAATATCCCACATGATAAGGTCATATTACCGTTGCTGCTGCATAAATGAGCCAGTAATTGTCAGTCACTGTGTTCATCTTAAACTAGGACAGCGATTCCATGCCCTGTTGAAAGTCTGCTCCGATCGTGACGATGTTGTCCCTTTAAAATGTACTTAGCATATGTCCAGAACTCTTATTGAACATTTCCAGCCTAATGAAATGACAGTTTGAAAAACAATTATAAATCACAACATTTTTGGTTTTGTTTTTGAGAAAACTGGTTATGTTGAGCATCTGTAAGTGTTCTGGACATATGCTATGTAATTAAAAATGACCTGCAATTTTTTTACAGAATTTTTGTGAGGTTTATAAACAGTTTATTTTATACAATATCTCATAACTCTAACGTTACATGATAATGCTGAGTTTTGATCATCGCAACGATGCCCTTGGCAGCAGGTGTTGTAAACTCAGATGTCAGTGTAATTAACTAACCTACTGTCTGTGGCCCATCGGACTGTTGTATCCGACCGCCACTTTTTCTATCCAAATATGACAAATATCACAGATTTTCCTTTAAAAGATGACATAGGATTCACTTAAGGTGAGCAAAGTGTAGTCAAGTGAGGATTGGAAATGATATTTTGGGAGATTTTGAGCAATGAATGTATGCACATCCAGTGAGCTGTTGGGCGTTGGCCATTTTGTCGTCTGCTAAAATACATGCAATAGACATTGTGCACAAGTGGCGGTTGGATATGAAATTCTTTCCAAACAGGGCAGAATAACATGAGTCAAATCGTGTGCTTGCAACCAACTTGTAAGTTTGCCAAAGAGGGAAGGAGCCAACTTGTAAAAATACATGATTCAGACCCAAAAAGTCTGACATCTCATATTTTTTTTACACCAATGTAATCTGTACTCACCCATCCATAGTCGTGTGCCCAAATTGTAATTTACTGGAGTAAATTACAATTTAATGGATGTGAGCAAACCTATACGAGAAGAAATGTTCAATGCTAAAGAACATAACAATGATGATGCAAATTGATGATGTAAAAATGTCGATTGTTTTGTCCGGAAAATGGACATCAGCAGCATACTCGATAACGCCAGCAAACCCGGGGTTGCGATTTTCCCCAGTTTTTTCTCAATGTAAACAACCCACCTGAGCTGCTTTCACGATCAGTGATTCCGCTGTCTCAAAAATCTGCAGAGGATCACCTCCAAACTCTTGCAAAAGAAAGAGGAATTTCGCTCGGTACCGCCTTTCTCACCACACACATCGGTGCGCTGCCATCTTTGATCTGGCGATTCCACCTGTTATTGTTCGATTGGAATCAACCATTTCATTGTATGGGGTAAAGAATATGAATTGGGTTTTTTTGGCAGTATAAAATTGTGATTTTAAAACACCACTCACGCGAAATTTAATCCTAAAAACAAATCAAATAATTATTTTGTACTGATTTATAATAATTAGGACACAATTGATTCATAGATACAAGGTAACTGATAATAATTTATTAAAACAGACACCCAAAATAATAGATCAATCTTTTAGGAATGTGTCTATTATTGTCAGTCAAAATACAGGAAGTGAATATCAGGTGGTTTTGAAAGGATCGTTCAGAAACGAAACCAAACACTACCTGGCTGTACCTGTATCACTGGAGAAGATTTTATGAAAACGAGATTGTAGTGGATTATTTATTGAAGAATATGTAAGTGCTGTTAAGATTACTTCTTTGCTTTCTAAATACCATTCGCATGTTTTAACTTACTGTTTTTTTTTCCGTGAGGCGTAAATCTTTGTCATGCCCAATGAATAAAATGAGATTGATTTTTGGTATACATGGAATTTCGATTTCGAAGGGGGGGTGAATTAAGCAACCCCAAGGCCCCCCTCCCACCCCGACCTCCACTGGTGCGCGGTTTGGACGCCTCTCTTTTTCTTTGTATTTACCTTTTTCTAGTTGATGGAAAGTAAATTACTTTAATTGCAATTTACAAACATTTACATGGACAGTAAATAAGTTAAAGGGACAGTATCATCACGATCACAGCAGACTTTCAACAGGGCATGGAATCAGTGCCCTAGTTTATGATGAACACAGTGACTGAAAGTTACTGGCTCATTTATGCAGCAGCAACGGTAATTATTTTCAGTCAATAATAGGAGTGTCGTGGCCGAGCGGTCTAGCTTACCGGACTCAAGTTCTGGTGTTAGCAGCAGAATGTGGGTTCGAATCCCGGCCGTGACACTTGTGTCCTTGAGCAAGACACTTAACCATAATTGCTTCTCTCCACCCAGGGGTTAAATGGGTACCTGTGAGGGCAGAGTTGGTTGATTAGCCCTATATGCGGTGTAATGGCAGCAATTGAGCTGTATACTCCCCAGGGAGCTGAGATGGTTTCAGGAATGATTTATGAGCCTTATGAGCAGGGGTAATGATATAATGCGCCTTGAGCACCACTTAGTTGGTGGATACGTGCGCTATATAAGTCCACACATTATTATTATTATTATTAATAAGTTAATCTAAAACTAGCACTCTGATTCCATGCCTTGTTGATCGTGACAATATTGTCCCTTTAAAATAAATTATGATTTTCTAATGCACATTGCACATTGATAAATGTGCAATGTGTATTTGAACTTTGGACTGTTAGACAATACTTTATTTTGTGAAATACGTTATTTGGGAGTTTGGGGGAAATTTACTTCCTTATACAGAAAACCAAATACCGAAAGACAAGGAATTAATATACAGTTTACGCATATTTAAATTTTGGGACCAATTTTTGAGAAATTGTGTAGGAAATACTTAAGAATATTTTAAAACAAACTACATGTATGACCCTCAATAATTTTTCTAACGTAAAATAAAGTGCTACTGAGGAGTAAAATAAAAATTACTGGACCCAAAATGATCTGATGAATAATCCCCACCCCATAACCCAGGACATAAAGTGGGAGGGAACCCCCTATCCCCAAGGATCTATACTCATGAAACACATCCATGGTGATATGTCCCAAATCATCTCTCATCAAATGATATGTCATTGATTTACAGATGCGGGTCATGGAATCCAACTCTGGAAGTCACACCCACAGATTCTTAATAAAGCACCAATGGGATGGCACGCCCATTGACCACGCCCCAATCACAGTAACCATCTCAAGAGATCCAAGCAATGTATCATACGTTATATTAGAAACGGAGGCTCCTTTCTTTAATGATCCTGAGACACCACCCCAGGGGCAGCCTGGCCAGCCATACAATGGTCTCTGGGATTATGAAGGTATATCTACTAGTTTAATTAACGTAATTATTGAAATTCTGTTATTCTTACTGAAAAGCTTGACAAATGTAAAAAATCCTGAAAAATGGGTAGTGGGCCTGGGTCTCCCTTTGGTCTAAAGGACAGAGCCCCCTGAACCTCCTGGATGTTTAATTTTGGAGGATTTACAGACTCTCCACATCCTCACAAACAAACTCGAGGTTTGGATAGAATACAGGCTACTTCTTTCTTTCCTTGGTGGCTACTTCTCTTCTTTCAAGAACATATTGAGGCAAAAGGAGATTTGTAAAAAATTGTGAAATCAGGAAAAATCCTGAGAAATCACAGGTCTGATTAATAGCAGGTCACATCTGTTCATTCAGGGGAGGGGTGAGATCTCTTTGAAGTAGTACTGGCTCATTAGAGGGATTTGGACTGGGCTAAAGTTACTTTCCATGCAAGTAGGCAAAGTCAACCCCTATGGGTAAAAAACCCTTGATTGGGATTTCTTCTAACAAGGGTGGGAGTTGTGTGCAAGCTCTCAGAAGTAGTGTTGGCTCACCAGGGTGGTGGTTGAATAAGCAAGGGTAGCTATTTTTTCTTTTGCTTTTTTTCTTTTCAAAGTAAATATTTTGATATTTTTCCATCCAGTTTACGGGTTGTGGTCAAAAATGCTAATTGAATATTTGTTTTTCCCAGTTAGAATTTAACAAGATGGTTTCAATAGGGGAAAGTATATTTCTGGGGAACTTGTTTTTAATATTTTTTTAATGGCAAGCAGAAGTTGGGTAGTTCAGCTTGGTGATTTGCTTACCCCAACCCCATTTATTTTTTACTTTTTACTTTTTATTATTATTATTTGTTTGTTTGTTTAGAATACATTCCTTTCTCTTGATCTCCTTTACAACGATCTTTTAGTTAATGTCAATATTTTATTACTTTCCCATTTTCTTTCAAGTTGTTGAGGCTTTCTTCCTTGGAGATGGTGACAGATACCTGGAAGTGGAGCTTTGTCCGTGAGTATTTAGGAAGGACTCAAAACATTTTTACGTGGGAAACTCAACATTTTCAATGATAAAACCTGAAAGTTGTTCAATGTGAGAAAAATGATTGGGTCGTCGGACTATTACAAGTTAACACTGATAACTACCAAATTAAACAGATACACGAGACTGTACATTTAGATTTGTATTTTCTTGTTTTATTAGGCATGGCCAGCACTTAGTTCTTATGCTGAATGGTGTCAGAAATTGTTACAAGGTAGGCCAATCATGGCTGTTCAAATTGTACTTCAAAACACAATCTAAATAATGGTTATTGGCCTTACGAACCTAGCAGGTTCTTTCTCAAAAGGGAAAATGGGTGGGAATACAAACAACATACATACTTACTTTTATGTACTTACTTTTATGTATGTTGTTTGTATTCCGTCCCATTTTGCCTTTGAGAAATAACCTGCTAGGTTCGAAACGTAAGGCCAGTAACAATTATTTTGCATTTATACTACAGGTCCTTGAGGTTAGTAAGCAGTTTACAACAGCTAATGCTCTATTTAAAATTATTTACAACCAGTTTGATTTGAACCAGTTTTCAGTGTACACACACATTATATAAAACTAACTGCTTGAAATTTTGTTTGTTTCCAAAATTTTTCACAGACTGAACTTTCTCTTGATTTCCAATCCACCATCACCGATAAAACATGGAAGGGATATGCTAGGATACCCCTAGAGTACTTCCCACAAGGAGTAAGGAAATTCAATGCCTATGCGATCCATGGATCAGGAAGTGATAGAATGTACGAGGCTTTGTATCACGTACCGAGGGACAAATTCACAAATCCAGACTTGTAAGTTTAGGCCAAAATAGATATAATAATGTAAGGCTTTGGTTTCTGATCTTCAAGTGTGTTTACCTACAGAATTCCTGCTTCTGTGTTACATGTATGTAGCCAGTATTGCTACATGCATATTATTTGCCAGAGGGGTGTCTCATGGGCGGATCCAGAACATTTTAGGGGGGGGGCTGAGAATCAAAAACAATTATTTTTCAGTACTACAAAAATTACAATGAAATAATCAAAGGGAGAGAAAAACAAAGCACACTGTGGGAATGGGAGTGTGTTCTCCCCTCTCTCTCTCTCTCTCTCTCCCTTTAAAAATTTTTTTTTTTTTTTTAAACGATTTTAGTGGGGGGGCTACAGCCCCCTTAGCCCCCCTGGATCCGCCAATGTGTCTGGGTGTCTTTTGGACACCCTGTTTCAATTTTGGACACCCTATTTCATCTGTCATTTACATGTACAAGTATTGTAAGTGAACAATTTGGACACCCTGTTTTGAAATTTCCAGCAACTGTGGACACCTTATTTCTAAATCCTGGCTAACGCCTTGCTACATAGCCTTTATACACAAATCGTAAAATGTCTGGAAATGCATCCATACTTAAGAATATTTGCCTAGATGATTTTGTTAGTTACAAGCCAAGCATTCACACAACATGTTTGTACTTTCGCTGGTATATGTAGTCTGTTTTATAGATGATGTGACCGTTATAGACGATGTTTACAAAATTGTGGCGGAGACATGTTTTCTGCCTGGCGGTATGCACGCTCATACTGTTTTGGTTTAGACGTGATGTCACGGGTCACATCGTCTCATTGATCTCCATCACCACTATAACAGAGGTAAATGCATAGTCTATAGATGATGTATCAAGTGACGTCACACCTAAACAAGATGCGCGTGCATACCGCCAGGCAGTAACGTCCTGTTTGTGGTTTAGGCGTGACATCACAGGTCACATCGTCTCATTGATTTCCATCATCACTATAACAGAGATAAATGCATAGTCTATAGATGATGTATCAAGTGACGTCACACCTAAACAAGATGCGCATGCATACCGCCAGGCAGTAACGTCCTGTTTGTGGTTTAGACGTGATGTCACGGGTCACATCGTCTCATTGATTTCCATCATCACTATAACAGAGATAAATGCATAGTCTATAGATGATGTATCAAGTGACGTCACACCTAAACAAGATGCGCGTGCATACCGCCAGGCAGTAACGTCCTGTTTTTGGTTTAGGCGTGACGTCACAGGTCACATCGTCTTTACTGTTAAGCAAAATACTTGCCGAGCAAAATTCTCAGCTTAGCAGCTCTATGAAATCGGACCCTGTGCTTGCGGGGAATTTTTTTCAATTACCCTATTATAATACAGAGCACATGACGTCTATACATGTATGTACACAAAGTGTGCCAGTCATGTTATAACCTAGTCCACAAGAACAATGGATTTGGGCCATTCATGACATTGTATTCCGCGGGTATCATCAGCAAGGTCTCAACAAGAAGCAGTGCCTTCTGGGTGACTTGCCGTTGCCGACATGCGCCAGATGAAATTTAAACATGTTAATAATGTTTCCAATGCTATAAATTCGCCTAAAAGTGTATGCATTTGTGGCATTTTGTGTGACACTCTGCTGTAGTCAAGACGTATCTAGTTCTTGTAAAGCTGTCTTCCAATACTTTTTTACTTCAACTGACATCCCTAGATAAGGGTTACTATTAATTAACCTTTTTGAGGCATGGGAGACACAAAAGGAAGGTACTTCTGAGAATGAGTAAATATTAAGTAAATACAAGAGTCCAACCACTTTAAACAGCGTCCTCATATTGTGTTCCCCATGAGATTGTCTTAAAAATCATCACGATTAGAGCAGACTTTCAACAGGGCATGGAAATCGGTGTCCTATCTTATCAGATGAACACAGTGACTGAAAATGACTGGCTTACTTATGCAGCAGCAACGGTAATGTGACCTTATCATGTGGGGTATTATTTGCAGTCACCGAGTTGAAGGCACAGTATCGTCATGATCAGAGCAGACTTTCAACGGGGCATGGAATCGGTGTCCCAGTTTAAGATGAACACAGTGACTGAAAATGACTGGCCCATCTTGTTCTGGAACTAGCAAATCGCATTGAGCGCATGATACCCCAAGGCAAGGTAGTCAAATTCTATGTCTGTGCTCATCATGCATGCAAACATTTGAAATACAATGCCATAGACTGGATTGTAGCAGGCTGGCAGACTTCATGTAGGTAACAGACATCCGATTGCGCTTAATGGCTGTACACAGGGGTGTGATTGGTCAGTTTTGAAAAATCTGCGTAAACTTTGCGAGGGGGTATTGGGGCTGCTGTTGTTAACAGCGCTGGGGTGAAATCTATACTTCAGAGCATTTGCTTTGCTTTCCTTTCCTTTATTGCTTAAATCTTTAAAATCTGGAGGATCACAACACTGCGATTTGTAAAATCCAGACAAATCACACCCCTGTGTTTAACAAATCTAATTTCTGGTCGGTCAAAGATTTTTGATAGATAGCCATCTGTTGGCCTATTATGTTTGGTCTTGTCTGGGACTCTGGATATACAATGTTTCTTATATTTTCTTTTTCACACTCTTCTCTTTTACAGCCACCGTTTAGAATATTTTCAGGAAATTGATTTTGGGGTCATTATTCCCAAAGATGTGTCTTCTACATCATGTAAATCACAATGGGTACTGCTTGACAAAAAGTAAGTCATCATAATTAACCCTAACTACCCCATATCCTCCAAAATCCTCCAAGGGGCACTTTTTAAGAAAAATTCAGCACTGTTGGAAACTGGAACTTTCACCTCTTCAAATGGAGCAAAATTATTACCTGGCAAGAAGTACAGGCCATAAGTGCTGAATATGAAAGATCAACGAAAATGCATGGTGCATTTTAAAGATAAAGGCATGTATTTTGGAGGATTCAGGAAGGTTCCTAGCCAGAATACCTAGGGGGTTAGGGTTAATAAATCCTCGTAGATTTGGGCCATGGGTGTTTAATTGTATGTACAGATTATACAGTAAAATTAGTGAAAATAAGTTTATGAAATGAAGGAAAATAGTTTCTCAGATTTAAAATTCATTAAAAAATTCATGAATCATGTTTCCCCTTATTGTCAATATCTGCATATCTAAAAGGGTATAGTTTTAACAAAAACTCTTTGTTGAAATCCAAATTAATTATGTTTAAAAATATATGGTTTTAAAATATTTAGTCAAATATCAACTGGCATTTTTCAGTCTTTAATTTCATCCAAGCTCACATGAAATTGCCTAAACCTACATGTATAATAAAATTGACATTATGCACTGCATATATGTACAGTTGTACAATACTTATTATGTACATGGCCCCCGCCCCCGCCCACCCATGTGCCTGATATTGCATTGTGAACAAATGTATACGACATAAACACAATAGCAAATATTTTGCATCCGTTACGTTAGCAGTTTTCCAATGGTTGTTATTTATTTTAAGTACCTGAAACCGACCAAAAAGTGTTTCAACATGTGAATGGACATGCAGGCTTATACTAGAACTAATTTGAGTTGATTTATTTTATTTTTTTATTTATTTTTTTACCCTCAAATTTCCATAAAAGTTGGACGGAAAAAGTTACCTCACTTTTCCGTCCATTTGTTGATGGAAATTTTAGGGTAATTAAAAAAATAATAGTAATAATCAACTCAAATTATCTTTAGGATAAGCATGCATGTCTATTCAAATGTTGAAATTCTTTTTTGGTGGTTTCAGATATTTAGAAAAAAATTACAACCATTAGAAAAACTGCGAACGTGACGGTAGGAAAGTGGCCCCCTTTATTGTGTTTTATGTCATATACATGTACATATTCTAGAATGGTACACGTTACACCATGGTATATGTAACCCGCTCTGGCAAAACCCAAAACTTCTTGGCATTTACCATAATGCGTAACAGCCATGAAAAGGTCAACAACTGACCCCAGGGACCAGTTTTCATGTCACTATATAAAGCATTTTCTCTAGATTTTGATGGAAAAAGAAAAATCCTAAAACGTTTTTGGGAATATTGTTAATTTTCACGATAAATTTGGGAGGTCACTTTTGAAAATTGGGTCCAAGTTTAGGGTTTGCCAGAGCCAATCACATATAACAAAACTATTGTCTGCTCTGTGGAGTGCCATGGTCGAGCGGTTTAGTGCATCGGATTTGTGTTCTGATGGCCGAGTCGTCAGAATGTGGGTTCCAATCCCAACCGCGACCATGGTGCTTGTGTCCTTGAACAAGACACTTTACCATAATTGCTTCTCTCCACCCAGGGGTAAATGGGTACCTGTGAGGGCAGAGTTGGTTGTTGTGTTTGATTAGCCCTATATGCGCTGTAATGGCAGCAATTGAGCTGTATACTCCCCAGGGAGCTGAGATGGTTTCAGGAATGATTTATGAGCCTGATGAGCAGGAGTAATAATATAATGCACCTTGAACACCAGTTTGGGTGTATACGTGCGCTATATAAGTCCACATTATTATTATTATTATTATTATTATTATTATTATTATTATTATTATTATTATTATTATTATTATTATTATTATTATTATTATTATTATTATAATAATACGGTACACTCGCTGGGACAAATGGCACAAGAGACAAAGCCACAGGTGCCATTGGTCTATGTGGATGTACACGATTAGGCTCGTGTCGGGAACTACTACCCAAAATGCAGTGATTTCATTCATTGTAATTTTCATTATAGAGATCAACTATAATGGTCGTACCATGTCGTTGGACACCGAGCCGTCCTGCTCGTCCAGGAATTCTTCCTCCAATGCCCGATTGGTTCTTAAGATGAATTCCTGGTGGCCGCTTGTGGGAAGCTCGTCCAGTGACGCCAAGCAGACGTCGTGATCTTGGAGACTCACGGGAAGGAAGGATCGTCGCTTATCAAGACGGATTGATCGACGGACCGGAGTCACAAGTTGCAGTCGTGGGGTCGTAGTAGGCAGTTGCTCACCAATAGCCTTCCTGATTCTGTAATGGAGAAATAATTTTGTAATGCCTGAATAACAGCTTAATAACCATAACTACCCCAAATCCTCCAAAATCCTTCTGGTTTTGCCTGATTTTGATGGATTCGGTATTCCACAGTACAGCCCAGTGAATAGATCATGTAGCCATGTGTACCAAAATCCATCAAACTCCACTGGCTGGATTCATGACCGTGTATAGCCAAGCCATGGATGCTTTGCATTTGCTGCTGTACCAATTCCATCAAAGTCCCAACAATTTGGGTACCTTTTTACTGCATATTGATGGATTTTGGAGGATTTGGAATGGTTTCTAGCCAAAATCTCTATGGGGTTAGAGTAAATAAAGTAGTGTGGACAGTAGCTGTAGCATGGTAAAGCTGTCTTTCAATACCTTTTTACTTCAACTGACATCCCTAAATATGGGTTACTAACACTAGTTAGCCTTTTTGAGGTATGGGAGACACAAAAGGAAGGTACATGTACTTTTCAGAATGGATTAATCTTATGTGAATACAAGAGTCCAACCACTCTAAACAGCGTCCTCATATTGTGTTCCCCATGAGATTGTCTTAAAAATCTTCACGATTAGAGCAGACTTTCAACAGGGCATGGAATCGGTGTCCTAGTTTATCAGATGAACACAGTGACTGGAAATGACTGGCTCACTTATGCAGCAGCAACGGTAATGTGACCTTATCATGTGGGGATTTATGTGAATTAATCTAAAACTAGCAATCCGATTCCATGCCCCTTTTGATCGTGATGATACTGCCCCTTTAATCTAAAACGCGCACTCCGATTCCATGCCCTGTTGACTGTGATTATATTGTCTCTTTAACTGTCTTTGGTATTTGTGACCGATGAATAACTTGCGAGTGTACAGTGCTATACACACGTCGGTGTAGGGCAAAATTAAATCAATTGTTTATCACCCGACGCAAGACTTTCATCAAACTAAGAATAACTGACCTGTCAAAGTAAGGCGTAGATTCAGTCAAGCAGTACTTCAACACAGACGACGGTAGCACGCGCTCCATCACAATAGGGCCATGACGTGCCTCTGGTGTCCCGACTTCACTGGTGGCCGATGAGGGCTGTTCTGGAGAGGTATCAGTCTGGTGTTGATGCGATGGGGTTGGGGTTATTAGCTTAATGACGTATTGCTGGAGCGAGTCTTTGACCTCTTGGATTGGCTGTAAGAGAGTTTTAAAGGAAGTAGACGTTTATAAATCATTGTGTAAATTAACCCTCCTACTTCTGGTGCCTTTTTCATACAAGTTGGCCCACCATTTGAAACCATTCGCTTTTGTGGTTTTGAATGGTGAAATAACTGTGTACAGTATTGATTCCCAAATGGTTTGGAATGGTAGGTCAGCTAATACAAAACCTTGTTTGGATACTTCTAAGTGGTGAATTAATGGACCCTCTATGCCAGTGACATGAGTAAATGGTTTTGAATGACAGGTCTAGTGCCGTTTTTAAGTGGTAGATCAATTACTTGTACACTGGCCACCATGTGTTAAAACTCCATAGGGTACTGAGATGATGGATAGTCCACTTTATCTACATAATGCAGGTTTTGTTTTTCGGCTATGTGAAACCACACCAAGGTGTAATGTATCCACCATTTAAAACCATTTGAACGATAAGCCACTGTGAAGTACATTCACCATTTGAAACCAATGGGCATTTTGGTAAGTGGAAATTTTGAATGGTTTCAAATGGTCAAACAGTAGGAGGATTAAAGCTTACTAGCATTAGTTACGTTATTTTGTCAAATGATGCTAAACCTGGGAAGATGTACAACATGAGTCGTCAGTGTTTATTGAGGTAACGGTATAACATTCTTTGAAATGACATGATTTCATAAAGTAATTGTCAGAAGCATGGTTTTACAGTGAATATATCCGACACTGAATCAACGATTGGGTCCCAATAAAACTCAATTCAGGTTTCTGATATTTATTTTGCAAAATGTCTCATTTCGTAGTATTTGTTTTTTCCTTTTTGAAAATGAAATTAGCAATGTTCTGATGAAAAGAAAAAATGCCACCAGGTGGTACGTCTTTTTAAAACCCACAAAAGGAGAAAATGCAGGGAAAAACTGGTTAAAAAACTGTAGCAAATATTTTCAGCAGAAAATCGTGTATTTGCATGTAATGCTTATTTTGAATAGCAAATTGTGAATTTTGATTGGCAAATTGTGAATTTTGATTGGCAAATTGTAAATTTTGATTGGCAAATTGTGAATTTTGATTGGCAAATTGTAACTTTTGATTGGCAAATTGTAAATTTTGATTGGCAAATTGTGAATTTTGATTGGCAAATTGTGAATTTTGATTGGCAAATTGTGAATTTTGATTGGCAAATTGTGAATTTTGATTGGCAAATTGTAAATTTTGATTGGCAAATTGTGAATTTTGATTGGCAAATTGTGAATTTTGATTGGCAAATTGTGAATTTTGATTGGCAAATTGTGAATTTTGATTGGCAAATTGTGAATTTTGATTGGCAAATTGTGAATTTTGATTGGCAAATTGTGAATTTTGATTGGCAAATTGCAAATGTTGTGAATTAATTAAACCAATTCATTATTTATGACTCAACAAAGTTAATGACTATAGATTGGTGAAATTCTTGCGTCGGGAGATAAACAATTGATTTAATTTTGCCCTACACCGACGTGTGTATAGCACTGTATGCTCAGTGCTTTCCGAGTGTCTGTGAGTTAATGACAGAAGTGAGATTCAAACCAGAAACTCTGGGAAAAATAGAAAAATATATGCACTAAATCTTAACATACATGTCCTGTACATTTTATATGAATAATTACTAGTTTACCTGTGCTCCTTCTTGTACCGCCTTCTCATAAATATTGATGATCTCATTTGCATGTTTCCCTTCATGTTGTGCGACCGTGATTCTGCAGAGCCAGTACTTGGCACATCGGTGCACTGTTGGTACCCTGTCCACCAAACTGTTCAGCCAATCAGACACATGTGCTGTTGGGCATCCCTGTTTACCAGTTAGATAATAAAAGTAAGTCATGTTAGAGGTTTAAGGGTTTGTGTTTTCGGTGATTTCGGGAACCGGATACCCGAAATTGGAAATCTTCGGATACCCATAAACAATTTTGTAAAAACACGTAAATACCGAATATATAATACATAACCGATACAAACACAAGTTAATCTTGTTTACTTAGGGTCATAATAAATGTGGACTTACTGTAATAATTTCCTGCCTCTATATTAAAAAACGACTTGTACAAATCCCCATTCACCACAAACATACAAAAATAATTCATGCATCCTACACTCGCGCTAATCCATTAACTGTGACCAATACGCACAAATATCAACTTGTGATACTGGCACAGCACTGTTCACAGTGGCCATTTTACACAGGTTTTTACTCTTCATCTTCCTCTTACCGACTGCAGTAATAAGAAGCACTCGTTCATCGTTTCATTCAAAGCAACCGTTAATTCGTCTTCCTCCTGGTTGCTGTACGACGTTGGTGGCTCGGGGTCCAACTGCCACACTGCAGGGGAACGTGTTTTGGCCGGTGTCGCAGCACGTTGGCCGGCAAGTTTGCGTCTCCTAACGTCAGCTGGTGTCTTCTTGAAGTTGAGGAGGTGGCTGTATCTGGAGGGGGTCTTGCCCTTGGCTGCCAGCCATTTCTCTAATCTTTGACTATGGTGAAAAGTTACATTCATGAAATTGTTGATTATTAAATAAAATAAACATTGTATCATGTACTCTGGTTTTAACTTTCATGCAGATCATGCATAAATATTCATAAATATTCCGTAGTGACCAAAGGTCGAATTGCGGAGAAATTTACAATGTTTAAAAAAAAAAATAAATACAAAATTAATGCCCAATGTACGTGTATGCTGTAAGGCCAAACAGAAATAATGTCAGAGCTCAGCTTTAAAATTGCTACAGCGACAACTTTGTTTTTATAGATTAATTTTGTTAGGAAACGCATCATAGTATGTCTAATCTATTCTTGTCATACAAGAAAGCTTCACACTAAGTAAGTTTCACCAATGCAATTTCCAATTTGACCATTTGGTTAACCCTAACCTCCCTAGCTATTTTGGCCAAGGAACCTTCCTGAATCCGCCAAAATACAACACCATGCACAAACACTACCACCCAACTGTTGGAATTGGGACACCCGGCCCCATAGAAAGTATCCCTGTCTGGGCTATACAGTACTGAGCCCATCAAAATCCAACAAACCCTGCTGTTAGAGTTTGAATGGTTTAGTTTAATAAACTTAAACTTAAATAGTGCAATTCCACTCCCCCCAAACCCCCCCCCCCAAAAAAAAAAGAAAAAAGAAAAAAAAAGAAAACCAAAACCCCCCAAAACATCAACAAACAAGCAAGCAAGCTAACGAACAAGCTAACAAACAAACAAACAAAGAAACAAACAAAACAAACAGAGAAACACACAACAACAGACACAGAAGTCTGGAGTAATGAGTGCAGAGAAGAGAATCCAGATGGTCGGATAAAAAGAGTAAATATACCTTCCTTACAACATTTGACCTCCCTTCATCATTCCCTTTAGGCATGATGATAGATTGATGGTAGATTGAGAAAATAGAATGAACAAACCTCATATCCACGTTCTTATCCTGCCAAGGCTGTTTGGGTGTTGATAACGCGGTGATAGCGTGGGTGTCCCCGGTCACCATGGACCCTTTCATCAGTGTCTGCAGCCGTGGACTGCATCTTGACGGCGTTGTACTGATAAAGCTCACTGCTTTCTGCTTTCTGGACTTCTCCCCTTCAGTGCAGCTCGTCCGTTGTACAGTTTCATGTTCTCCCCTTCTTTCAGCATTTGTCTTGCTGTGCAGATCGCTATTGAGTAATTTGCTGTCTGCCTCACTGCCACAACCAAGATCCTGTGAGTGGATTTTAGTCTGAACGTGTTCGCCATCGTGTATTGGTTCCCTCAAGTTGTCCACACGACTGACTTTGCTTTTGAAGGATGAGGTTGGAGTTTTAAACAAACGTTTCTTGGGAGTGGAGAAGTCTGGCTTTTCTGTGCCCTTGTAGTTGTTAGGCACACCGGTCTGTGCTGTCGTTGACGAAGGTGTAAGGATTTGGGGTGAGGTATCCTTTTCAAATGCAGATAGTGACAGTGAGGAGGATGAGGAGTTGGTTCTTTTCTTCGCCGACGTTCCTTTCTTTACTGATTGTTGCTTTTGTGCTCTCCACAGCTCAAGCTTTTCCCTTTGAAAATGAAAATAGCAACAAAACAAACAACTTGAAAAATATGTAAATTATCCCTAACTCCCTAGGCCCATTTGCTTACACATAACCTGAATCCTTCCTAACTCCCTAGGCCCACTTGCTTACACATAAGCTGAATCCTTCCTAACTCCCTAGGCCCACTTGCTTACACATAACCTGAATCCTTCCTAACTCCCTAGGCCCACTTGCTTACACATAAGCTGAATCCTCCAAAATTACTCAGTAGTAACCCTAACACCCTAACCCCAACCCTATGCACACATGTGTTTCTAATCTGTGATACATGTACATGGCCAGGGACCCTCCCTGCATGCATGGAGCAATAAACAGTGTCCACTGACCTTGCAATCACTACAACATGGTTGTACATGTACCATGGAGGAAGGAAGGCAAGTATGCCTAATAACCTCAATCCTCCTGAATCATTTTTTTTGGACAGACCAACATGTACATGTACAATGTAACCTCAATCCCCCATTTTCATCCAGTGTCAAATATAGCCAGATAACCCCAATCCTCCATAATCCACCAAGCAAATAATCACATCTGCCCTCAATCCTTTCACCACTGCAATTTCCGAATAATCTCAATCCTTCAAAATCCTTTACTTTAGCAAAGAGGATTTTGGAGGATTTGGTAAGGTTAGGGATATATAAAGACCGTATGTATTCACGTCACATTGTTTTTCGAGCAAGTTCCCCCCATTTTTTTCGAACCATGATGGATCCACCCCTGGGTACATACATAATACTGTGACGAAAACCGCCTTTCTGCTTAACAACTGTGGCAATTTTTCTTAGGCAGTTTCCGTCTCCAAATTATAATTGTACTGTTGATTCACAATGATTACTTACTTTTTTTTTTACAGCCGCCAATCATAAAATCTTTCACTTTGCCTCTATTTTAATAAACAGCGATGTATGTACATGTATAAAGTTTATTCCGATTCTGCATGCAATGTAACAGTGGATTAGCGCGGCACGCCACAAGACATTGGCAAAACGCTACCGTAGAAGTTAACGCTTATTGGTTTATTGTTTTAATGTAGAACCAATCAGCTTGCTGTTTTAGGCAATCTGCGTGCAGCGCATACGCAACCAGACTATATAAAGCGTTGAAGAGTGAGTTCTGGGCTCGGTTTTTCCCAACGGAGCTCGCCGTTTCAAGACCGAAAGACCGAAAGACCTAAAGATTTAAAGACTCCAAGATGCTGGCTTTGTTTTCCCACAGAGCCTGCCACCGATGACTACACGAAATACTTTATTCCAAGATTCTCAGCGCAGCAGAGAGATAAAGAAACACACAGACACACAAATGATGCATTCTATAGCGTTTCTTACACTTTATTAAACGCACAGATTGCACTTATTATAGCGACCACGGCTACCAACTGCTAGTAGTAGTACAACAGAGCAGTGCGTGCAGGCAGCAGGCTGATTGGAGTTTATACATAATTAATTGTCTAATCAAGAGAGGGCGCTATGTATATTTTGTGATTATTGAGATTGGTAAATAAAATGCACAGTTCGTGTATTTCCTTAACGGTTAAAGTCAACCCTTCGACTGAAAGTGTCCGTTTTATCATGTCTGCTTGTCTGTCTATAGAAACCAATTATTAAACACCTTCCCCTGAGATTTCCTGGATGACGATGAGGGTTTTAGTTAGTTTATTCATCTCATAGCTACCCTGAATCATTACAATACAATTATAATGTAACCTTAGTGGTCAATCCATGCTGTTTGACTGACGGGCTGGATAGGCGTATTTACCTTATGTTTGTAGACTCTTTCTCTTGTCTTGACGAACAATTAGCTCCAGCTTTTTGTCTTTTTTCTATCAATGGCTGTCTTTTTGCAGGATGGTTTATCTGAAACGTTAATTCTGGTCGTTGTTTATTTACAGACTTTTGCTTCTTTTTAGCTTTCTCTGCTTTCCATTTTGTCAGTCTCTCCAGCATGATATCTGAAAATTAAATTTAAAACAACAAAACATCAAAAGCGATATTTGTCAAACTTTGTACAACCGACATAAAGTTTGCCCTCCACCTCTCTGCAGTGCTTTCAAGTGTCTGCAGAAAAAACAAATTCCACGGGTGACTCACAATAGTAAACTTTATGCCAAAAGTGTCTGCTTGGGCAAGCTTACCTAATCACAAAGTTTTAGATAGTAATAATTAAAAAAAAAAAATAAAATCGCTCCTTTTTTGTACATGTGGCGCTAGGGCCAAGGGCAGCGCATGCCAGTCAACTCGCCCCCTCACAAACTCGCCCCACAAACTCACCCCCTGACAAACTCGCCCCCCCCCACAAACTCGACCCCCCGGCAAACTCACCCCCTGCTGCTATTGAGACTTCATCCATGATCCATGTATAAGAACGTAATTATTTGGCGCTATATTGAGACAGATTTAATATAAAACATAAAATGGTTATTTTATTTTAACAGTTACAGTATTCCAATAGTAATACAAATTATGTACACCTCTTTTCTCAGTTATTATCTATGTTTCTTAAATTTGCCACAATGAAATTATATGCTGAAACCTTCAAATAGGGAGACACACCTATTGTAATCACCAGTGCTTCCCGTCTTCACTGGTCAATAATGCAAAGTCTTTATACATCCTATAAACAATTTTCGCGAAAACATTTCTTGTGAAAAGTCAAACTTTTTTTAAATACTCGAAGGAAAATTTTTCCTGTACAAGTGGTACAATATTTGTTTTTACAATTTTGTCATTACTTGATGCTATAACAATGACGCCATACAGGTCTGATAAGATCTATGCGCCTACACAGGGAGCCGCACCTTTTGTGATGGATGTGCATTGTGATCAAATAAACAAACAAAAAAACCAAGACGTGAACAGGCCCTGGTGGTTGTCTTGACTTGAGTGACATATACTACTTACAATGAAAAGTTCTAATTATAAAATGAAGTTGATGATGAAATTCACGATGAAATTCACTCTAATGATTAAAACTTGTATGATTACATCATCGTCTCATGTAATTCTTTAATTGTTATTATTTATAAAATTATTTTAATTTTTTAACAGTTTTTCTTCAATGATTTTATTAGTAACTGTTCGTTAAATAAAACGGTCAATGAAATGATTTCTCTCTATTTCAAGTATTTGATTTACTCACTCACTTATATTAAATCAGTCTCATTAGTGCCAAATAATTTACCGCATAGTTATAATTTATTAAATTAGTCACATAATTTACAGTAATATGGTCGGGGGGCGAGTTTGTCGGGGGGCGAGTTTGTCGGGGGGGCGAGTTTGTCGGGGGGGCGAGTTTGTCGGGGGGGCGAGTTTGCCGGGGAGCGATTTTGCCGGGGGGGCGAGTTTGCAAGGGGCGAGTTTGCAAGGGGGCGAGTTGACTGGCATCCGCAGCATCCCAGAGGGGCTAACCGCTAGAGACAGCTACGATTAAGTTCATACGGAAACAGGTCAACTTGTACTCCAACCAACTCGTACTCCAACCAACTCGTGCTCATGACTGCATGCGGTAATTTATCATCAATGTAATCTGATCACTTTTATGTTTCCGCTCAATGTTAACGTTATCAGTCATTAGCGGCTCATTCAGGGGTTTCCCTTAACTTTTTTTTTTTCACTCGCCGGCCGGACGTGACCGCGATCACAGGTTTGCGGTTTATTATTTTCAGGATGAAGATCCCACAATTGGGGATCTGGTGGGAATGCGGTCTTTGACTCGCCCGCCGGACTACAGATGGAAGGGTTTTGACTCGCCCACCGAGCTAGTTTCACTAGCATTTGGTGAGCTGGCGACCGCTAATAAACACTTTCACGGTACTAATATGCGCCATGTTTTTGACGGGGCAAAATTGTTTATTTCGAACACTCGTTGCCGTCTGCGACCCAGCGCTCGAACTTCACGTACATTCCAGACGCGTGCGTGACTCCATTTTCTTCTAATATACAAGTACGAGTTGGTTGGGGTACGAGTTGGTTGAAGTACGAGTTGGTTGGGGTACGGGTTGGTTGGGGTACGAGTTAGTTGGGGTACGACTCACCATGCTCACTAGGCCTAGTAGTACTTTGTAGTAGGCCTAGTACGAGTTTACTCGATTTCGTTCATACAACTAGGATTAACGTAGTTTTTCCACCTGATAATATCACAATAATATAAATAAACTCTTGCCAAAGTACATACCGTGTTCCATTGTTTTGTTTCTGTGGACATTCTGATGGGTTTTTAGAGCCGTTGCGTTAGGCTCCGCTGAAAAAGATGCCATCTTTTCACTTTAGAATTTGCGCAGCGAAAACGAGCAACCAATCAAAAAATAGCTAACGCCAAAATGGTCAATTGAGGGCGCCCTTACTGATTACTGTTTATTATATACAGCGATGACTTCCTGAATCATGATCATGTGAACGTGCCATAAGTGATATAACTAATTGATTCTAACGTTTAGTTCTACACACAACGTCGGATTGAATCAGTTGAAAGACGGTGAAGTATTGACTGTAATATACATCATATTTAGAATTAGGTGATACATTTAATTCCAAATTGTTGCCAGAGTTTTTTTTAAAAATTAAGTAGGGACTCATGGACTTATTTTTATGGAGTTATGTCACGCCTGGGTGGTGGGACTGGGAGGGCCGGGGGATAGTTGGGTTAGTACTAGTACTAGTAGTAGTACTAGTAGTAGTAGTAGTAGTGGTACTATGATCCTATCGCCTAGTCCCTAGGATACATCATACAGAATGTACAAAAATATGAGTATTGCCTATTTGCGAAAAATGAACACATTGCACTAGTATAACACCTTAAATCCTACGTATCTTTACTGTATTTAGCCCAATTTTTAGGGCTAAGACACTGCTGGACTCCCTCCATATCCTTGGCCCAAGTGCCCGAAGCAGGTCGTTTCGTACCCAAGTCGTTTCGTACCCAAGTCGTTTCGTACCCAAGTCGTTTCGTACCCAAGTCGTTTCGTACCCAAGTCGTTTCGTACCCAAGTCGCTTTGCCAAGTTGTTTCGCACTGCCAAGTCGTTGCACCCAAGTCGTTTCGTACCCAGTCAATTATGACGCACAAAGGAGATTAAGCCAGTCTCGCAAACCTGCTCCTGTGACATCGCCGACGTGCGGCATCATCATAGACATGTATCACGTTCCAAGGGATTAAGACTGCGGTCCTTGCTCGATGGTCCTGTCAATCATTCGGACTTGTGCATAAATTTTTTTTTGCTTGTCATTTTGAATGACCGGCCGGTGAAACAAACCGCAGCGACAACACATTTCCCGTGAACCCATCAACAGTGATTGACAGTCACATTGTTGTTCAATATAAAAGGACTTGGAACCCTTTGTTACTGTGCTATGAAGCCTGGGTACGAAACGACTTGGGTACGAAATGACTTGGGTACGAAACGACCGACATTCCAAGTGCCACATGTACGAAAAAGGAGCGATTTTTCAAGTTTTGATCTGCTAGTGCTAATTGTATCTCAAATTTTGTGATTAGGTAAGCTTGCCCAAGCAGACACTTTTAGCGTGAAGTTCACTATTCTGCGATAGGTAATTTTTGTGAAATTTTAATTTTATTATTATTTTTGTTTTAATAAAAAAATGTTTCGAAAATTTCATGAAAGTGAGATATCCCAGAATAATGGATTTTATGCCAAAAGTGTCTGCTTGGGCAAGGTTACCTAATCACTGAGTTTTAGGTTGTAATAATTAGCAGATCAAAAGTTAAAAAATTTTTAAAATCGCTCCTTTTTACAAAAATGTGGGGCTAGGGCCAAGGATACAGAGGGAGTCCAGTGTATTGGCCCTAGAATGGGGCTACACTGTATTGTGACTCTGCCTTTGATAACAACAATATTGAAACTTACACTGTATTTATGACCAATTCTTGCCTTGTAATGATATAGGATCATTCTAGCCAGGGGAAATACATCCGTTAAAGGCATTTACTAATAAACACTTTCACGGTAATATGCGCCATGTTTTTGACTGGGCAAAATTGTTTATTTTGAATACCGTCTGCGACCTGGTGGTCGAAGTTCACGCACGCTTTGAACTTCACACACAACTGTATATTTTTATAAATTAATGTAATAATTAACAAAGATTTATTTAAACAAATGTTTTCTTTCAGAGGTGACACATCAAATTTTTACCTTTAATGAAACAAGAATCTACGTCGGACTATCCCGGAAGTTGGTAAGTATCGTAAAAAATTCAAGTCTGATATCTCAATATTAAAGTCACCAGGACCGTAATGAATGTTTTGTTGAGTTTTTATTTATTTTTTTAATTTATTTTTTTATTGTTTTTTAGCCAAATGACTTCGGTGGATACTGAACTGAAATGCGAAAGGTGCTGTTTTTTTTAGTTTAAAAAAAAAAATCACTGCACAAGGGGGGGGGGGGGGGTTACCTAAGGCACAATTTTGATTTGGTGGTTTCTTTGTAAACTGAGATTTTAAATGTCAACTGAGAAAAATATTGGCGGGGCGTCACCCCCCACACCCCTATTTTGGCTGTGGCCTGAGTCAACACAATATTGACTTTGTGAATTTTTGTTTGTTTTTCTCTGACAGCACTTCTTACATAATTATTTCCCTATTAATGGTTAATAATATATCACAAACTTCACTCAAGGCCTTGAAATTTTGAAATTAATTTTCTCATGTTTGTTTTTGGATTAACAGTTGTTACTTTTTCAAAATGGTACATGAAGATTTGTTATAACTAGTGCTAAATGCTTTCGTATCGTAGCCTAGCTGCAGTGACTGTATCTCAAAGGTCTTGTCATTGGGTCGAATCAGACCTTAGAGCTACAGACTTTTACATAGGAAATTTGGGAGACACTCGGGGGGAAATATGGCTCCTTTTCAATATCTCCTGATGCTATGGTCCCACAGAGATTTCAACTCTCTAGATCGTGTTTCGTCAAGATTTTAGATTTTTTACAAAATTTTCTCGAGAAAAGTCGAAATAGTCTAAAGAGTCTAAAAAAAATCGAAACTGTCGATATTTGTTGAGATTTGTCGAGATTTGTCCAAAAAAAAATCATTAATCGAAAATTATTAAACCTGACCAATAATTTTTGATAAAGTTTCGATCAAATTTATCGAAATTTTGTCGACATTTTATCGAAAATGAAATAGAAATAGTCTTAACAGTCTAAAAGTTCGAAAACCAGTCTAAATAAATCTGAACTCTCTAAATAGTCTAAACAATCGTTACAGTCGAAATAAATCAGAACATTTGTCCAAATTTTTTAAAACAATCGAAAATTATTCGGAAAAAAATCGAAATCAATCTAAACAGTCTAAACAGTCGAATTTTGTCGAAATACCAGTCGAAATAATCTAAACAGTCGAAAGTCGTCGAAATAAAATCGAAAATGAATCGAAATTGTCGAGAAAATACAAAAATAAAAATTTCCTCACGGAAAACAGATAT
Organism: Zoroaster sp. YZ-2022; assembly: GCA_029582265.1. Classification (NCBI taxonomy): domain Eukaryota; kingdom Metazoa; phylum Echinodermata; class Asteroidea; order Forcipulatida; family Zoroasteridae; genus Zoroaster; species Zoroaster sp. YZ-2022. The sequence continues at coordinate 3,811,860 of CM055833.1, read as the reverse complement.
TTTGTCGATATTTATACGAGATTTTGACGAAATTATTAAAAATAACAAACAAAACAGGAATCGAAATATATTTCGACAGAAAGATCGAAATATTCCTGTGGGACCATAGCATTAACCCTAACCTTCCCAAATCCTCCAATATCCTTTTTGCTAAAGTGAAGGATTTTGGAGGATTGAGGTTATTAGGCATACTTGCCTTTCCATGGTACATGTACATCCATGTTTGTTGTCGTGATTGCAAGGTCAGTGCTTGGGTCAGTGGACACTGTTTATTGCTCCATGCATGCAGGGAGGGTCCCTAGCCATGTACATGTATCACAGATTAGAAACACATGTGTGCATACGTGTCATGTGCTTGCTTTACTACTGAACGATTTTGGAGGATTCAGGTTATGTGTAAGCAAATGGGCCGAGGGAGTTAGGAAGGATTCAGGTTATGTGTACGCAAATGGGCCGAGGGAGTTAGGAAGGATTCAGGTTATGTGTAAGCAAATGGGCCTAGGGAGTTAGGAAGGATTCAGGTTATGTGTGAGCAAATGGGCATAGGGAGTTAGGAAGGATTCAGGTTATGTGTGAGCAAATGGGCCGAGGGAGTTAGGAAGGATTCAGGTTATGTGTAAGCAAATGGGCCGAGGGAGTTAGGAAGGATTCAGGTTATGTGTAAGCAAATGGGCCTAGGGAGTTAGGAAGGATTCAGGTTATGTGTAAGCAAATGGGCCTAGGGAGTTAGGAAGGATTCAGGTTATGTGTAAGCAAATGGGCCGAGGGAGTTAGGAAGGATTCAGGTTATGTGTGAGCAAATGGGCCTAGGGAGTTAGGGTTAAATACTAATATTCGGTGCCTTTCCTCTCCACCTGGATACTCCCTCTATCATTTGAATGGATTAACAACGACCAAAACCAATTTGAAATCCCAACAATTTGACTCAAGACAGAACAACAGTCTGGAACCCATTTTTTTTACAGACTGTGTCTTAGGTAAAACTTGTAGCTTTGCATGGTGAAGAGGATAAGTAAGACTAATTGCGGTGACACCATGTGAAATTCTCTATTGAGTTGTAATTAGTTCTAAAAAGAACTGGAGGTTACAACTCAATGTTTCAATCAGTATGCTCTGATCGTCCTCAGGAGAATGCCGGACTCTGGGAAATGCTGCTGCTTAAGTAGGCTGCTGGAGGATCGCACGATGGCTGGATGCTGGAGGATTAGTGCATTGAGGCGTGCAGGCGGGAAACTGTTGGGACTGGGACCCTAGGGGTGGGGGAGAGAAGTGTGTGCTCACTGAACTGAATCAGTTCAGTTAGTCTTACTTAGACTGTATCTTACCACATAAATCAATCTGTGTAACCAGTCTATTTTGACTCGTGTACAAAGAATGGGTCTTCCAAATTTCCTATGTAACAGTCTGTAGCTCTTTAAGGTCTGATTCAACCCAACAACAAGACCTTTGAGATACAATTACTGCAGCTAATCGTAGCCCTCTCACAGAGAAAAATGCATCTGGGCTTATTATTATTATTATTCTGTTAGTTCCATGGTAACATATATTACTTGAATGTAAAAAAGAGCCAATAGCGCAGGCTAGAACATGTACCAGTGACCTAACTAAAATCACTGATTGTATAAAATGCGCCCTCTTTCGGTCATGCCCGAAGCCAAAACTTAAAGGGGCAAACTCGTCACGATCAACAGGGCATGGAAACGGAGAGCTAGTTTTAGCTCAGTGACTGAAAATAATACCCCACATGATAAGGTCATTTTACCGTTGCTGCTGCATAAATGAGTCGGTAACTTTCAGTCACTGTGTTCATCTTAAACTACGTTTAAGACACCGATTCCATGCCCTGTTGAAAATCTGCTCTGATCATGACGATACTGTCCCTTTAAACGTTAGTTACTGTTAATTTTCTACGGTTAATTTCTGTTGAAATTAAAATGTTCATGTTTACTAGTAGAGTGCATAAATTAACATTTATTGGTCTTTTCTTTTTCATTTTAACAAGTTTGCTTTTAAGTTTTACTAATTGCATTTGTTTGATTTTGTTTCCTTTTGTTTTGGCACAAACACTTTGTTGAATTAGGGCTAATTAGTCCTGAATGTTTTAACAAATCGCAATGCTCAGAACTATAGATTTCACCCCAGTGGATTTTTACAAATCGCAATGCTGTGATCCTCCGGATTTTAAAGATTTAAGCAATAAAGGAAAGCAAAGCAAACGCTCAGAACTATAGATTTCACGCCAGCGCTGTTCGCAACAGCGGCCCCGATACCCCCTAGCAAAATTTACATGGATTTTTCAAAACTGCCCAATCACACCCGTGATTTCTGTACTTCCATGGTAAAATGCATGTACCATGTTGCTGTGTTGCACTTAAAAGGAGAGTTTAAAAACACTGAACTCTAGTTGCGTGTTTGACCCTTTGCTCTTTCTTAAAGCTAACTTTTCAAATAATGTTTGCTTTGAAACAGTTATACTGTGGGTTTGGACTAACACCATCACAGGACAGCTATTCTTATTTGCATGCCTTGGTTGTGGGCCAGCTATTAACAAGCATATGATGTAGCCAGCTTGCCAATGTACCTAGTAATAACACTGACCTCTGCTGTAAAGTCATGAACTACACTCAACTTAACACCTATGATAGTCCCGATGATGATCAGGGCCAATCAGGCCAGCCATCAGTGTAAGTACTTTATGACCTTGTAGTTCATGATCTTTTATAAATGCAGTCCCACATACTACCCTTTATGTATGTTTTATGCTATACTTCCTTACGGCCCCCCAAAAAAGGTCTTTGGTTTCTGGTCATATGTCGGCTTCAAAATCAGTGTGGTTACATGTTTTTTTTTGTTTTTTTTCCCCAACCAGTGAAATGCATGATACATGTGTATGCTGTTATTGGAACCAGACCAAAATTTCCCATACACAAAGTATGGTGGCTAAGAGAGGCCTCACAAATCGGGCAAACGTTCATATGTACCTCTGTGTGAAAAAGCCATTTAAAACACAGCACGGCAGAATTCCAATCGATCCAGCAAGTTTGGCTGCAATTGGACATTGTTTCATAGCAAAAAAAAAGAAAAAAAAAGAGAAAATTAAAAATGCTGATGTGCACTGAGACCAGAAACTTGAGACTTTTTTGGGGGGGCCTAAAAGCTCTGAGTAGATTAGCAAATGTAGCTAGCAAGCATGCTGAAGCAGGTAACCGGCCATATAGATACTAGATACATGTAGATGGACAGATAAAAGGTTTAGTCAAAACTGCCCTCACAGCCAAAGGCTGAATTACAAAAATATAAAACTGAAATTGCCCAGCGATTGTCTGTGCCGTCTTGGGCATTTATTCATTAGCGATTTTCAACTGCTGTTTCTTGATTCATAAATCAGTTGGCTTGAACTACACAATCGTACCATGGAGCGGGAAAGGTTAATTGGAACGAACGGTAACCGCTCCTATGGTCACACGTCCATGACCGATGACGACGACATATTGGACATCACCTCAGACACCGATGCATCGTTTGTGGATTCTTTCTCAACTCCCCCGAGGAAAAGAAAGAATGAGAATGGACTAGAGAGTGGTGAGTGTTTAAAGGGACAGTATCGTCACGATCAACAGGGCATGGAATCAGAGTGCTAGTTCTAGATTAACTCAGTGAGTGACAATAATATCCCACACGATAACTTCATATTACTGTTGCTGCTGCATAAATGAGCCAGTGTTCATCTTAAACTAGGACACCCTGTTGAAAGTCTGCTCTGATCGTGACGATATTGTCTGTAAATGTATCGATTTCTTATAGAATCAAGAGAGATAGATGTTCAGAAATCACCTTGTGAAAGTTTCAGCTTATTTTAAGAAAATAATGACTTCTGTTGTTGGCTAAGAATACAACTTGTTACTAACTCTCATCAACAACAAAGTAACGTTTATAAAGAGACTAATTGCGGTGACACCATGTGAAATTCTCAAGTCCACAGCCCACCCCAGACTGAGGGATCTCCTACATCCTAAGTCAACCACCCTCCCTTCCCCTGTGCTTGTTAACAACTGATTCAGTTCAGTGAGCACACACTCCTCTCCCCCACTCCTAGGATCCTAGTCTCAACAGTTTCCCGCCTGCACGCTTCAACGCACTAATCATCCAGCATCCAGTCATCGCGTGATCCTCCAGCAGTCGACTTAAGCAGCAGCGTCTCCTAGAGTCCGGCATTCTCCTGAAGACGATCAGAGCACACTGATCGAAATGTTGAGTTGTAACCTCCAGTTCTTTTCAGAACTAATTACTACTCACTTGAGAATTTCACATGGTGTCACCGCAATTAGTCTTTACTTATTCTCTTCACCATGCAAAGTTACAAGTTTTACCTATAAAGTGACATGTAACTTGACTTGCAAAGAAATGACTTGTGTTGTAAAAAATATACTTGTGTCTTAACTTGATCTAAAAAGAAATGTCTTGTGAGTTGATTTGGGAAAAAATTACATGGTTACAACTCATTTTTCAAAATGTATCTTTTATTGTTTTATTTTGTTGCGTGAGGACGGACAGAGCACAATGTTTTGAAATGTTGAGAACCATCCTCACTACCGGTGCTTTTCAGAACCTCACCCCTTCTCCCAAGAAGAGCAATTTGTCTATAAAAAAAAATGCACACTGAATTCTTTTCATCAGATTTCCTGGATGGGGAAGGAACCTCTGGACAGTACGATGACTTTCATACCATTGACTGGGCCAGGGACATGCAGAGATATCGTAAGGAACACAAGATCGTAAACCGACAGCAGAATGATTCCATGTGGGGTCACATCAAAGGAGCCTTCTACGCTGGGTCAGCTTGGTTGGTTGTATTGCTAGTCGGGATTATCACTGGTACGTATTTGATATTATACAAATGCAATGTGGTTGGAGGGTGGACACTTGATATGGCTGTACCACATGCATATTTATGAGCTAATACCTCATGCATATTTATGAGCTAATACCTTTTTCTAATTGGTTAAAGCATCATGAGGCTCATCAATGGCACAATGTTAGCACATGACTAAGCACAAGATTATTATTATTTTTATACATTTATGGTAATGAAACCAAGGATGCCTCAAAAGCACACTTAAGCACACTTAAGTGGAGTGCCATGGTCGAGCGGTTTAGTGCATCGGATTTGTGTTCTGATGGCTGAGTCGTCGGAATGTGGGTTCGAATCCCGACCACGACCGTGGTGCTTGTGTCCTCGAGCAAGACACTTTACCATAATTGCTTCTCTCCACCCAGGAGTAAATGGGTACCTGTGAGGGCAGAGTTGGTTGTTGTGTTTGATTAGCCCATATGCGCCGAAATGGCAGCAATTGAGCTGTATACTCCCCAGAGAGCTGAGATGGTTTCAGGAATGATTTATGCGCCTGATGAGCAGGGGTAATAATGTACAGCGCTGTGATACCTCGTGTAAGAGCGCTTTAAAATGCCTCCATTATTATTATCATTATTATTATTAAATACTGTAGCTCAGAAGCTTGAGGAAAGCTGTAAACAAGGGCGCTTGTTATGTGAACCAGAAACACCGGGGTAAACCCCTACTCTTCCACCATAAGTGTTCTGGGTTATATTACGTGCATTACTTAATCTAGTACACGGGACCTACGGCTTAACGTCCTATCCGAAGGACGAAGCAGTTGTGTCTCACAATATGTCACTGTGGTGTTTGATCAACATGTATAGTGCAACCCTTGTTTTGTATTGGAATTTTTTTATAGGAATATTTGCTGGCATCATTGACATCGGAGCGACCTGGCTGAGTGACATCAAGTTTGGCCTGTGCCGTGACGCCTTCTGGCTTAATTGGGAGCAGTGCTGCTGGGCTCAGAACACCACACAGTTCGGCAACCTGGACGACATAACCTGCCCGTCCTGGTTCCAGTGGTATGAAATACTCGGCTGGACAAAGCACGACTGGGGGACGTATGTTGTTTCATATGTCTGCTTTGTCTCGACGTCGTTGCTGATGTCTTCTTTTGCGGTTCTCCTTGTATTGGTGTTCGCACCGTATGCATGTGGCTCTGGAATACCAGAGGTGAGAGAATTTTTTTTTAAAACATGATCATATGATGACTAAACCAGGGTTTGCCCTTAAAGGACAAGTCAGCTTTGCTTTGAACTAATCAGCAAAAAGTTTTTCGTGCAGATTTTCATTAACCCTCCGACTATAGCTGGACTTTAGTGGGAAGTAGCTGTAGAGGTCAAAATCAGTCAACTGCCTGTTTTGACTGTTGACCCAAATGTGCACATAGGGGCATTTTGGACTGGTTTTTACTGTCATTTTGACCACCCTGAACAATACCAGACAATGCTTTTACCAGTCCAAAACGGTCAACTCATTTTGACTAAGGTTTGACAGTGTTTGACTTTTAAGTGCACTAGATATACCTTGGCAAGTATCAACATTTTGACTGATTTTGACCCTTGTCGTAGTAGGAGGGTTAATTGATCATTTCTTTCTGTTCAACTTTTGAATCCTAAGGAATGAGACCTGAAAGACTCACAGAAATCAGTTTGTAGAGAGAACTATATACAAATTCAAACATAAATTATTAGAATAATATTTGACTGGTAAAAACAAATTGCATTTTAGACACAATATTTTGAATGGATGTTTAAGTTGTACTTAAAAGGTAAAAACAGTAGCCAAACTGTAACATGTGTACCGCTCTTAGATTTTCGGCCCGACGGGGTATGGGGTAATGTACTCAGAAGGTAGGCAATTTACCAAAAACTTGTTACTTAACACTGCATAATCATGGGAAATAACCTATAAAAGCCTATATTTTGGCATTTGGTAAACCTATAATAACCTATATTTTGCTTAAAAAACCTATATTTGGTAGATTAGGCACTGGGAGGCCTGTTAATTTTTTTTCTTTCTTTTTTCATCAACAGATTAAGACCATCCTGAGTGGTTTTATCATGAGGGGATTCCTCGGCAAATGGACGCTACTCATCAAGAGCATCACCATGGTCCTGGTCGTTGGGGCGGGGCTTAGTCTAGGCAAGGAGGGGCCACTGGTCCACCTGGCCTGTTGCTGTGGTAACCTGATTGCGCATTTGATTCCTAAATACGGCAAGAATGAGGCAAAGAAGAGAGAGGTATAAACTTGAACATTTAGAAGGTTTTTTTGGGGGGGGGGAGGAGAGGGGAAGGTTCAAAAATTATGGTTGTATACTGTTTATAATAATAATAATAATAATAATAATAATAATGTGTGGACTTATATAGCGCATGTATCCACCAACTGAGTGGTGCTCAAGGCACATTATATTATTACCCCTGCTCATAAGGCTCATAAGGCTCATAAATCATTCCTGAAACCATCTCAGCTCCCTGGGGAGTATACAGCTCAATTGCTGCCATTACAGTGCATATAGGGCTAATCAACCAACTCTGCCATCACAGGTACCCATTTAACCCCTGGGTGGAGAGAAGCAATTATGGTTAAGTGTCTTGCTCAAGGACACAAGTGTCACGGCCGGGATTCGAACCCACATTCTGCTGCTAACACCAGAACTTGAGTCCGGTAAGCTAGACCGCTCGGCCACGACAATCCAACAGGGAATATGAATCTAGTATGAATCTAGTATATTATGAGGGTAAGTGCACACTCAGATACAGAAATGTGATTTAATGTGACATGATGCGTGAAGATCCTGCCCTGCTTTGCATTCTGGAGGACTTGATTGTTTGTCATTTTGGCTGTCCATGGGGTCTTCAGCGTTCTTCTGTAAATCCACAATTCAAAAGCCTCAAGTTGGTTGCTTTAGTCCTTCGTCAGTGTCCATGTTTCTGTTCCATATAGAAAACAAGACCATATGTAACATTTTTTATTAGTTTTTACCTCAAAATAAATAGAGAATTAGCTGTTGCAAACTGCTTACTAACCTCAAGGACCTGTAGTATAAATGCAAAATAAATGGTTATTGGTCTTACGTTTCAAACCTAGCAGGTTCTTTCTCAAAGGCAAACTGAGACAAAATATAAATATATATTGAATATATATTTTGAATATATATTTAAAATACATTTGAAAATATATTTGAAATATATTTTGAAATATATTTGAAATATATATTTTTGTCTCACTTTGCCTTTGAGAAAGAATCTGCTAGGTTCGAAACGTAAGACCAATAACAGTTTTTACTTTGTTTCAATATTGATGAGCCAAAATTTTCATTTCATTAATCTCAATAGTTACAATGAGATCTCTTGAGTGACACCTTTCTCAAACTTCACAAAACAATCTAATAACTATTCTATTGTTTGTCTCTTTGACAGATTTTATCTGCAGCATCTGCAGCGGGTGTGTCTGTGGCATTTGGGGCTCCAATCGGCGGGGTACTGTTTAGTCTAGAAGAGGTATTGTTCATTGCATCTTTGCCCCAATGAGTGATGGACCCTCATGGATGTAATTTCCAACCGTCTTTACGTATTCTGTATTTCTGTACTTCTGAAGTAGTTCGCTTTTGTTTCTCATTTCCAAAAGCTGAAAAGACTGTTCTAATTTTGTTTCCATGGAATTTCCGACTTGACTCACAATGTCGATTTTTTTAAATCACGATTTGCCGTTGTCTCGATAACTTAAAAAGGTTCTCGATATCATAATTGAATAAAACAAGGTATCCCGATATTCGATATTATCGTGTTATTGCCCAAGATTAGTAATGAGTTTTAACAGAACTGTTTTTCTCCATTCCAACTCTTGGCAGATAAGTTACTACTTCCCTCTGAAGACTCTTTGGAGGTCCTTCTTCTGTGCAATGATTGCTGCCTTCGTCTTACAAGCTATCAATCCGTTTGGTAACGATCATGCCGTAAGGTTCTACGTTGAGTACAACACGCCGTGGTTCTTCTTTGAAATCGTTCCGTTCATTTTACTTGGGATATTTGGGGTGAGTGGTCACGAGGCCTTTTGTCAACATTTGATCCTGTTTCTCCAACCAGTAAGGCTGTGCGTTTCGGTTATTTCAGGAACCAGATACCCGAAATTGGAAATCTTCGGATACCCAGGTACCCGTGAACACTTTTGTAAAAACACATAAATACTCCCGAATGTATAAAATAACCAATATGATCACAAGAGTCATAATAAATGTGAACTTAATTTCCCGCCTCTATATTAAAAACGCCTCGTAGCATCCCCATGCACATTTTGTTAACAAAAAATCGGAGACTTCCATGGCTTAAATGTTCAGTCAAAATTTGAAAAAGACGTTTACAGGTAATTGGAACCGAAAAATGGAATCGGGTAATGACGGTTTCAGTCGGGTATCCAGATACCCAGATACCCGGATACCCAGATACCCGGATACCCAGATACCCGGATACCCAGATACCCGGATACCCAGATACCCGGATACCCAGATACCCGGATACCCAGATACCCGGATACCCAGATACCCGGATACCCAGATACCAGGATACCCAGATACCCGGATACCCGGATACCCAGATACCCGGATACCCAGATACCCGGATACCCAGATACCCGGATACCCAGATACCCGGATACCCAGATACCCGGATACCCAGATACCCGGATACCCAGATACCCGGATACCCAGATACCCGGATACCCAGATACCCAGATACCCAGATACCCGGCACAGCCTTACCCACCAGCAATCCTAAACATATTTCTGTTTTTTCTTGCTTCTTTGAATCTATGCCTCTTGAAAAACAATTTCAGACTCTATTATTGTATTATAGACCTTTTGGAATGACGTAACTGTTTAATGTTCCTTAACCCTCCTACTGTTTGACCATTTGAAACCATTCAAAATTTCCACTTACCAAAATGGCCATTGGTTTTGTACACACATGGTGATACCATTTGAACAGTGTTGGTAGCAAGCTTTACTACCATTCAAATCCATTCAAATGCATAGAGGGTCCATTGATTCACCACTTAGAAGTATCCAAACAAGGTTTTGTATTAGCTGTACTACCATTTGGAAAGATCCAAACAAGGTTTTTGTATTAGCTGACCTACCATTCAAAACCATTTGGGGGAATCAATACTGTACACAGTTATTTCACCATTCAAAACCACAAAAGCGAATGGTTTCAAATGGTGCATCAACTTGTATGAAAAAGGTACCAGAAGTAGGAGGGTTAATATATACTACTCAAAACAATTTAGGGAACACCGGAATAATCTCAGTTAAAGCAAGATCATTTATTTCAGATAAACACAATGTTTCACAGAATTGATGAGAAACAACTGCACAATGAAACAGATGATAAAGGATGCATGTAGTGATTACACATTTCATGACATGACTACTGAAAGAGAGAGGGGGTTGCAAATGAAAATCCCGGTTCATGGAACATTTCAAACCTATTTGATGTTAAAAATCCGGTGTTCCCTAAATTGTTTTGAGTAGTATACATCCAAGGTAAGACCTTTGTCATCACCTGTTCTGAAAAGTGTGAACTTTTATTCCAATTTATAAATTGTTGTATCTCATTCAAATTTTAAAATCAAATTTGTTTTTGTTTAATTCTAACCAAAAAGACCTTTAGTATTGGTGTACAATTCATTTAATGAAGTGACAATATCGTCATGATCAACAGGGCATGGAATCAGAGTGCTAGTTTTAGATTAACTCAGTGACTGAAAATAATACCCCACATGATTAGGTCATATTACCGTTGCTGCATAAATGAGCCAGTCATTTTCAGTCACTGTGTTCATCTGAAACTAGGAAACCGATTCCATGCACTGTTGAAAGTCTGCTCTGATCGTGACGGTATTGTCCCTTTAACCCTCCTACTCTAGCTGCACTTTAGTGGCAAGTAGCTATAGTGGTCAAAACCAGTCAACTGCCTGTTTTGACTGTTGACCCAAATGTGCGCACAGGGGGCATTTTTGACTGGTTTTTACTGTCATTTTGACCACCCTCATAAATACAAGATGATGTTTTTACCAGTCAAAATCGGTCAACTCATTTTGACCTGTAGATGTACTTACTACACGTAAGGTTTGACAGTGTTTGACATTTAAGTGCATTACATATACCTTGGCAAGTATATCAACATTTTGACTGATTTTTTACCCTTGCAATCACAGAAAAAAAAGTGATTTTAGCGTGGATACTGGGTTATAAAGAATGATTTTAAGTTAAACAATTTCTATTTCATAAGCCCTTTAAAAATCTAATTACAGGGACTTTATGGTGTGGTGTTCAACAAGCTCAACATAAAATGGAGCAAGTTACGTATGACCTCCAAGCTAGGACAGTACCCAATAACAGAGGTATGGCAATCAGGCTATGCAAGGGGATTGGTCAGTTTAAAGTCAGTATATACTGTTGGTATTGACGTGTCTGTAAATGCATCCATACTTGATAAGAATCAAGAGATATGTACATAAACCAACCAATGTCTGTAAATGCATCCATACTTTATAAGAATCAAGAGATATGTACAGAAACCAACCAATGTCTGTAAATGCATCCATACTTGATAAGAATCAAGAGAGATGTACAGAAACCAACCAATGTCTGTAAATGCATCCATACTTGATAAGAATCAAGAGATATGTACAGAAACCAACCAATGTCTGTAAATGCATCCATACTTGATAAGAATCAAGAGATGTGTATAAAAAAAAAAACCTGTGATCGTCACGATCAGAGCCGACTTTCAGCAGGGTATTGAATCGGTGTCCTAGTTTAAGATGAACACAGGGACTAAAAATTACTGGCTCATTTATGCAGCAGCAAGGGTAATATGACCTTATCATGTGGGGTATTATTTTCAGTCGCTAAGTTAATGTAGCACTCCGATTCCATGCCCTGTTGATCGTGACAATACTGTCCCTTTAACTCTACTTCACACAGAAGCCACTCCGATCCACTAAATTTCCAATATGTTCTTTACCAACCTTTAAAGCATACAAGCCACTGCTGTCCTTTCCAAGTAATCTTACAAAATCACCCAAGGCCACTGTAAATAAGACCATCTCCGATTACATACTCAACACACACTGAAGGCCATTACAAACCAGTCTTTTAGTGGTTTGGTATAGGTGTGTTTACAGTCAAAATACATGGTCAGGTTTACAGCTGGTTGTAGCTGGTTGTTTGAACATATTAGTGTGGCCTGCAATGTATCGATGGGAGACCACTTGACCCTGCAATCTCAGTGGTGTGACAGTGCACAGAAGGGTAACCATAGGAGGCAACAACTGCAATGGCTTGGAGAGGCCTCAGAGGATCTTTTTAATGGTAGTGACAGAGGGAGGAATGAACAAGAAGATTGTGAAAATAAATTAGAAGCAATTTTACCAACATTAAAGGGAAGGTATAAACTGCTTCTACCAATATGCATACTCTCTTAATCGAGATAAACATGTACATCAAACAACCAACTTGTGAAAGTTTGCGCTCGTCATGTTGCATCGTTAATGAGAAAATGAGATATTCAAAATGCATTCAGATTTGTCTGAGGCCCCTAAAAAGAAGCCTCCGGTTTCTGGTTAGGTCAGCTTCAGAATTGGTGTGGTGACGCGCTTGTTTTTGTTTTGTTTTTTTGTTTGGTAGTTATTGGAATCAGACCAAATTTCCCATACACAAAGTATGGTGGGTATTAAGAGAGGCCTCACAAATCGGGCAAACGTTCATACCCCTATGTGAAAAAAGTTGTTTAAAACACAGCACGGCAGAATTCCAATCGATCCAGTAATTTTGGCTGCTATTGGACATGGCATCATAACAACAAGACAAGGAAACTAAAAATGCTGACACGTAGGTCTGAGGCGACACGTGCGGAGACCAGAAACCAGAGACTTTTTTGGCCTTACTCGTTCTAACATGAAATTCCTTCATTTTAAATGGAAATTATTTAGTTTTTCTTTAAATTGACAGCATTGCAGATACATTTATTTCTAGAGATGAATGATACCATCATCTACGGATCCCCTAAAGGGACATGATAAAAAAAAAAAAAATCGAGAGTGAAAAAAAAAAAATTCGAGAGAAAAACAAATTATTCGAGAGGGAAAAAAAAAAATTCTAGAGGGAAAAAAAATTTTTACTGATTGAATGACTCTGACTCACAACTTACGTGTCCTAGATGATAGATTCCGTCACACCAACTTGACCCACAGCCGGTTATCTCGTTCGCATGAGATAACATTATTTTTTCGCTCTCGATTTTTTTTCCCTCTCGAAATTTTTTTTTCTCTCTTGAAATTTTGTTTTTCTCTCTCGAAATTTTTTTTTTCTCTTTCAATTTTTTTTCTTTTCTTTTCATCATGTCCCTTTAGGGGGTCCGTAATCATCAGTTGTATATATTACAAATCAATGGTTTGATTATTTTGTAAAATAATAACCAATTCTCTACCGTCCCTGAAATAATTTGTGTTCTGAAGTCTCACAGCTGAAACTGTTATTCTCTTTGACGTATCAGGTGATAATGGTTACCCTGGCAACATCTCTGCTCAGTTACCCCAATCCGTACTCCAGACTTAACACAAGTCAGCTGATAGCGGCCCTGTTCAGAGAATGTGGCCCACAAGATGCAATTGGTTTCTGGTAAGATACTTCATAATCAAGAATTTTTGTTTTCGGGGGATGAGCCAGAGGGGGTGGGGGTAGGGGTGGGAGGACCATTGGCATATCCGGGGGGGGGGGGGCGGCGGCAGGGCATGTTCCTCCATTTGCACCGTTCACCTGTTTATTGGCTGTGTATCCCCCTTTGAGACACTGGATCCACCCCATTAATTTTTTTATTCATATTTTTTTTCAAAGCTTACTCAAAAATCTTGAATCCGCTCAATTATTATCATCTTGAAACAGTTATCCAGATATCGTCTACACACATCTGTGTAGGGAAAAATTAAATCAATTGTTTATCAGTGCCATGGTCGAGCGGTTTAGTGCATCGGATTTGTGTTCTGATGGCTGACTTTTACTACTTTATTCAATATTCATTTTTTATTTATTTGTTGTTCAAACAGTGACTATAACCGAACTTATTCCAGAGTGGATCAGCATTGGTACCCATCAGCTGTAGCACAGCAAGGCTTAATATCTGCTTTGTGGCAGCTACCATTAGCCATGATCCTACAGGGTATTCTTACTATATTTACTTTTGGGATGAAGGTAAGATTTCACCAGTATAGACCACTTTTCCCCCCAAATGTACCAAGCTTTCCCCAAAATAGTGTCGGTTTTTTCCCCCCAAGAGTAATCTATTTCATAGATCTTCTTAGCAAAAAAAAAATTGCTTACCAGACTAATTTGCTTTTAGCAACTTCCGTAGGTTACCAAAAATTCCATACATTGGGTGCGTTCGAGTTGCTTCCTCAGGCAGAGCCAGAGTCTGACTCTGATGCATTCTGAGTAGGTCTGATGTCATTTGTCGGGGCTCACCTGGGTCATCCTCAAGTGACCTGCTTGCCTCAAGTGACCTACTTGCCAAGTAGGTCACTTGAGGCAAACTCGGGTAAGTGATGTGACGTGACGTCACTTTGTAAATATCGGTATTGACCTTTGAGTTCATTGACCTTTGACCTGACAGGTTCCAGCAGGCCTGTTCATCCCTACCATGGCCGTGGGTGCAATAGGAGGGCGAATGCTTGGAATAGCCATGGAGCAACTAGCTGTGTGAGTACTACTGCTATTAGATATTGACCCTTATCACGGTGCAGCCATCTTGTTTTGTTCTTCAATACAAATCTATGGCCCTTTTCGAAACCACGGCTTCGCCTTCGTCTCCGGCTTAGGCTAACTACGCTCCCTCGGTTGTTTTGACTATTAACGCGTGCTTTGCGTTCAGGGCTTCAGACAGGAGGACGGAGCCTGAAGCCGGAGCCCAAGCCGAAGCCGTGGATTCGAAAACGGCCTATGTGAGGTCGTATCTGAAATGATGGCATTGGCTATGGCTATGGCTAGATCACTGTTTCTTCCTATGCAGCACTGCAGCCAATAGCCATAGCCGCACCCAAAAATGGTTAATTCGGACACAGACTAACCTGTAAACCGAGACTTGAAGGGCAAATAGTCTGGTCAATTTTATGTATTGAGAATTTGAGCTTTTTAGACGCACTCATGTAAACAGGCCTGTCATTTGTCAGGATTTTTCCTGATTTCAGGATTTTTTTGACAATGGTCCCTTTGCCTAAAAATGTTGTTGGTAGAAGAGAAAACCCCACCAAGGACAGAAAGAAGTAGCCTGTATTATGTCCAAACCTCTAGTTTCTTGTTTGTGGGGATGTGGAGAGTCCAGGCCCGCTACCCATTTATCAGGATTTGTTACTTTTGTCATATCACACCCCTGTGTTAAAGGGAATATAACACAGATAACCGAAAGGTTTGTGCATGGTTTGGGTGGATGGGTAAAATGTATCAGTAACCGTAAGACATTACGTTGGTTTATTCAGGCATAATTTTCTCACGTGTTTATTTTGCCATATTGGAAAATCAATGAATTAACCCTTTCATTACCGATTTGTTTCAACAGGATGTCCCACTGGTTACTGAATTGTTTGCCCAGTCATGCATGAATTCACACATTATTGCACAACAGTATGCATCCATTTACAGGCACTTTTTCTAAACTCATTTTTCATCATGAAGAATTTGTTGGATAAAGATATATTCAATGAAATGATTGTTGCTTACAAAAATCCCTTTCATATGATACCAGAATCATTGGCATTGCATCTAAAATGATCGGGTTATTTATTTTACTTCTCCTGACTTGGTTCACAAACACAGAGAGCATTTTGTACACAAGTGTATGGCGTTCCATAGGGCAAATGGCCATTGAAAGGATTGACTTGTATTATGTCTGATTTCTATAATAGCAACATGTAGGTTGGGCTGTACCATTAGAAAGATAAGGAATCAGTCTTTCCAACCATATATAGCATGGGTATGGACTGCGAAGAAGGGAAAAAATACAGCTGTTTTAAAAGCTGGTCATGATACTCCCAATTAAGTGCTGTGTGTGTGGTGGCCTTGGTCAACTAAAGTTGCAAATGGTAGTGAAAGGGTTAAATGTCCATCCCTTGAGGGCGCGCTTTACTAAGTGGCAATATTGGAGTTAATATCTCACACTAACCTTACAAAGTAAAGGGAGAGAAAGTCAGCTGGCAGGCAGCTAGTTGCAATGCCACTATAATTATTTTGAATTGTTTATATTATGTATTTCAGATATCATCCAGACATATGGTTTTTCACTGGTTGTTTTTACGAGGGCAAGTGCATTACGCCGGGGCTGTATGCTATGGTTGGGGCAGCTGCTACTCTGGCCGGAGTCACTCGCATGACTAGTAAGTCTCATACAGTGCCCTGTCAATCAAACACCTACACTCACTCAACTCACTCACTCACTCACTTATTCTCTCACTCACTCACTCACTCACTCACTTACTCTCTCTCACTCACTCTCTCACTCACTCACTCAACTGGCTCACTCTCTCACTCAACTCACTCACTCACTTACTCTCTCACTCACTCACTTACTCTCTCTCACTCACTCACTCAACTGGCTCACTCAACTGGCTCACTCACTCAACTCGCTCACTCACTCATTCAACTCGCTCACTCACTCAACTCGCTCACTCACTCACTCACTCACTCAACTCGCTCACTCACTCATTCAACTCGCTCACTCAGTCGTGGTCGTAAAGACAGTTTGGGTCTATGTTACACAGCCTGGTTCTGTATTCTGTGAATCTTGCCTAGCTTGTCAAGTAGTGTAAGTCAGGAATCTGATCACTCCATGGGTATAAATACCATGGGATGAGGGATACATTCTCCAATTTGGGGCCCAGTAAAACAGACCATAATTTTCAAATAATGTAAAATTTGCTCAAAAAGTTTCAAAATTTCCGCAAAATTTCCACAAAATATTTTGTTTTTTTGTCATGATTAATTTATTTGTGTCAGAGTCCTTTATTTTCCTTGGGTGGAGGGGGGGGGGAATTTTGAATCAGACCCCCATCTAAGAAAACAAATTTATGCCACTGAATCACAGTCAGGCAGAAGGTGATGTTGTCACCTTTTCCCGGTTGTCACGGTTTCCCAATTCGGGCCTATTGGTATATCCTCACTGGGAGAATAGGGTTTCAATCGGGATAAAAGTATCTCCCAATCGGGATAGTATAGTTGACATCAACCCTGTGAGCATTATTGATGCAGAAGGTATTGTTGTCACCCAAGGGTTGCCTGATTGGGTTCTATTGGTATCCTCAGTGGGTGAATAGGGTTTCAATCGGGATAAAAGTGTATCCCAGTCAGGATATCAACCTCTGTGAGCCTTACTCAGCCACATGGATAACTGAGGTCCATTGAGCCAATCTCCTGTGTCTATGTCGCATGGCCTGCTTCCACATTCTGTAACAATCTCACTGACATGTCCGATTGCCACTGTGAATGCGACCCCGAGGTAACTTCGGCATGTGAACCGGCAATTAACCCTTCTGTGACTGCAAGTGTCAAAATCAGTCAAAATGTTGATATACTTGCCAAGGTATATCTAGTGCACTTAAAAAAGTCGAACACTCTCAAATCTTACGTGTGGTAAGTACATTTACAGGTCAAAATGAGTCGACCGTTTTTGACTGGTAAAAGCATTGTCTGGTATTGTTCAGGGTGGTCAAAATGACAGTAAAAACCAGTCCAAAATGCCGCTGTGTGCACATTTGGGTCAACAGTCAAAACAGTCAGTTGACTGATTTTGACCACTGTATAGCTACTTGCCACTGAAGTGCAGCTGTAGTAGGTGGATTAAACAATTGTATTTTTAATGCTGTATTCCCATATTTTCTGTCGTTATCATCTGTAGTTACCCTGGTTGTGATCATGTTTGAGCTGACCGGTGGTCTGACCTACATCGTTCCTCTGATGATTGCATGTATGGTCAGCAAATGGGTTGCTGATGCATTTGGCAAAGACGGGATGTATCCTTTTTGATAGCAGTTGTTGTGACTGTTATACAAGATTTCATGGCACTTAAATCTGAACCCAATTTCATAGCGCTGCTTACCGGTAGGCAAATAAGTGTATTTCAAGGATTAGCAAGAAAATTCAGAGCGGCACGTGCGTGTTCACAATGGATTTGTATTGTTGTGTCACTCATTTGCTAGCAATAACGGCCGGCAAGTTAGCGTGCCTTTCTCTATGCTTAATGGTTAGCAGCAAGTTTTCGTGCTAACTATAGCAGAAAAATTTGCTTAAGCATAAGCGTATTTCACAGGTTAGCAAGAAAATTCAGAGCAGCGCGTGCGCGTTCACAATGGATTCATATTGTTGTGTCACTCATTTGCTAGCAATAATGGCCGGCAATTTAGCATGCCTTTGTCTATGCTTAACAGCATCCAGGGGTAAATGGGTACCTGTGAGGGCAGAGTTGGTTGTTGTGTTTGATAACCCATATATGCGCCGAAATGGCAGCAATTGAGCTGCATACTCCCCAGGGAGCTGAGATGGTTTCAGGAATGATTTATGCGCCTGATGAGCAGGGGTAATAATGTACAGCGCCTTGATCTAGTTGCTAGGATATGTGCGCTTTATAAAAAATCGTGTATGATTGTTATTATTATTATTATTGCTAGTATTGATCCTTAACTGGTACCCAGCTATGATGGTCACATACACCTGAATGGTTACCCTTTCTTAGACAGTAAACGTGAGTTTATGCACACAACACTAGCATCAGACGTAATGAGCCCAAGGTAAGATGGATTGCTAATCATAGGTTTATTATCTTGGAGATCATTTCAGATGGAGAATAGTTTAAAACCACAGATGGTGATGTAGAAATTTCTTGGGTTAAAATGTTGCACTTTTTTTAAATGTCTGTAAATGCACCCAAGAATCTTGAGAGATGTTTATAATAATAATAATGTGGACTTATATAGCACACGTATCCACCAAACTGGTGCTCAAGGCGCATTATATTATTACCCCTGCTCATCAGGCTCATAAATCATTCCTGAAGCCATCTCAGCTCCCTGGGGAGTATACAGCTCCCTGGGGAGTATACAGCTTAATTGCTGCCATTTCGGCGCATCTAGGGCTAATCAAACACAACAACCAACTCTGCCCTCACAGGTACCCATTTACCCCTGGGTGGAGAGAAGCAATTATGGTAAAGTGTCTTGCTCAAGGACACAAGCACTATGGTTGCGGTTGGGATTCGAACCCACATTCTGACGACTCGGCCATCAGAACACAAATCCGATGCACTAAACCGCTCGACCATGGCACTTATAAACCAACCTGGGAAAGATTATTTCACGGTGTCGTTACCGGGAAAATAGTGAAAATGCATTCAGATTGTCCGTATTTATTCCAATGTGAAATTTCACTCTTCAGCTGACAGATTTTCAGTTTGGGAATTATTTTTACAAATTCTACTAAAATGATAGCACATGGCACAGAAATATGTCAAGGAATGTTTGATACCATCATTAACTTTACACCAAGTAAGTTTTAGGAAAAAACATGATCATTTATGTCTTTTTAATTAACCAGTTCGCTTCGGAGGCCGTGTATACACGCAATTTTTTTTTTGTACACCAGATCGGAGAGCGTCTAAACACGCATTCCGATTTTTGTGTGTGTGTTACCGGGAGACTTGTCAACACGCCACACGTGGCGTGCCGTCATGGCGGCTGACTTGTATACACACAATCGTTTCTCGGAGTCCATGGGGTCACGGTTCGGTGGCCCCGGACAAAATGCACTGCAAACACTGAACGAGTTCACTCTTTTTATTGATTTTTGCCTAATCCCTTTATCCAAGACCTGTTCCTTTGACGTACAAGCCAAGAATTTGTAAAGACGGATTTAATCCATTGTTTACGAGGCCTTTGATCTCTCTCCAGGTATGCCGTCTTTTCGACCGGGCGCTGGTCGCTAATAGGCCGTTGCTTCGGAGCTTGCCAACGGTCTAATTGTGCTGAACAAACACAGCCGTAATTAAAAAACTAGCCATTTAATTCTCGAAATGTCAATGAGTAAAAGGTGTTTATTTGGGTGTGCGAACTTAGTTTCATTGACCAAAAAAATTATTAATGGCTAGAAATTTTTTCAGATTTTTCACTGAAAATAAACCCGCACGGGGGACCGGAAAAAAATAAATATTCCCGCCGTCAACTGGTTAACCTACTGTGTATATAGTTTTTACTGGTGTCTCTGGTTCAGACGACAAAGATCACCCATTGAAAATCATCTCTCTAGATGTAATTTTTATCGTCTAGAAATAAAGCTATTGTTATTGTTAATCTATGTTAACATTTATCATATGCAGGCGAAATGACCCACCTCTTTTCACGATCACCATGGATTCGATGACAGTCCAAGAATTAGGTGAGACCTTTTAAAAGATAAATATTCATTATCAGTTCGCTTTGCGGTAAACACCAACTATCGCAAAGAGAATGTTCTGATTAGAACCATATAGGTCTTCTCTATGTTTCAACTAGCTCTAGTCATCGTCTGGAGACTAAAGAGAGTTGGGAGATGTTGCTTTTTAAGGACAATTCCACGGTTACTCACGTTACATTTGAGGTATTGAGCCTACTCTTAATGCCATAATTTCCTTACTTATATATTTCACTCATCAGGTTTTTTTCACAGTAGTTGCATTATACCCAGACCATACTCAGCAAGAAATAATAATTTCAGAAAATTGTTATATGAACGCTATATAAGAGAAAAATGCTGCTTACTCACGTTACATTTTTCAGACATACATACAATGTTGCTTTTTCTCTTATATAGCAAATTTCTGAAATTATTATTTTGCGCTAATAATAATAATGTGGACTTATATAGCGCACGTATCCACCAAACTGGTACTCAAGGCACATTATATTATTACCCCTGCTAATCAGGCTCATAAATCATTCCTGAAACCATATCAGCCCCCTGGGGAGTATGCAGCTCAATTGCTGCCATTTCAGCGCATATGGGCTAATCAAACACAAGAACCAACTCTGCCCTCACAGGTACTCATTTTACCCCTGGGTGGAGAGAAGCAATTATGGTAAAGTGTCTTGCTCAAGGACACAAGCACCATGGTCGCGGTTGGGATTCGAACCCACATTCTGACGACTCAGCCATCAGAACACAAATCCGATGCACTAAACCGCTCGACCAATGCAACTACTGTGAAAAAACTGATGAGTGAAATATGTATTAAGTAAAAACTGTTTGACGTAACCCCATGTAAAATTCTCAATTGAGTAGTAATTAGTTCTGAAAAGAACTGGTGGTTACAACTCGACATTTCGATCAGTATGCTCTGATCGTCTTCAGGAGAATGCCGGACTCTGGGAGATGCTGCTGTTGGAGGATGTGCGCTAACACTGGATGCTGGAGGATTGGTGCTTTATATTAGATTAGAAATATATATTATGGCATTAAGAGTGAACCCAAAACCAAAAATGTAACGTGAGTAAAACCATGTTAGGATCCTGCTTCGTTTCTTAGGCAATTTCTGATCGCCTAAACAATGTCTTGTCAGTCTCCAACTCTCATCTGTCTTTCTGTTATGAACGCTCGGGTGCATTTGTATCACTGGGTGGCTACACAGAGTGGATAGTGTTCATTCGTTGGTCTGTGCCGAGTGTCTGGATATCTCTGTATCATTCATATTTCTTCATCAAACTTGTGAGATTGGTCCGTGCATTGTGAGCCATAAAGGTGATATGAATTTGGGAGTTATAAAGTTACCGTTCATATTGGATATCGTATTGTATCAGTATTGTTTAAGTTGACTTTAAGTTTGTTTTTTGAATGTCCGTCATGCCATAAAACCATCAAAAACATTCAAAATCTTGCTAGAATCTAATATGCAGGGCCCACTATCATAGCGCTACTTACCAGTAAGCAAATTTTCGTGCTAACTTTAGCAGAAAATATTTGCTTAAGCATAAACATATTTCACAGGTTAGCAAGAAAATTCAGAGCGGCGCGTGCGCATTCACCATGGATTTGTCTTGTTGCGTCATTCATTTGCTAGCAATAACGGCCGTCAAGTTAGCGTGCCTTTCTCTATGCTTAACGGTTAGCAGCGCTATGAAATGAAAAACATACAGTAAGCAAAAAATCAGCTACCTAGTGGCTCGATGAAATTTGGCCCAGAACATAGCAAAATTACTTTCACTAGATCAGTACTTCACACATTTATGACAGTACTGTACTGTGAAAATGCTATATTAATGTTATTGGCAAGGGGTTTTGACAGCTCTGCTGTTCCCGATTTTCTGATCATGAAAGTAATTATATATTTAACTTGCCACCTCCTAATTATCAGTAATTTTTCTTTGCAGAAAACCTGACGACAGAAACGTTATTCAACACATACCCAGTGATTGTTTCAAAAGACTCGCAACGTTTGGTAGGAGTGGTGTATAGGAAAGAACTCATACATGCATTAAGTGAGTTTCATAGCAGATACAGAAAAGTATTAGGAATCCATGTTACCTCCCTCTCTCCCCCCCGCCCCCCCTCCCCCCCCCCCCCCCGAAAAAATATGAGTGTGTTTCAGGTTTCCTCCAGATGGGTAGCTATCACATGTGGCATCTATTCAGATGTCCAGATAAAGTCCTAAATAAAGTCTCTGGTTTCTAGTCATCGGTCGGCTTCAAAATACCTGATACATTTATACGCAGGGACCAAATTTCCCATATACTAAGAGAGGCCTCACAAATCAGGCAAACATTCATACCCCTATGTGAAAAAGTTGTTTAAAACACAGCATGGCAGAATTCCAATTGATCCGGTAATTTTGGTTGCAATTAGACATCGTTTCATAGCAAGAAAAAAAGGAAATTAAAAATGCTGATGCGCGGGTCTGATCGAGGCGACGTATACGGAGACCAGAAACCAGCGACGTTTTATTTTGGCCGAACTTGTGTCACGAAAATTTTTTAACATTTATTTTATTAAACTTGGAAACGGTTGACTGCAGTAAACAAATGCAGTGGCTACTTTTTGATCACACTTGTGTTTTCTGTAAAAATTGTTAATGCTTTAACTCGGCGTTGAGCTGAACCTTTCACGGGTTGGTTCCTTAATGTATATGTTGATTCAAAGAAACTTAGCACACTCATAGAGGCAGTTTTGCCAACATTATCAATACTGTACCTTCCATTTAATGTATATCTTGATTCAAAGAAACTTAGCACACTCATAGAGGCAGTTTTGCCAACATTATCAATACTGTACCTTCCATTTAATGTATATCTTGATTCAAAGAAACTTAGCACACTCATAGAGGCAGTTTTGCCAGCATTATCAGTGCTGTACCTTCCCTTTATTTTTTTCCCTGTGTAATAGGAAACAGCATTTTATTTGGCCAACTGTAAACAAGCATCGACCGTTTTGGTTCAGATCTCCAAGTTTGTTTTCAAAGAAAATCTGAAACATGTTTATTCATTTATGTGATTGTTTATCCCTCTCTGAGCAGAACATGCAAGGAAGACGAAAAATGAAACTGTGAGTGAGTCTAAGGTCTACTTCACTAATCTGGTGCCCAAGTTCCCTATACCAGGAATCCCGAAGCACCTCTCACTAGTCAACATCCTTGATGCTGTAAGTAATTGTACTGATCTGTGTACAATCTGTGAAATGCAGTGTTAGGCCAAGTAAAAAAAATACCAGTTGATCGTCCTGGTTTTTTCAAAAAGAGGAGGATGAGGGCCTTTTTATTTATTTTTTTAAAAATTTTTCCAAGATGGCCGCCAAGCATTTAAATTCAAAATGGCCACCAATTTTTCAGTTTGAAATCACTGCCAACTTTTTTTTATAGCTATCGAACAAGTAGTTGAGTAAAAATATTCATAGGTAAAACTTGTAGCTTTGCATGGTGAGGATGATAAGTAAGACTAATTGCGGTGACACCATGTGGAACTCAATTGAGTAGTAATTAGTTCTGAAAAGAACTGGGGTACAACTCGACGTTTCGATCAGTATGCTCTGATCGTCCTGAGGAGAATGCCGGACTCTGGAAAATGCTGCTGCTTAAGTAGACTGCTGGAGGATCATCCCATGAATGGATGCTGGAGGATTAGTCCGGCATTCTCCTGAGGACGATCAGAGCATACTGATCGAAACGTCGAGTTGTACCCCCAGTTCTTTTCAGAACTAATTACTACTCAATTGAGATTCCACATGGTGTCACCGCAATTAGTCTTACTTAAAAATATTCATGTTAAACAATGTTTGATGTATTTTGTTAAACCCACTTGTTTCTTTTAATTGCATTTTCGCTGATATTTACTTTTACGTAAAAATCTTTTTTTTTAACATGAAAAATTGACTCTTTTTGTGGACAAGTATAAAAAATAATGAAAAAAAGGATGCGGCCTCAAAAAAGGATGCGGGCGGGGACGATCAACTGGTATTTTTGTTTACTTGGCCTTATGTAGATACACATTTAAGCAAATATCTATGCTTAAAACAAAATTGGAAATCTATTTTTTTTATTGATTTTTTTTTTTTTAAACAAAATTTAATTTAAAAAAAAGAAAATTGGAAATCTATAATAGATTCATCTTTCTTCACCCTTTCAGAGTCCTGTGACCATCACCGATCAGACACCCATGAGCATTGTTGTGGACATGTTCATCAAACTGGGTATAAGAACATGTCTCGTCACGCATAACGGGTGAGTAATCACAGTTATAGGCTTTGTGCAGTTGGCGTCATCATTACACCACATGCGATTGTCTGGTGAAACCGCTCGAGATACCTAAGATGCGTAATGAATACAGCGCTGCAATTTTTAAACAGTTAACCCTCTCAGTACCGAATTGTTTTGACATAAACAACCGCTGGTGACCGCATTGTTTGACCACTCAAGCGTGAAGCACACATTCTTACACAACACAACACAACAGAAAGCTTGTGTTCAAAGGCCAATTTTACAAACTCTATTATCACCTTGAAGATATCATTTTACAGCAAAATAAATAATAAAAAATATCTTACTTATTGAATTCCCTTTCATAAAATCCAAAAAACATTAAGATCGGTCAATAAATGTCCAAGTTCTCGGTCTTTGTTTCTTCAGTGTGATCTGTAAACTCAAACACCTTTTTGTACACAAACACATGGCGTTCCGTAGGTGTTTGGCATTTCGGATATTTACACTACAATTTGAAGGGATTGCATAATAGCAACCTTATTTTATTTCACCATCAATGGAAAGATCCGATCTTGCTCTTTCCAACCATTGTAAGCTTGGGTATGGAGGGTGAATATGGACAAAACTACAGCAGCTTTATAACAAATGGCCTTTGTGCTCAGGCTTGAGTGCTTTTTTGTGTGAAAGCATGGTCGACTAAAGTCGCCTATGGTAAGGAAGAGCTGGTATGAGTGCAGTCGACTAAAGTCGCCTATGGTAAGGAAAGGGTTAACAGCAAACTTGATACACGGGATATGGATTCTAGCCGTGGGATATGGGTTTATATCCACGACTGTTGACTAATCATAATCGAGTATTCCAGGCCTAGAATTTTGTCTTGTACGGGCAAGGCCATTTTTCCTGATTAAAGGGCACTTCCATTTTCATCTCCGGTTTCTGGTCATCAGTCAGCTTCAAAAGTGGTGCGGTGATGCGTTTGTTTTTTTTGCCAACAGGGAAATATATGATACATTGTATACACGGGGACAAAATTTCCCATATACAAAGTATGGTGGCTAAGAGTGGCCTCACAAATCGGGCAAACGTTCATACCCCTATGTGAAAAAGTCATTTAAAGCACAGTCTGGCAGAATTCCAATTGATCCAGCAATTTTGGCTGCAATTGGACATCGTTTCATAGCAACAAAAAAAAGAAAATTAAAAATGCCGACACGCTAGTCTGAGGCAACGTGCGCGGAGACTTTTTTTGGCCTTAGATTATCTATGGGAACATGTTTTAGGGGCACCAAGGTCAAGACTAGGGCAATGGAGGCCATGGCCTCCCTGGACTCCATGAAATTCCAGGCCAGGTATTCAAGCTAGCTGGAGGATAAATATGAAAATGTGGTTTTGCAATCTCTCAGCAGTGTGCTATAATATATTCCCTGTTTTTTTTTTGCTGTTTCTTAACAGGAGGTTATTAGGAATTATCAGTAAGAAAGATGTGCTTCGGCATGTTGCTTATCTGGATAACCAGGTACCTGGCTCAACATTTTTCCATTGACAACAACACCAACATCACCTTCAACTTCTTCTTGTAGAGCACCACCCATGCAAAGTCAGGAATTACAGGTTTTTGTCATGCTACTTTTCCTTGGGTTCCAGCGCTCAGGGAGCTGATCTAGCCCTGCTTGCGAATCAAACTTGGGTTGAGATGTCAGTTGACATAAACAAGTGCTAACGATTTATCTGGAAAAGATGAATTTTTTACGTTTTCTTATCCTCTGCTTGCAGTCCACAATTCATCCGTGCTGGAAAAGAATGGATTTAGCTTTTGTGCAAATGAAAAGTCAGTCATGAATTATTCATAAATGACCAAGACAACTTGAATAACAATTGGTCGGGAGTGTATAAAATGCATATTCATTGTTGTAGTGTCAGCAGAAGTCCCACCAGCAGAAGTAACAGCCGCTGTAGTAGTTTCCACAGCAGTTGAAGTTTCACCTGCAGTGGTTACTCCAGCAGTAGTTGTTGACTCGCCCATGGTGGTGGCCCCTGCAGTAGTATGTATAGACATTAATTTGTATCATTCCGATAAGTGCATTTGTGTGTCGGGCGCTAGCTGTTACATTAAGCTTGCATTTCTATTTCTTAAATAAAAATTACTTGATATTTATAATTTTATATCAAAACCGAGACAGCCATTTATTAATGGGTCTTAAAGTTTGACCTGTCTGTACTGCATGATAAAACATCTGGATTATTGGCTCGGTCCTTGATTGGCCTTTGCCCTTGATTGCCTTGGCCCATCGGTTTTTATTCTGCTGTAAAGAATGCATAAAACAAACTTCAAGTCCCTATCAGTTTTATTGCATGCGACATTGAATCAATTTCAGGTTCCATTTGCATAACTCGCTTCGAGTTTTTCCTGAAGTTATCATGCAGAGATGCCAACATTGAAGACTCGGAATCAGTAATTAAGGCCCAAAAGACAAATTGAAATGCTGTGTATGGTATAATTAAATACACCTTCATCACTGAAATATTTGCTCATCTCATAGGCATCAAGGTGAATAGTACGAACAATGAGGGCAAACTAACCCCTTCAACAACATGTTCATAATTGTACAAACGTATTTATATGTTGCGGGGGGATAGGGTGCACAGTTTAATAATTATTATTACCATAAAACAAACCTCCTACCATGATGCCAGTACTAAGGCTGTGCATTTATGGTTATTTCTGGAACCGGATACCCGGCATTGGAAATCTTCGGATACCCGGGTACCCGTAAACAATTTTGTAAAAACACATAAATACTCCCGAATGTATAAAATAACCAATATGATCACAAGTTAATCTTGTTTTATTAGAGTCATAATAAATGTGGACTTACTGTAATAATTTCCCGCCTCTATATTAAAAACGACTCGTAGCATCTCCATTCCCCCCAAAAGTTAACAAAAAATCAGAAGACTTCCATTTGTGTGGCTCAAATGTTCAGTTTTCAAAAGTCATTTACGGGTAATTGGAAAGCGGAAAATGGAACCGGGTAATGGAACAGTTTTGGTCGGATATCCGGGTACCCGGCACAGCCAGTACTCACTGAGTAATATTCTTCATTAGATTACTCCTAAAAAAAAAAAAACATTTAACAAAAATATGTTTATATCTGTTTCTCATTGTGTCTAGAATAAATTGATTGTGTCAGCATTGTTTAAGCATGACCATTGACTACCCTGCACACTACATACTTTAATATTTAACAGCATTATACACCATTTGGCTTGCCAAATTTGAAATGATAAAAGTACTACCATAAAACTGCGATACAGTATTGGTAATCACAACAAAATCATAAATGACCACTTTAGGCCAAACAAAAAGTCTCCGGTTTCTGGTCATCGGTTGGCTTCAAAATCGGTGCGGTGATACGCTTTTTTTTCGGCCATCTTTTTGTTTGCCAACAGGGAAATACGTGATTTCCTTCCTCCATGGTGATACATTGTATGCGGGGACCAAATTTCCCATATACAAAGTATGGTGGCTAAGAGAGGCCTCACAAATTGGGCAAACATTCATACCCCTATGTGAAAAAAGTCGTTTAAAACACAGCACGGCAGAATTCCAATCGATCCAGCAATTTTGGCTGCAATTGGACATTGTTTCATAGCAACAACAACAACAACAACAAAAAAAAACTAAAAATGCTGCCGTGCAGGTCTGAGGCGATGCACACGGAGACCAAAAACCAGAGACTTTTTTTTTTTGGCTTTAAAGATATATTGCCCGTGTTTGGGCCGATTTGACGTTACAAAATAGGTTAAAATTTTTAATTGCTATTTTTCTGAGGTTTAAGGAAGTTACAAGCTTTCATTAGAGACATTGGATGGAAAAAAATCTGTCAAGGATTAGTACCAGTGAAATAAAAACTCAAATTAATAAAATGCGGGCTCACTGTTTTAATACTCAGCTTGCACGAGGGCGTGTGCAGTCTTCCGATTGGCCAGCGCGGCTGTCAATCAGAATCAGTAGTATTTTAAATATCGCTTTTATACAGTTTCCAACATCTGAATTCCACATGGTGTCACCGCAATTAGTCTTACTTATCATCCTCACCATGCAAAGCTACAAGTTTTACCTATCTGAATTTCAGTTTGTTTTTTTCGTTTAATAACGTTATTATCTTTCTTTTAAATTCTATTGTTTGGGTCTCTTGAGCCAAACTAAATAAAACTTAATTGGTGTAAAGTTGATGATAGTATTAACATATGTAATAATTCATTAATTTTACGTTGTGTATTGATTAATATTTGATTAAAATTATGGTGTATGCATTGGCGGATCCAGGGGGGGTTAAGGGGGCTGTAGCCCCCCCTAAAATCGTTTAAAAAAAAAAAATTTTAAAGGAGAGAAAAAGAGAGAGAGAGGGGGGGGGGGGAGGGGAGGGGAGAACGCACTCCCATTCCCACAGTGTGCTTTGTTTTTCTCTCCCTTTGATTATTCCATTGTAATTTTTGTAGTACTGAAAAATAATTGTTTTTGATTCTCAGCCTCCCCCCCCCCTAAAAAATGTTCTGGATCCGCCCATGGTATGTACCTATACAAAGTCTATTTTGCACAAGTTGACAAACAACACTTTTTTTATTTTAATAATTGAATTAAGAAATAATTTCTTAACAAGCATATGTATGCATACCACTTGTTTCAATGAATTCTCGTTTTTCAAGTTCTTTCCTGTGATGATTACATTTGACAAAAGATTTATATGAACAGACACCATAGTCAAGAAATAGTAGGTTAGAAAATATAGGTTAGAAAAATATTTTACAATTTCTGATTGAAAATCACAGTAAGACTTCTCTTTGTTTTAGAAGACAAACTAAAGTCGAAAGGTGAAATAATTTTTGTATGATAAAATGATAAAATATGAATAAAATCCACAGACTGGTTTTCATTACTTTAAAAAGATGTTTG
Organism: Zoroaster sp. YZ-2022; assembly: GCA_029582265.1. Classification (NCBI taxonomy): domain Eukaryota; kingdom Metazoa; phylum Echinodermata; class Asteroidea; order Forcipulatida; family Zoroasteridae; genus Zoroaster; species Zoroaster sp. YZ-2022. The sequence goes on along the minus strand of CM055833.1, from coordinate 3,782,242 downwards.
ACAATAAACTATATAACACCGCTATTTATGCGCCCTCTATTGATACCTCTGTTTTTGATGCATACACATTAATTATTTTTCTAATTACGGATATCAATTATAATGACCGTTTTGAAGGTCATGCGCGTCTATTGAAGCCATTGGATGCCATGTTGCTACTCTTAGAAACCATATATTGCAATCACTGGTCTGAATATACTGACTGGGTTGAAGATCATGCATGTCCATTGAAGCCATTGGATGCCATGTTGCTGCTCTTATAAAGCATGCATTACAATGAGGCAATTGTGACTATACTAAAGCATCGCGTCCTCATCTGATCCGTGACAGACACAAGAAATAATGTTAATGAGAGAAACTGTTGGGAAGCAAGTATGCATTTGCTAAACTGTTTCTTCTCTCTTACCTGATTACAAAATTACTGAATTATTAGTCGAAGACAAACTTGATGTGGAGTTGGTGAGGGTACCAATCATCCACGCATCCATACTCCAATAAGAATAAGTCCTGAGGACGATTAGAGCATACTGATCGAAACGTCAAGTTGTAACCTCCAGTTCTTTTCAGAACTAATTACTACTCAATAGAGAATTTCACATGGTGTCACCGGAATTAGTCTTAAACCAAGATATAATTTATGTACTTAAACCAACCTGTGAAAGTTTCAGCTCAAGTTTTCAAGAAAATTGCAAAATAAATTGCTGTTAAAATAGCAGAAAACATGGCTATATATACATCTTTAATGTTTTATGGTGAAATATTTCTCTTCATTAAACTTCACTGAGGCATATCATCCGCCCACATTTCATCACATTGAAAGAATACGGCAAACTGTAATTGTTATTTATGTCAGCCAATCAGGAATTGTTATCAAGATGACGTCATAAGTTTTAAGCTAACTATCCTCAGTGAAAGTGTAGAGAGAGCAAATACAGACTCGATCAGTGCAATTTGAAACGGGCGGTCCAAATATACATCAGAATTTTGATGACGTCATAAATGTTTTTAAATATACTTCTATTGAGTTTTGTAGGTCCGAAAACTACCTGGATTAAATCTGCTTTCAATAAAAAAAAATGTCAGATTTTGGCGCACTTGGGTGCCATCCTGACCCACTTTGCGTTGGTTACGTAGTTGGTTCGTCTCAGACCAGATCACATGATATCATTTGGCAAGCCGCACACATTTGGTCACCGCAATTTAGCCTTGAATTGACCACAAGTCGACCCACAGAGGCAGGTCCAAAAGCATGGCGTTTGTTTCTAGAAAGACACTATCTCATTTTCGGAGGAGGGGATATGTTTGCATTTTGTTTGCCTGTTTCTGCGGATTTTGCTTAGGATTTCATTTCAATTCATCTCAAAGTCTCGTGTTCAGCTATGGCCACTCACCATCAACATTATCACCCAAGGACTTTCCATCCAACATGGACGCTATAACGTTTCCGGAACCACAAGAAAACAAGAGTGGAATTGTAGTATTTCAGGATGGACTCACGTCCAGAAGCCTTTCTTTCAGTAACGGCGGACAAATGGAAGGAAATAAAGCTATGGTATCTCATCGCAGACGATCAAATGAAACGAAGACGTTGAGAGGTATTGTGAAAAGATTCCTTTACCCGTCTTCAGGAAACCGACAAATTCGTTGGTCTCTTCTGAAACACCTCAGGAAATGCACGAAGAACATGACGAAAGAGGTACATTTTTTATTGATCCATTCAAAGACTTTTGTTTATTAATATTTAATTGATTTTTACTTGCGTAGTTGCATTAAAGTTTGGTGTTAGTTCTAACCATCTTTATAGAGGGTAACCCATCCAGCACAGCTGATCATTTGGGGGCCCTCGTATATAAAATACATCAAGATAAAATTAAAAATACAATACACACTACAACAAGACTTTTAAAATTATACCACCCTAAAAAGAGAATCAAAAATGATACAAATAAAATGGCATACACTAAAAATTAAGTAAAAGATGTTGGCACACACTAAAAATTAAGTAAAAGATGTAAAACTTTAAACACCAAAATTGTACAAGATTAGAAATAAACCTTGACTCCTTGAGCCCACCACCGGAAATTCGTCAAATTTCTACATGTGTGTGGATGGCCTTGTGTACGTTTCAATGAAACCTGACTAGATCTTTATCAAAGAAGGCAACAAGACAGAAACACACAGACACATAGGGGGTGGGCCGTACGTTTTCCTTAATTAATTCACTCGTGGTTTTCTTTCCCTGGAACGCCCACAAGCTTCTATAAGAATTCACGGTCGGCGAATTATGAATGTTGTGGAGGCATCGACTGTACTCGAGCACACCCGCCTTAGATTTCTGCAGGTATTCAATTTGATTTGTGTGCCATAATAAGATTTGAGGCTCAGTGCGTGAGATGGGGGACCCCAAGGGATTAGCGTTATAACGCGGTGAGAGTTGCCAAATAAAGCACTGACCATGTACAGCCATCCTAATTGATCCGCCACAAGGCCCTGCATATAACCATAGAGGTAGAATTAACCTCACGTATAAAATGAGATTATTCACGTTTAACCCCAGAACAAGACCTGTACATGAATCACTATTGTTTAATACTTATTTCGTGCTAAGATGAAGAAATGTAAATGTTATAATATCACATTCTCCCAGCAATTATAGCGCCCAACAACTGAGTCGTTTAAATTCAATCCAAAAATCGATCCAGGATTATTGTACGTTAAAATGTAAAAAATCACCCCGAGTGGAGCCTAATATTGATCACCTTGCCAAATTTACCAGACAACATACCTCCCGATTTGAACGGCACTAGTTGCTAAGCAACCAAGGATTTGGGAAAACTGTCCTTAGTCTCGCTTTGCCCAATTCCACATTCTGACCAATTATTATAATGTACTTATGAGATCAACCATGGAACGACAAACTGCGGGAACAGTCACTGCAGACACCTGTTCACCCATCAACATTTGTAATAACAACGACAACGACAACGACAACAACGAGTTATATAGTGCACGTATCCACCAAACTGGTGCTCAAGGCGCATTATATTATTACCCCTGCTCATCAGGCTCATAAATCATTCCTGAAACCATCTCAGCCCCCTGGGGAGTATACAGCTCAATTGCTGCCATTTCGGCGCATATAGGGCTAATCAAACACAACAACCAACTCTGCCCTCACAGGTACCCGTTTACCCCTGGGTGGAGAGAAGCAATTGTGGTAAAGTGTCTTGCTCAAGGACACAAGCACCGTGGTCGCGGTTGAGATTCGAACCCACATTCTGACGACTCAGCCATCAGAACACAAATCCGATGCACTAAACTGCTCGACCATGGCACTGATGTAATTTTAAGTTCATCAAGACAACAAATGTGAATTGTCACAGAATGGGATAGCACCGTGTCATGTACTCATGTATTTATCATAGATAATCGATTGACTTTGGATCAAAATCTAAATGTTTCAGATTAAAACGTTGTGTCATTCACTTCATGAGAAAATCGTAACAATGCATCGGGATTAGTAGGCCAACTCTTTCTGTTAAAAACAATAATGTAACTTTTGCAGTTAGGTAGGATTAGTTTGTAGGGCTCCCCTCCATGCCTTGCCAGGTGTCATTTCTCTAATTAGTTTAGTTCAATTGAGTTCATTCATGTATTCATGTATGTTACCTTTGCATAATATGTTTATATATATATATACATAATTTTTTTTTCTCTTTCTCTTTTTTTTCACTCTGGTCTGCAGTGAACCATTTGATTGGCCTATCAGATGACCTTTTTAGTCATTTACTGATGTGGCTATTGTTCACAGTTGCTTTTATACATAAAAAAAAAAAAAAAAACTTTTCATAAAATGGAAAATACATGTTCTTTCTCAAAGGCAAAATGGCCGACATGCAGACATGCGCACAGACTTATATAGTCCATTTTGCCTTCGAAACAGTGTCCACTCTTGTGTGTAAATCTGTGTGCATGTCTGTATATCGACCATTTTTTCCTTTGAGAAATTTACCTGCTAGGTTTGAAACGTAAGGCCAATAACTACTATTTTGCATTGATACTTCCAGCTCCCTTAGGTTGGTAAGCAGTTTGCAACAGCTAATTTTCTAGGGAAGATTGATACAATTAAGAGCTTTACACCAATTAAATTTGAACTGGAATTATTATTCCAAGTACCTCCAGACAACATAATTTCTAGGGAAAAATTAACACCGTCATCAGTTTTATACCAAGTAAAATTTACATTATAATGCAACCATTACTGGGTGTAAATAACACATTCTATATATCTGTCCTTACTCACGATCTTTAAAAAACTGTGCGGCTCGCAATGTTTTTTTTACCAATTTTGATAAGTTTGACAGACAATAACGGTGTTTTTAATTTAGGCAACCGAACGAACAAATAAACGCAGGGGAATAAATTGTTCGAAAGCCAAAGGTGATACCAGTCGAATGCGGTCAATGCGGTATGTTTTTGAGGGCATTTATGTATGGTTAAAACAATAAACGGTCAATGCCTTTACACTATCTACATAAATATTAAAGCTGCAAAAATTAACATATTTTCCCACATTAATATCTTGTGACATCACTTTTTAAGTTCAAGGTTCTTAGAAAAAAATCAGCAACCTTTTCTTATTGTTTGTATCTTACTGAGGGAAGGGTAGAGTTAGTATTTGGAAACGTACGTTCATTTCAAACCTCTAATTTTCAAGTAATAATCATAAAACTAAACTGTGAAAGTTTAACAGTAGTTCACGTTTTTGAGAATTGAGACGGGTATTAAGAATGATCGTTGGAATGCAACTGACCTGCCACTTCCGGTGTTAATTCTATCCTGTTGACCCGTTCGTATACAAGGTACCGTATGGAGGTCGAAAAGTGGACATCTGCTTTTCAGCTTTCTAAATAATGAAAAAGCGGATTGAACGTTGTTGGCTGGTGCATTTTTCTACTTTTCTACTTTTCTTCCACCTAAAAAGTGGATTGAACATTTTGGTAACATCCATTTTTCTACTTTTCTGCTTTTCAATTTCAAGAAAAGCAGATTTTACTTGTTCACCTACACTGGCGGTCAAAAAGTGGACATCTGCTTTTCTGGTTTCCTACAACCAGAAAAGCAGATTGAACGTTTTCGACAAATCCATTTTTCTGCTTTTCTGCTTCCCGAAAAGCAGATTAGACGTTTAGTCACACAGTGGCCTAAAAGTGGACATCTGCTTTTCTGGTTTCCCACAACCCGAAAAGTAGAACGAACGTTTTGGACAAATCCATTTTTCTGCTTTCCTGCTTCCTGAAAAGCGGATCGAACGTTTTCTCAACAGTGGTCTAAAAGTGGAGAAGTCTGCTTTGCGCTTGAAGAAAAGTAGATTGAATGATTTGATAAATCTACTCCCCTCCACAAAATAATGGACTAAACCTACCGTCACAATACATGTCGGACGTAGGCGCCAGGTAGGCGCATTCCGTTTGATCTGTGATGTGCCGCCCCCTATTTTTCAGCGACTGTTATCACATGCATCGTTTTGGTGCATTGGTAGGATTCGTCCATTATTTTGTGGATAAGGGAGTAGATTTATCAAATCATTCAATCTGCTTTTCTTCAAGCGCAAAACAGACTTGTCCACTTTTAGACCACTGTTGAGAAAACGTTCGATCTGCTTTTCGGGAAGCAGGAAAGCAGAAAAATGGATTTGTCCAAAACGTTCGATCTACTTTTCTGGTTGTAGGAAACCAGAAAAGCAGATGTCCACTTTTAGGCCACTGTGTAGGTGAACAAGTAAAATCTGCTTTTCTTGAAACTGAAAAGCAGAAAAGTAGAAAAATGGATGTTACTAAAATGTTCAATCTACTTTTTAGGGGGAAGAAAAGCAGAAAATTAGAAAAATGCACCAGCCAACGACGTTCAATCTGCTTTTTCATTATTTAGAAAGCTGAAAAGCAGATGTCCACTTTTCGACCTCCATAGTTATTGTTATGCAAAGGTACCATTATAGGCCTATTATTGAGCCGGGAATCGGTAGCCTCTTATACGAGCCAATTCTCAAACGTAGTATGCAACGGGGTACCATTATTGAGTCGGGAATCGGTAGCCTCTTGTACGTGCCAATTCTCAAACGTAGTATTAACTCCAGACAAAAAACACTAGATTTGTGTTACACACATTTTTTGTATGGTTATTGGTTTTGTATGGTTTATTTTCGTTTTTATCCGGGGCGGATTCAGATCAGCTAAACAAATGACACGCGACTGATTATTGGGGCACATAGGTTAATAATATTAGTAAAATTGTAAATAATTGTGAAATATACACCTGGATTTTGATTTATTTTATTGATTTTTTTGGTCGTAATTTTTACCGTCTTCTGATTCTGTTGTGAGTACTGACAACAGTTCAATTCACTGTAACTATAACTACTCTCTGGTGCAACGTATTCGACATGAAAGGTTCAGCACACCTATCTAGATATGCAAAGTGTCTAGTTAATTTATCTTGTCTGTCAAAAGGGGAAGAGTAAAAAAGCCTTCATGGTTTCCATACTTTCCCTAATGTTAGCATTATTTTCTAATACATTAATATTGTATGTATTTATTGTCCAAAGGTATATAATTATTGATTGATAAGTTTGATAAGGTATTCATAATTTGTTCATAATTCTAAATATTAATTTTTGTATACCATAATACATGTATGATATATTGCTCTTACATTGTTGTTTGTTGTTAACATTGAAATAAATGTCATTGACTGATATGCCCATCAGTCCCAGCCAACACAACCTTAGTAATACCGAAAGCTCGAGCATGCTACCTGCTTAAACGCCAGACTCTCGATCGGCTTAGTAATAATTGTTGGTCATACGAAGGCTAAGTCATTATTGGTTAATCCCACTTTTGATAGCCCGTTAAAAGAACTGTACTAAACATGAAGGTAAATACTGGTACCGATTCCTGAGAAATATACGATTTAGTTTTTCTTCCTCCAAAATCTGTAAAGGCATGCAATAAAACAAAACAGACACTAAAAGACTTCAAATACAGCCTGACAGACAGACAGGCAAATATACATAACCCTTCAGAGAGACAGTCACACAGATACAATTAATTTACATCAAGACATACAAACAAAAGAGAAAACTTGGCAGACAGACTCAGGAAAAACAGAAAACTCAGCAGCAAAGAAAAAGGAACAAATAGATAATAGATAATAGCCACTGCCACTGCCAGACTTGGTCAGGTTGCCTGTATACACAAGTAGATTATAGGGACAACTCGCAATGAATAAAAAGGAACCAGACTATTTTCCATCCAGCCTCAGTTTGGTTACGTGGATTTGTATTGAAGAAAAACAAGATGGCTGTGCTGTGACAAAGGTATATTGGACAATCGGACAAAGCAGAGGATATAGAGTGGCCAATCAGGGAGACAAATATTACTGGGCCATTAAACAACTATCTCAGGTTAATAATGCATTGGCAAGTTCTTTTTATAATTTGTTCGTGCATGCTTTCTTTTGTCCTTTACATTTGTTTTTGTTAATTCGAAATGTCGTATTTGTGAACTTTTCAATATGTTTTCATAATTTCATTTGTGAACAGTTTCAGTATAGTTTAATTCAGTATAGTTTCAGTATATTATCATTATAGTTATACATACATTTATTTCGCTTGATGAATTTCCATTTGGAGAATTTGTGTTTTGATTGTGCGATTCTTTTGTTTACAACTACGTTTTGTATCAATTTCCTTAAATGTAACTTTTGTATTACTTTATTGCATCCGCTATGTTTTGTTTTGTGATTTATTTATTTTTTATTTTTTTCATGAAATGCCATTTACATATTTGTGTTTTTAATCTGGATATAATGATTAATTCCAGTGCTTTGGCCTGTGTACAATGTGTTTTTTGTTTAAATTTGTGATATTTTGTAAATGTTTTATTTTGTTGTAACATTGATGCAATAAATGAAGTTGTTTTAACTCCACTGAAATGGGAAATAATAATAATAATAATAATAATAATAATAATAATAATAATAATAATAATAATAATAATAATAATAATAATAATAATAATAATAATAATAATAATAATAATAATAATAATAATAATAATAATAATAATAATAATAATAATAATAATAATAATAATAATAATAATAATAATAATAATAATAATAATAATAATAATAATAATAATGTCTAATTAATTAATTATATTGCACTTGTGTTGACTATTTATTTATTTGGTTCAATTAATTGTGTAAATTTAATCCAGTTATTTTTTTGTATATATTTATTAGTTCATTTTTGTATAATTCTTTGTAATGATGACTAACTAGTTAATTAATTCATTTGCTTACTAATTTATTCGCGAATTTCTGTTTTCTATTTTTCCTTTGTTAAGATGTCTTTGGCCTTTTTCATTATGTTAATATTTGGTTGCTTTAAGTTGACTTCATTGCTCGATTCATTATAATTGCTATTGATGAGTTAGCTTTATTTATTTATTTATTTTGTTACATGTATTTGTCATTTTAATTTGGTTATGATATTTGCATGAGTTAGCTGTACTTACTTAAGTAAGTGTCTGTGTTATTTTGGTTCTTTTATTTGTGCCAATTTAATTCAGTTATATGATATATGTAGAAGTATCTAGACAAACCAAGTTTGTCTTTGTATTATTTTTAACCTGTATATTCTGTAAATAGTCCTGTTTGTGTACACCTGTAATGTATTTTGTATTTTTTTGTATTGTCAATATGTGCATCAAAATAAATGGAGTATAACTCCACTGAGACAGAAAAAAAATAAAAAAAATAAAAATAAATAATAATAATAATAATAATAATAATAATAATAATAATAATAATAATAATAATAATAATAATAATAATAATAATAATAATAATAATAATAATAATAATAATAATAATAATAATAATAATAATAATAATAATAATAATAATAATAATAATAATAATAATAATAATAATAATAATAATAATAATACCTCATAAAATACCTCATTTCAAAGTATTTGTTTTCCTTTCTAAAGGGAAATTATCAACGTTCCAATGAAAACAATAATCTAGAAATTACTGGTAAAAACACGGGCGATACATGTTCAATAAAAAGAAATTACTGTCTATGCTAATTTGGTACAGTTGACTATTCCATGACCTCTCTAGGTGATCATTTATGATTTTTGAGAACATCAAATGTATTCTACACTACCTTTTACGTGGTTCATATAATATCCAGTTGACAGTAATTGTGCCAGGCAAGATGCACTGCAATCATTACCACTATTCAGAGCCACAGGTGTTTCCATGGTTTTCTTTCAAGATGAGGACATTTAAACAATAACGTTGATTTCCCTTTCACAATGACTAATAATTAGTGTGCGTAGATATCCCAAAAAACAATTGCAGTCTACATGTACAGCCGGGTGGTGGGGGGGGGGGGGTTGAATTTCCCTTGACGTGACAAGTGGGATGTCATTATCAGCGCCTTTTTTTCAAAGGTTGCTACGCAACAAATTTGCTATCAGAAACCCAATCATGATCGGGTAACTTAGCTTGATTGTCATAAGTGCTGCTCACAGAGCACTGCTAGTATACGCTTAGACTACATAACATAACTATAAGCATAAATGGGGAAGGGGTATATATACTCCCATTTCTTTCCATACCACCCCTCCCCTCAACACACATACACTTTAAAAGGGGAAAGTAATTATACCATCTTTAATTGTACATAAAATGTGGTTATGAGCGTAGGTATCTAAAAAATCATATTCGGGGAGACGTTTGTTTTCTAGAAGGATAAAACCTTTCAAAACGTTAATGTATTTTTTTCATAATATCGGGACAATTTATTTTAGGATTTTTGACAATTTCACATCTAACTGACCAAATTTTCCTATGACGCATAGCGCAATGTTATTCATATCTTTACCTAGTATTCTGTTAATATCGTTTATGTACATAATTTTATTGTTGGTGTATTTGCGCAAAATCTCTTCTACAAAAATCCAAGCGTTCATATGTTTTTGGCAATAAATAAACAAGTGTTCAATGGTTTCTTTCTCCACACCACACAATGGGCATATGTTGTCTGGAGTGATTTTCATTTTCATAAGTTTATCTTTAGTAGGCAGAATCCGATGTTTTAATTTAAACCAGACATCTCTGTCTTCATGGTCAAGAAGTGCACCCTCCATTTTTTCCATATGTTATCCCAATTTAATTTTAATTTTAAGTTAAACACCTTTTCCCAACTGGTTTCTGCTATAGAAATAGCATTATTCATTCTAGAAAGGTTACGGTACAACGTTTTGCTGGTTTCATTGGTCAGTGAAATGTAGTCATCCTGATCTTGAAAGTTTTTAATTTCAAGCATTTTACAAACATGGTTAACCGATCCTTGTCGGCCAAGAAGTTTGGGGAGATAGATCTTTTCAGTCTAGCTATTATCCTGCCTGCATTCATTGGTTTGAGATGTGATTTAACTTTGCCGTCATGACTTTCAATTGTTTTGCATTATTCGGATATATAATATTAATATTTTAAAATAATATCATCAACACGCATCTCACTGAAGGGAATTATTATGATTCCATACTTTGATGGTGTAATGTCAGTTTATTATGGTAATGGGTATTGAAGGTTACATGAATATAAAGATAGGCAGATCTTCTGAAGCGAATCATTATTGATACGCAATTGAATATTCCAAATCTGTGTAAGGTGCTCTCATTTCAAAGAAATAACATGACAAAAATATGCACACTTTTGAAAAGTTGCTATAGACTGCAACCGTTTGCTTAACCCTAACCACCCCAAATCCATCAAAATCTTCCAAGGGGCACTCTTTTGGGGGAAAATTCAGCACTTTCAGAAACTGGTACTTTCACCTCTTCAAATGGGACAAAATTACTACCTGGCAAGAAGTACAGGCCATAAGTGCTGAATATGAAAGATCAACGAAAATGCATGGTGCAGTTTGAAGATAAGGGCATGTTTCCAAAAGTGCACTGGTGGATTTTGGAGGATTCCGGAAGGTTCCTAGCCAGAATACCTAGGGGGTTAAAGTTAAAATATGAAGTATGCAAAATTAGCCCGAACCCAAAATCATCCCACTATTTGTTCCAACTTTCTAACTACAACACAGATTGTGTTTTGTATCAGTTGCTTTGTTAACCTTTAAATGTTTCGTCATGTGTTTATTGCCAATTTGACATAATCCCTAAATAAACCACTGCATTAAAGCAAGCAATTCAATCGTCGTATATAGCTGTGTAGTTCTCTTGGAGCCAATTATTTGGCGCTCTGGAAAGAACGCATGTGAAGTTAAGAGAAACATTAAACATGCATCAGTCGTAGGGGAGGTCTTAAATAGCCAATGTAAACGGAGCAGCAAAGGACGGATAATCAGCTTGAATATTGATATTTGGCCGTTGTTTCCAAAGCAGCCATTATGATTAAATAATTAAATAATTGGCTGTTGCAAACTGTTTTCCAACCAAAAAAAAAACAATCCCGGCCGTGACACTTGTGTCCTTGAGCAAGATACTTAACCATAATTGCTTCTCTCCACCCATGGGTTAAATGGGTACCTGTGAGGGCAGAGTTGGTTGATTAGCCCTATATGCGCTGTAATGGCAGCAATTGAGCTGTATACTCCCCAGGGAGCTGAGATGGTTTCAGGAATGATTTATGAGCCTTATGAGCAGGGGTAATAATATGCGCCTTGAGCACCACTCAGTTGGTGGATACGTGCGCTATATAAGTCCACACATTATTATTATTATTATTATTAATAGGTAGTATAAAACATTAACATAGCAGAGTTTTGAAAAGGGTTCTTTCAACTGACAATTTCATCAAACAAATCTTCAGATAGGCCTACGTGTTGTTAAAGTAATAGAGTAAGGACCTAAGAAATTAATTAATGATGGCCCCCGTCACTAATTCTTATAGGCATTTTATTACATTTTGTTTTAATAAGTCATTGAACTATTTGTTTTTCTTTCTTTCAGGAAAAATTTGGCTGATTCAAGGAGTAATGTGTCAATTTACGTCAATTTACCACACGTTTTTGTTGTGATCCCACCCCCTTTCAGAAAGACATAACATTCCAGTTCTCAGTTTTCAAAACAATATTTACTGTGAAATAGCCTTTTCAAAACCACGGACAATGCATCTTAAAGCAGTTTAGTTGTTGAGTCAGGGAGGAAAGAACCATGGTCGGATCTAGGATCTCAAAAAAGGTAGAAACACTGATAAAAAGGAAAAATAAAGAATGAAATCTTTACATGCACAGCGAGAAAGGGGGAATATACCCCCTCCCCCCCCCCCCCATTGAATACACCAATGGAAGGAATACACCCGTGTGTCCTTTACACTATATAAATAATTGGGAAAGAAACACATACTGTAGTAGATCTACATATAACGCAGCGGCTCCACCACCAACCCTCGGTCAATCTGTTTTAAGTTGGGATACAGTCTCTGAGTGTAACGAGTCAACTTAAGATCGAGTCACGAATCAAGTCGAGCCACATACTGCCGACTAACAAGTCAAGCCAAGTTATTTATATTTTGCGTTAGTCTAGTCGAGTCAACACATCTGATCGAGTCGAGTCAAGACATTTTTGTCATTACAACATTTTTCGCGTAAAATAATTACCAACAAGCCAGTTTAGTGTGCTATATGAAAGCGCCTTATTTAATTATTTGATAAAATCATTTTTTCCGCCGGATTGTTTACTACTTGGGACCTATCCCTTGTCTATTTTTTTCTGTCCCTTTTTTTTCTTCTTTTTTTGGGAGGGTGGGGGGTAAATGTTTCGAAAATAGATATTTTACAAAAGAGTTGCCAGAAGTGCCAATATTAGTTATGACGGGACCCGCCATTAATATTTACTGTAAAATCATGTTTCTTGTGATTATTTTGAGAAATAAGTCATTTTTACAGCATTTGAATTCACTTCCCCATGTAAATTAGCAATGTTTTGATAACAAATAAAATGTCCATTAAAATTGCCGTTAAAACAGCGAAAAACACGGGCGATACATCTTTAATAAAAAGATATATACCTTCGTATAGAAGCTTATAAAAGGTGATTGACTATCTGGACCCAATTTCCTGATGTGACGCTGGTAAATATAGAATTCTGCGCTTACAACCATCATTTGCTGCTTTAATAAAACCATAAAATACGTATAGGCCTGCATTTTACAGTCTATACAGTTTTAACAAAAGTCACATTTGATTAATAAACTGTCTCTACTGAAATGTTTCAAACTCAACAAATATGGCGAAATGATTTAAGCGTTAACGACTGTCAGTGAGAAGTTTATTCACATTTCAAAATAGTAGCAGTTTTCTTCTTCCACAAACTTGTCACTTTCTACCTCTTCACGTCTCATGTCGTTCAACTGGCATGTCTTGTTCCCACGGCTTGCATCACGCACATTGAAGGAGCGGCATTGAGAATTATCTCGGCACGCTGAACCACACGAGATGACGCCCTTGATTGGTAACTCCTTGATGACATGACCGGTCAGACATTGGCTCAAGATGCGACCTTTATCATCGGTCAGTATGCAGTAATAAGCAGGAATTCCAGAGGTCTCGCAGATACCGTAATACGATTTGTCACATGGCATGTCAGCCCAGCGACCGTCTTTTTCAACTCTCATTCTTGCGCAGTATCGGACTTCGGACTGGTTTCCGTGCCGGTAATTCGGTTCACCCTGAGCCCAGTAGGTGATATGACTCTGTTTGCCATCATGCTCAGTGCAGCTCCATTCTCCATCTGCACCCTCATCTTTCTTGCAACCAATCCAGAAATCATTTGAAGCTAATGATTCCTGCTGGATCATCTTCCAGATAGCGTCTTGCTCCATCTGGGAGGCAGGCACCGCCAAACCACCACCGAGATCACGGCATGCCTTGGCTGCATCGTACCACGTCACTTCATATTGTATCAGATGATAACAAGATTTGCCAACTTGTTTCCAATTAGGCGGGCATTGGTCTGCCAGAAAATGCGAGAAAAGCATTATCTTGATGGTAAATAGCCAAAAGAGAAATCGTCCATGTGCCATTCTGGTGAGAGTCTGATGAGTGTTTATAGAGCGGGTGAAGTGTGGCTTTATATGAAGGGATCAGTTGCTGAACCCAAAGGTTGCTTATCTGTTCTCGATACCATGACAACTAATAATATGATACTTGTTGCATCTCCCACGCATTAAAGTCCCGGTGTAATCACAAACGAGCGAAAACGCAATGGACGTTAGTCGTCATTGGTGGCGCAATGCTCTCGTATAATATTTTGAAACAAAAATTAATTCACTAAAGGTTGAAGTTTACGACCAGATAGCTCTTCGTTAGTAAACCACGATTCTTATATTATTACATTTGCATACACTTTTACCAATTGTACAATTCATTTAATTACATGCTTGGGAGAGGGGTTGTAATTAAATTTGTCATATATTTTGTGGCATTTCGGAACATATGTGCTCAAAATTTGAAAACAGACGCGATGTAAAAAACGTGTGAATTAAACATTCAGTTGCTTTTTGGGTAAGTCTGATGTAATATAGTTTATAGAGATAGGGGGGAATAATACAGGTTGATGAAATTCTTGCGTCGGGTGATATGATTTATAGGGAGAATAATAATAGTATACAGTCAGTCTCAGACTAGCGGACTTTGTGGTTGCTACGTGTTGTATTGTTGTCAAATGTAGCTCCCAGATTCCTGACTTTACCGGATATGGGTGTAAACGATGAAGCGATGCGTATGTTCCCAGTGTTAAATGTGATGAGTTGCTGTAACGTTAGAATTTTTAGGCACGTGAAATCATCATCATGAATCATGATAATCAATAACTCTGGTTGTATACATGAAATAATGGTTATTTGTAAAGGTGACATAAGGTTACAACATGCTGTCAAATTCAAATGTGATGGTCATGAAAAAAGGGAGTCTCCATTACCAGGAAATAATTATTTGTTTTGTCTTTTAAGTAGACTTATGGAGGTCAAAAAGTGGACATCTGCTTTTCAGCGTTCTAAATAATGAAAAAGCAGATTGAACGTTGTTGGCTAGTGCATTTTTCTACTTTTCTGCTTTTCTTCCACCTAAAAAGTAGATTGAACATTTTGGTAACATCCATTTTTCTACTTTTCTGCTTTTCAGTTTCAAGAAAAGCATATTTTACTTGTTCACCTACACTGGCGGTCAAAAAGTGGACATCTGCTTTTCTGGTTTCCTACAACCAGAAAAGCAGATTGAACGTTTTCGACAAATCCATTTTTCTGCTTTTCTGCTTCCCGAAAAGCAGATTAGACGTTTTGTCACACAGTGGCCTAAAAGTGGACATCTGCTTTTCTGGTTTCCCACAACACGAAAAGTAGAACGAACGTTTTGGACAAATCCATTTTTCTGCTTTCCTGCTTCCAGAAAAGCGGATCGAACGTTTTCTCAACAGTGGCCTAAAAGTGGACAAGTCTGTTTTGCGCTTGAAGAAAAGCAGATTGAATGATTTGATAAATCTACTCCCCTATCCACAAAATAATGGACTAATCCTACCGTCACAATACATGTCGGACGTAGGCGCCAGGTAGGCGCGTTCCGTTTGATCTGTGATGTGCCGCCCCCTATTTTTCAGCGACTGTTATCACATGCATCGTTTGCACATTGGTAGGATTCGTCCATTATTTTGTGGATAAGGGAGTAGATTTATCAAATCATTCAATCTGCTTTTCTTCAAGCGCAAAACAGACTTGTCCACTTTTAGACCACTGTTGAGAAAACGTTCGATCTGCTTTTCGGGAAGCAGGAAAGCAGAAAAATGGATTCGTCCAAAACGTTCAGTCTACTTTTCGTGTTGTGGGAAACCAGAAAAGCAGATGTCCACTTTTTGACCGCCAGTGTAGGTGAACAAGTAAAATCTGCTTTTCTTGAAACTGAAAAACAGAAAAGTAGAAGAATTTGATGTTACCAAAATGTTCAATCTACTTTTTAGGTGGAAGAAAAGCAGAAAAGTAGAAAAATGCACTAGCCAACAACGTTCAATCTGCTTTTTCATTATTTAGAAAGCTGAAAAGCAGATGTCCACTTTTCGACCTCCATAGTACCGGTACTGCACATGTCATGACATGCTCGTGTGTCAGAATAGAATTGTACATAATACATGCATAAGCGAGGAAAGATTGTCATGTATATTTTGCTGTATTTACCCAGTTGTGGGCCGAAAAAGAGAATCAGAATGGGTAAAACAAACAAATATGGAAACGTACTGCAGTTTCATTATTAAGCGTTTACAGAAATTGTGTAAAATCGGTTTTAACACACTTCTTATGTAAAATTGTAATACAGCAAATTGTTGGAAATAGAGTTGCCTGCATTCTGCTGTAAATTTACATGTTTTATTTTTTTATTATTTTTATTTCTGTTAAATCTATATCTTTTGTTCACATGACGCAGTGTTTTGCAAATTAACATAAACAGTTAAACGAGTAGGCCCTATTTTATTTGGAAGGAAGTAGGTGGAAGGATGAACAGTGGGCATTTCCGGTTTGGATATAACATTAATTAAATCGGATTTGTGTTCTGATGGCTGAGTTGTCATAATGTGGGTTCGAATCCCAACCGCGACCAGGGTCCTTGTGTCCTTGAGCAAGACACTTTACCACAATTGCTTCTCTCCACCCAGGGGTAAATGCGTATATGTGAGGGCAGAGTTGGTTGTTGTGTTTGATTAGCCCTATATGCGCTGTATTAATGGCAGCAATTGAGCTGTATACTCCCCAGGGAGCTGAGATGGTTTCAGGAATGATTTATGCGCCTGATGAGCAGGGGTAATAATATAATGCGTCTTGAGCACCAGTTTGGTGGATACGTGCTCTATATAAGTCCACATTATTACTATTATTATTAATCAAGAAACTTTTAGGCCTACTGTACGTGGCGATGCACTTACGTACGTTTGCATGCAAACGGCCTGTAAAATTGCAACACGTCAATGCCCAGAACGGGGAGTTGTAGTGTATTCACCGCTAGAGGGCTACGACCGATGTCCGCACGAAGCGGACTTGTCACGTTGATTATGATTGTATTATTTTTTGATATTTCATAATAGGCTAACAGTACAACGGCAATCAACAAATCTAAAATGGAATCGTTAGCCGTCGAGTATTTAACACAAAGAGGTTACCGTCAGCGGCTACCAGATGTAATCAATATTGGCGCCAAGAAGGCAGGTAATAATGAAGGCTTTAAAGATATGAATAAATACCTTAATGCTTTGTTCGTTTCGTTGGTTTAAATAAAATAAACCAACCTGTGAAATTGAGTAGTAATTAGTTCTGAAAAGAACTGGGGGTACAACTCGACGTTTCGATCAGTATGCTCTGATCGTTCCTAATATGTCTGCAATTTCTGAGAAATAACCGAAGGGTCTGGGGTCGAGACCCCCTCCCCGGTTTTTGACTGTCATGTTGTTTAAAGCTTCCCGTAGAAACTAATATGATTGTTATTTCTCTACAACCACTGTCTAAACAATATTGCCGATTACGACACAATAAATTCTAACAATCTGGAACCCTTTCATAAATCCTGGATCCACCCCCTTTCTTGGTAAATTGTCATTATGCCATTTACGCATCCAAACCTCATGAATATGTATACAAAATGACATGTGACAGGTTGTGAAAACGTGGATTACGAAAACAGTGCCTGCGTGTTGTATAGTTACTGAAATGTTACTAAAACGGTCACATACTGGAAACGTTAGTATTGAACCACTGAGGAAGGAACACACCTTCCTCCATGGTTGAACACTAACCTGAGTTTCTCTATCTGCAGGTACCACAGTCATGAGTTGGTTGTTAGCCCACCATCCTAGGATTGCTCACGCGCAGGACATTGAGACGCATTTCTTCGACAAGTACCTCCATCTTGGTGTCAATTTCTACAAGAGCCGGATGACGTTTGCATCCGACGAGCAGCTATCCTTCGAGAAAACCCCACGTTACTTTGTCGACCCGATTGTCCCGGAACTGATGGAGAAGATCCTTCCCAAGCATATCAAGTTTATTGTATGTGTACGAGATCCCATAGACAGAGCTATTTCCGACTTTGGACATCTTTCTGAGGTAGGTTTTTGCTGCACACCTTTCTTCACTAGGGGCTCAAATCCCGGATCGGATTTATACTGATGTACATCCCCTCCAATAATGCATGACCAATGCAATCATCCCCACTCAATAATTAGAATTTTCCCACTATTTCCTTTTTTAAGGTAAAGCTTCGCCATGACGGTAAGATAAACGACAGCCTCGTGACGGGCCGGACTCAAACCACCGAAGGTATCCGCTTCACATCCGAAGTCATGAACCCAATGAACGCCGGGTCTGTCCGGTCAAACCACAGTGCCATAGATACCAGCGTCTACGCTAAACACATGCAGCGGTGGCTCAGACACTTTCCTCTGGGCAAGTTTCACTTCGTTGACCATGCTCAACTGATGAGCCACCCTTACTCCGAGCTGACCAAAATCGAGACTTTCTTAAACATTTCGACATTCTTTAAACCGGAAATGTTTTATCATGATGCGAACAAGGGCATGCCGTGTATGACCGGTCGGTGTATGGTCCGCAATCGGCTGTATTTTCTCCCAAAGGCTAGGTCCAATACACAGACGATAAACAAACTTGTGCTGTTCTTTGAACCCCACAATAAAATATTTTTTGATCTCATTGGGAGAGAATTCCCATGGCTAAATCAAGCCAACATCACTATGATTACTTAATTAACTGACTGACGGTGACTCTACATGATACTCACTAACGATTATTGTTGAGAATCTGCGACACAGTCAATTGCCATTACAAGCGCCCTCTGTTGACAGCTAACAGGAAAATGCTGTAGCGTTTTCATTGACAAGCATAAGTAGCCTAAATCTAATTTTTCGATGAGATATATTAACATATAAGGCCCTATCTCAAATCTCTAGTTGCATTAATTATATCCATCTGTTTCGTAGCCCTCTAGTGGTGAAGTACACTTCTGCTCCGAGTTTATGGCATTTCGTGGCGCCATTTTAAAGTTCACATACCTACAAATATATGCAGTGATTTCGCTGGAGACAGGGCCGTAGCAAAGGCATAATCCATTTTTTGGAAGCGGGGTTGGAAGCCAATTTGCCAACTGACTTAAAAAATTAACCACCTTCAAAATCGCTGGACGAGGGGTGTTGTCTTGACAAATTGTGAGGGGAGGGTTTATATGCGTAATAATAAATTGAGGGGGATAGGCGTGAGAAAACAAATTGAGGGGACGTGTAGGCATGAGATAATTGCTGAAGGGGGGGATAAGTTTCCCCCGAGATTAAATCACCTCGGGAGGGGAGATGTTGACGCTAAGGGTAGATTATTAGATTTGGAAATTAGAATCATCCCACCTTTATTAACAGTAAATATTGATTTATTACACATAAACAGGTAAAACAACATGATCTCTTAGTAAGCAAAATGAAAAACATTTAATACAACAATGCCAATTTATTGATTTTGTTATGCTTAGAACAATTACAAATTAAAGTTGACAGCATTTTACAGGCTGGTCAGTTCTCAACAACATTTGAAAGTACTTTTTGTCTATTATTTTCTGGTATTGTTTGTTTGTACGTCTTGTTATATGAATACATGTAATGCCAATTATATATACATTTCTATTTTTTTTGGGGGAAACAGAGTTGTATTATTTCCACAGATCTTGTATTAATAATGTCAATACTTCATTTTCAACTACGATAATAAAATAATAATGGAAGTCATTAAGTTTTGCTGTCCTATAAGCCAAAATCCAACATTACTATAATGGTCATAATGTCACCAGCGGCGTAGCCACGGGGGCATGGGGGAACGTGCCCCCCACAACTTTCCAGTTCCCCCCAGGTTCCCCACGAAAAATCCTCAGTGCCCCAAAAAACAGAAATGAAAAAGAAAAGGGAAAAAACCCATACCCCTGCCCCCCCCCCCCCACTGAAAATGTCCTGGCTACGCCGCTGACTGTCACTATTCGAGTAAACATAATTTTTGTATAGAAATAGGCATGTATAATAATATGAACGTGAAATGGTAACGTTGAAAAAACAGCTCACATTTAAGAACCGCCTGTTTAAGCTGAAGGCAGAGTCTAAGACAAGAGAAAAGTTTGACAGATCATTTATAATTTTTTACAAAGAATGATCGGATGATCTGAATACATTAATTTTATCAACGCATCGAGAAAGAATTTCATCGATCTATACATTAAGATATATTAAAGGGAGTGCACATCATTGGTAATATTTGCAAAACTGTTTCTATAAATAATAATAATAATAATAATAATAATAATAATAATAATAATAATAATAATAATAATAATAATAATAATAATAATAATAATAATAATAATAATAATAATAATAATAATAATAATAATAATAATAATAATAATGTTCCATTCTTATATAGCGCATTTCACATAATGTCCCAATGCGCTTTACATTATTACCCCTGGTCACTGGGCCAATATCATTCCTATAATCTTTCTCAGCTCCCTGGGGAGTATACAGCCAATGCGCAACCTTTTGGCGCTACAGGGCTAATCAAACACAATAACCATCTCTACCCTCACAGGTACCCATTTATACACCTGGGTGAAGAGAAGCCTACTTTCTATGAATCAAGATAGACATATACGTTAAACGACCAACCAGTGAAAGTTTCAGGTCAGTGCAGATGGTAAGTCATGAGAAAGATGTGAAGAAGGTTGCCCAGAAAACCCTTGGAACAAGAAAGGTTGCCATCCAGGAACTTTCTGAATATTTATGTGTACATTTATCCGTGTTTTCTCTGTAATTCGAGCTCTTCGGGATGATTGGTACCTCTTACCAACTTCACATCAAGTTAGCTTTCAGATAATAATTTGGTTATTTTATAATCAGGTAAATACCATTGTTGTGCCGTCCCTTGATTTCCTTGAAATACGTCATCTAAGTCATGAGTACATTTCAAAACCAATCATAATTTTGTAAGAACAATTCAAACTTTAAATTTAAAGTACAGTTACCGAGTAATATAATTGTATAGCATATATTTTTTTTCAAAAAGCGCAAACTTACAGTAGCTGTTATACATGGTTGAAACAAATTATTTTGTACACGTCCGGGGGGGGGGGGGGCACTGAATTCGCTATAAACGCAAATAACGCTATAAACGCAACTGCAAATAATTTCTTTTCTTAATAGCATCTCGGCTACTCAGTCATATCTTTTCACAGAACGTTTTTGCTTAATATCATCAATTCTACATACTAAACATAGACCATTATTTGTCCATTAATTGGAAAATGGAGAAAATGCTACGGAACATAATGTTAATTGAATATATGGATCATCTTAGCTCTTTCTTAATGTCCTGTACCTAGTCTTCCTCTTCGGCATCCATGCGTTCACCACCATGTTCCCCTGGCTCCTGCGATGACCTCTGGTCTTGAATCCTGACTTCTCGCTCAAAAGGTACTGCGTCGTCATCAGCCTCGTTCTCCTTACAAGGTGCTTTAATAGTCAGCACCCCAACTTCATTCAAAATGGCGGTCATCTTGCCCCTGTCAGCACTCTTGGGAAGGGTGTAGTGTTCCACGAAGTATCCTCTACATTTTCGATCCCGGTGATGCCCGTCATGGCCCCGCCTCACCTTTCCCTTTGCCTCCACTGTCAAATACCTGCCAACCAGTCGAACGCTGATGTTCTTGCTCTTGAACTGCTGAAGGTCCATCGCTACTTCATAGTCAGTGTCACTGCCATCGTCGCTTCCACTGGTATCACTGTCATCGTCCCATTGATGAATGAATGGGTGGCATGGTCTTTGATGGCATCCGTGTCGTCCAAAGCCACCACGACCACGGTTGCCGAAGCAACCACGACCAAAGCCTCCAGTCGGCATGCCACCGCGACCAAATCCGCCTCTAGGCGACAAGCCACCGCGACCAAATCCGCCTCTAGACGACGAGCCACCGCGACCAAATCCACCACGACCGAAAGAACCGCGTCCTCGCCCTCTGTGACCAAATCCACATCTGGGGTCACGGTCCAGCTCCCAGTGACCATACATGACGTTTTCCTTTTCACCATCAGAAGAATCCCAGTCCCATTGGTCTGCACTGAAGTAAGGTCCTCGGTCTCCAAACCAGTGAATATCATCTAGAAGCCCCCAGCCTGGGATGGGGTGATGCCCGATGTAGTCATGATGACAGCGAGGATCACGGCGAGGACCACAGCGAGGATCACAGCGAGGATCGCTGGCCATCATAAACGGGCGTGGATCCATAAATCCTCGGGAGAAACACCGAGGATCATGAGGAGGTGGAGGCGGGAGAAAGGGAGGCTGGTGGGGATGGCAGCTGTGGTAATGACGGTGCCGGTGGAGATGTTCGCGAGGACAATACTCATCGCTTTCATTGGGTGCCATTGTGAATTTCGATTAGCAGACAAATTAATGCTAGCTGGACAGTGTGTAAAGTTGTGCACGGTGCAAAGTTAATTTCACCAGGTACAAGCAGCAGTTATACTTTACGAAGGACTCAGTTGGAAATGAAAACAAAAATTACGACGTCAGTCGATAACTCTGTATACAGCGAGTACAGTCCACTTTGTTTTACAATATTGTGTGTAGAACATAACACGAACTGTGTGTGCTTTTATAATCAACCCCGTATTCAACGAATGGAAAACGATTCAAACGTTTTGCATTCGTTCTAATGACTTTGCGGTAAAAATACTTATGACATCATCTTGATCTTGATATCATACAAGCAAAAAACAGAAATTGGGTCATTGCATATAGGTACACAATAACACAATGACAAATAAGTTATGAATTTAATTGACACTGCAATTAGATTTGTATTGACATTGTTCCCTTCTCTTTCATTACGCCTATGCTCATTCATAATGAACTGTGAGTGTGATCCCTACACGGCATGATTGGGATTAATTATATGGCTATAATATTGACTGTGTACGTTTCGCAATTTCGGGGACGGGGGGACGGGGGGCTTGGTCCTTTGTATAAGAGCTTTGCTGCGAGCTCCTGTTCTTGTGCTCACTGTTGTATTTTCTTAATATCTTTCACTACAAAAATATACTTGAATAGAGGCTTGTTGAGGATAAACAAATATAAATATCAATTGTTTATCTCCCGACGAAAGAATTTCACCAACCTATAAATATAAACACATTAAAGTCATCAAAATAATGTGTCTATGTCCACAACCTTTTCCAGTAGCGGTGATTTCTTGTTACGATTGGGGCGGGACCGGGGTTTGTAGGGAGCAGAACTAGATCTATCCTCCCTCCAACCGATTGAAGTTTGAAATGTTTGGTGTTTTCATTATTTTTCTTTTTGAATAAAAAAGAGCCGATAACATTTGTTTTGTGCATGTTATACGCCAATGTCCACCCCCCCCCCAAAAAAAACAAGAAAACCCCAACAATTAGAAATTAAAACAATAAATAAAAAATATTTAAAAAATGTTTAGCCTAAATAAAATGATTAGCAAACAAGAACTGCAAAGCTCTGAAAATAGATAGAAATTATACTTTTCATTATTTATGTAAGAAAATACAAAAATTAAAGAAGCCATTTAACCCTGTATTCAACGAATGGAAAACGATGAAAACGTTTTGCGTTCGTTTTTACTGACTGCGTGGGTAAAACATACTTATAATATCATCTTGATCACGCAATCAAAAACGTATTTTTGTCGTCATGTTTGCCAACGGAGATAAAAACAGAAATTAGGTCATCGCATATGTACACAATGACAAATAAGTGGAAAACAGCAACAATTAAAGACTGAGACATTTAATTTTAATGGGTAAATTACTGAGCAATTCCCCGTCGGGTCGATTTGTTAAAAAATATATATATTTGAAATTTGCGAATTAACGAAACATTTGGGATTCGTAGTCACATATGATTTGCCGAGGATGCACTCGATGACAGTGCACCATTCCAAAGATCACTTGAAGCTGATTCGGTTATACAAATTAATAATGAATACGTTGTGAAAACGTTTAGCGATCTGGGTCAGTGTATTTTTATTTTTAGCTTCACGTACATTTTCTCGTACCCAAGGACATACAAAATGAATACGTTGTGAAAACGTTTAGATATGTGGGTCGGTGTATTGCCACTGTGTGTGCGTCATAATATTATCAATAATCGGGGAATTCCCGAACATGCTATTATGTCTGTTATTTTTAGCTTCACGTACATTTTCTCGTACCCAGGGTCATACAAAATGAATACGTTGTGAAATCGTTTAGATATGTGGGTCAGCGTATTGCCACTATGTGTGCGTCATAATATTATCAATAATCGGGGAATTCCCAAACACGTTAAGTCTATTGTATGTTTAGCTCACAGAGTTATATATAACTCTATGGTTCAGGCTTCACGTACATCTCGTACCCAGCGCCGACCTCGTACCCATAGTGATCGACCTCATCGTTCTCAGCCTAACCCTGGTACGGGGGCCGGGGTGCCTCACGTGGCGTACGGCTCGCTGCAAGCTGTATCACAAAAATCAAATTATAAACATAATTAAATTAATTAGTTCAAATTAGTACACAATCACATAGCTATGCATACCCCAATGGGATCCTGTAGTGTACTTCAAGAAACTGTTTAACGTTTTCAAACCGACTTGATATGACATATTGTAATTTAAGATATATATATATATATAAATTGTACCACTTTTAAGACTAACTAAACTTAAAAATAGGCATAAGCTTTCGTAGCTACAGCTACTTCATCAGATGCAATGAATCTGATGAAGTAGCTGTAGCTGTAAGCTACTAAAGTAGCTGTAGCTGTAAGCTACGAAAGCTTATGCCTATTTTAAAGTTTAGTTAGTCTTAAAAGTGCTACCATATATCTTATTCTACCTGACTAACACGGCTGCATACATATCTATATTGTAATTTGTATAGCATTATCAATCAACATCTATAATGTTCCACAATTTGAGTAACTTGCAAAGGTAATTCCAAGAAATCAAGGTCCTTCATTTTGGCGAATTTTAAGGCAGCATGTGCGTTGAAAATTAAACAAATTACAAAAATAATCATTCTAGATATCATTGGGAAGGGTGGCTTTGGACTACTTTACTTTCACTTAGAAAAAACATGACTGATCTGACTTGCAACAATGTACTTGGTTACAGCTAGCTTCGAGCTGAATAAGTTATGAGATATAATTAAGTCATAATTATAAAACAGAAATCATTATTATGACTTACTTAGTCAATTATAATCAATCCAAGTCACAATTATTTTGCTGTATGTATGTTCCTTTGACATCCTAGAGAAAACATGGATGCATCCCACTGTAAATTAACTCCCATTATGTTTCATGCATGTTGTTGTCGTCTTTCGGCTGCTCCCGTTAGGGGTCGCCACAGCGGATTATGATCCACATATTTGATTTGGCATAGGTTTTACGCCGGATGCCCTTCCTGACGCAACCCTCCCATTTATCCGGGCTTGGGACCGGCACTAAGCAAGCACTAGCTTGTACATCCCTAGTGGCTGGGTTCAATTCGGCCCTCGCAGCAATTATGGTAAAGTGTCTTGCTCAAGCCCATTATGTTTCATGCATAATTTTCAAAATTATATAAAATCTCAAAGGTGTTATATCCACTGTCATGATTTGGGGTTATATTTCCACAAATTCATTTAATAAGGTCTTTTATAAAGAAAATTGAGGGCATATAGGCCCTATAATCCCTCCAGAAGAAAACCACCCTTAATGTACTTATGTTAATGTCTACGATATTAAAAGTTTTTTTTTATATCAACGAAAATTGAAGCATAAATTATAATCTCTCCGGAAGAAAACCACCGCTACTAATGTTTAAAATGCCCACGATTTTATTTATATACTAACTGGATAGGAGATGGGCGCTGATTGGCCTATAAAAAGTTGAAGTAACCGGCCGCCATGTTGGTTCCCCCAAAAGGTCAAGAGTCAAATGTCACGTCAGCATACAGACAATAACAACAACCGGTTCAGCAGCACTCGGCATTGTCGTCGGTCGGGTAGCAGCAAACCTGTAATATGCCATAACGCATGCGCATTCTTTCTTGCATAATGCACGTGAAGTGGATTGTCGTGCGGTCTAGCGCACTGAACTCAAGTTCTGGTGTTGCCAGCAGCAGAGTGTGGGTTCGAGCCCCGGCCGTGACACCTGTGTCCTTGAGCAAGACACTTAACCATAATTGCTTCTCTCCACCCAGGGGTTAAATGGGTACCTGTGAAGGCAGAGATGGTTTGCTCTATATGCGCTAGAAATGGCAGCAATTGAGCTGTATACTCCCCAGGGAGCTGAGATGGTTTTCAGGAATGATTTATGAGCCTTATGAGCCTTATGAGCAGGGATAATAATATAATGCGCCTTGAGCGCCACTTAGTTGGTGGATACGTGCGCTATATAAATCTATACATTATTATTATTATTAACAAAGATGGCGAATAACGAGCTTCAGCCAATCGGTGCGATTTCCTATCCAGTAAGTAAAGAGATCAGTGAGCGCGGTCCACAATTTTGGTGCGCACGCGCATAAACAACAACGGACTGCCGTGAAGTTGTCGATCAAATGATAACATGTCAGGTGACTTTTTAACCATTGCTTTTTCATTTCAAGAAGCGTTTATATGTGAATACCAAAAATATTTCGTGTAATTACAGTGAGCCTTGAAGGCCTGGAATGGGATCAGTGTGTCTTTCGCAATAAGTCATAAATTGATCACAGAGCTAGGAGTAACGTAAGAAAGGATTTACAAATCTTTAGAACTTTTGATTTTTCTAGTCCCCTTGAATTAATATTGATAATGTAACTAAATGTTTGCGGATGAAGCTTTATTTAAATTCCTTATTGTTGTTATTAGTCTATAATTGGCATCACAGCTTGTCCAAACGTATGCGTGTGCGTACATCAATTCTGTCACCTTTGTGCTCCCGATGTATTATATTGTTTGGGACTAGACAGTAGACTGTTGAACTGTTATTTACTTGCGAAATCTGCAAGCCCCCCTCCAAAAAATCTGGTTTCAGGTCCCCGCGTGTCGCCTCAAACCCACGCGTCGGCATTTTTTCTATGAAACGATGTCCAATTGCAGCCTCTAAAGCTGCTGGATCGATTAGAATTCTGCCGTGCTGTGTTTTAAACGACTCTTTCACATAGGGTTATGAACGTTTGCCCGAAATGTGGTCTGTTTCCGCGTATACACGGAAATAATAACAAAACTGAAACCAGAAATTGGAAAATTGTTTTTCGCCTTTTACTATGAACTACACACGCCCATAGTATGCGTGCCGTGATAACGACGTCATGTCACGGCTCACACACAACAACTAATGATTAGTTAGCATGGTGCCCCGTCTTGCTACCTTATTTTTTCGAGTTAGCATGGAGTAGGGAACCATACGTACAATAGCCATGTGGTTTTCTAGCATATAATTAATTTACGAACGTGTATAAATATAATACATAGGGCATTTATTGTGTGATTTATTTTTCTGCACGTTGGTCTGGTCTGCACGCTGGTCTGCTTCAAAATGAATTTCTTCGCATTTCTCTGTCTGGTTTCGGTGGCAATTTCTTGTGCATCGGATGTGCCATCGCGATCATTCGCCCAAGAATATGTAATTGACCAGATGAAGAAGTTCAACTTGACGGAAAAGGTAAATCGTTTCATAATCCAAAACACTGTCTGATGTGAATGCGTTGATCAAATTTCCAACCAATAATCACCATGATCAATATCACTTGTCTTAATATCAAGCATAAGCTAGTATCATGACAGTAGGCCAAATAGATAACTGAATTATATTAGTCTCCTAGTAATATAGATATGTCAATATACTAATTATTATACAAATCACAATTACAAAACAAAGTGCCTATTGTTATGGCATTTATTTAACTCACCAGTTGTTATTGTTAGGTCATTCACTAACAATTCCCAATAGGAAAGTGCTGTAACAATAGCCACTGGTCATTTAAAAGAATTTGAAATTCAAAAATGAAAAAAAAATGTTTGAATTGTTTACAGGTCGAAAGGCAATCTGATGATTTTATGAATCATCATCTTCATTACAGTATAACATACGAAATGCTAGCATCATCCTATCTACATCATCAATCAATCGTTCAAAGAAATTATTTGGCCTGAGGTGTTGTCAGTTTATGAAATATGTTCCCGTTTGTAATAAAAAAAATTGTTTATTGTCCTAATTACCACATTAGGCAAAAAAACGTCTCCGGTTTCTGGTCTCCGCAGAGTAGTACCGTATGTCTGGCGCATTAAGACCAACATTGTGGAGGAGGAGGAGGGATTGAGGAGGGATTGAGGAGGGTCGTCACCGTCCTCAATCCCTCCTCCTCCTCCTCCACAATGTTGGTCTTAATGCGCCAGACATACCGCACCTGGCCTGCACTGCTCCTCCTCATTGCTCCTCCTCCTCAAAATACTGGTTGAGACACGTCTGGGCGCGCGCGTGGAGGTGTGCAGTTTGTGTGGTGGAGGGAGTAGTGCGCAAGCGCAGCATGCATATTGATGATTTCGGGACATCGTTGATTGGTTGAATGTTTGCGCATTGTTTATGGAGCAACCACACACTCTTTGTGATTGGTTGTTTCGGCGACGCGAAGGATGGTAGAGTATAAAAGACGGAAATTTTAATTCAAACTCTCATATTTTCGCCAATATTCTCATCAAGAACATTGCATTGTTGCTCGTATACGCTACTTGTATTGTGAACAGTCGACAAACGACAATACTTGAGCCTTAACATGAACGGTGAGCCTGTATCGACCCCGATGCCCACACCTGTGGTTCCCGCACCTGGCGCGATGGTGTTGCCGTCGACTCCGGCCCCGGCACCACCACCACCGACCGATGGGGCACGCATCGACAACTCATTGAGTCTTTACTCATTGAGTCTTTACTCATTGAATCTTTACTCATTGAGTCTTTACTCATTCAGTCTTTACTCATTGAGTCTCTTTACTCATTGAATCTTTACTCATTGAATCTTTACTCATTGAGTCTTTACTCATTGAATCTTTACTCATTCAGTCTTTACTCATTGAGTCTTTACTCATTGAGTCTTTACTCATTGAATCTTTACTCATTGAGTCTTTACTCATTCAGTCTTTACTCATTGAGTCTCTTTACTCATTGAATCTTTACTCATTGAATCTTTACTCATTGAGTCTTTACTCATTGAATCTTTACTCATTCAGTCTTTACTCATTCCGAAATGAGTAGTTATAGGCCTAGATATAAACTATTTCTTCCGTTTCTTGTCAATCGGAGATTAAGCATCAGAGATTCAACATGAATGTTATTTCTGCTGTCAAACCCCATGCTTGTCACCAGTGCGGCAAAAGCTTTGGACGGAGATATAACCTACGGAGGCATGCAGAACATGTACATAATGAAGAGAAATCTAAAATGGATGAAGTTGACGATGATTCTGAAATTAAAGCTATCCAATCTGACAATTCTGACATCGATAATTCTGAACCCGATGTTAAAAAGCGTAGATTTGAAGATAAATTCGAACACTTCCAAAACATTAATGTTAACTTAAAAATATGGATCCACCATTGGTAATGTCATCAAACAGTTGAATATTTATTTTTCTGTTTTTACCCTAGTATTAAATTGTTCGTTTCAGAAAAATATTGCTGTCTTTAGAAAACATCGCACAGTACCTAGTTAGTCTTTAAAATAATTTCATATTGAGCATAAAGTTCATAGAAACTTCTTATTATTCTACTCAACAATCCCTTATCTTCATGAGCTTTTAAAAGATGAGAGCTTTTCAAAGATATTTTTCTTGATAAGTACTTGTGCTCATTTACAATGAATAAGTGAGCTTTTTGGATATTTATTTGATAGTTTTGAAATGATTTCGATTTTAATTTGTATACTGCACGGGCGATCACTTTTATTAATGACTGTTTTCTTCAGAGTGGTGTTGTATCAATATTGTATCAAGTTTGTATCGACTGACTGACCCCGCCGGCGCTCTTCGTGGGTTCATGACCTAAATGCACTCATTTACATAAGAAAGACACACATCTGCTATAGTACAAGCTAGCTCATCTCAAAATGGTGACTTCATGTGTTGTGTCGGACTGTCAGAATAGGCAAGGGAGAAACCATAAGTCATATTATCGTTTTCCTTTAATCTGATTCAGATTTATAACTGTGAATGCTGTGATTTATATACCTGTAGTACAGTCAGAAACTGACTAATGATTGTTTCAGCTGAGATTTGTGCTCTAGTTTAAAAGGAAATTTTGCTGAAAATAAATTTACAAAGACTCATCACAAAACACATAATATTGCCTTCATTTTGTCTCTTTGTCTTATTTATACTACATATCTATTTATATCAAGAGTTAGATCTCTGGTAAATATGCATGTAGCTCTATGGTCTTTAGTAACAAAGCCTTGGTCACTGACCTGTGGAATGTTTAGATATTATACAAATATTTTTTTTTAAATATACAACTATTCCTCTTGTTTTCTACAATCTGTACAGAACCACTTGCGCTTTGGAACAACTTTTAATTTAACACAGCACATATGGAACTTTTATTTGACATTTAACAGAATAACATGAGACAAGTTGTGCTTTCAAATCTGCTCGTCTGCAGTAACACCACACTGTTGGCTGACCTTCGTTTCCAAAAGTAGCACTTGTACATGTAGCTGAAGTTAATGAATTCTGCACAGCTAAAGGGTTAGATCGTGTGAACCATTTTCCAATTACTTCACGCAAGATGCAAACCCTATAAAAAGAACAGACCTTTTCCAGTACACCTTGAAAGAAATTTGCATTAAATGCTATCCTTTGTATGTATATTTGTGATGGAGTCCACACAACAAAATCACAGTATTTCCTTTTGGTTGAATAGAGTTGAGTTTGAACTTGATAATAATACTGATGATTTTCCTTCAGTTGAATACCTTTGTCAGACATGGATAAACAAAATGATGGGTCAGCACATGCAGTCTCCATCAGAACATCCTTTTTGCAGTAAGGACATTTGAACTCCAATACACCATCACCACAGCAGTCACAATGTACAAGGCCATCTGGTGTAGTCTCAATGAAGGTGTATCTGGATTGATGAACAACCCAGCATCTTTGATAGTGAAGGATGAATGATTCGATGTGGTGACTTTGAAATACTCTTCCCTTGCAGTGCGCTCATGATCACATCCCCATCTGTGCAAAAACAATATAACACATCCATGGGCTGCCGAGTATGAATCACAAATAAGTAACAAATCTTTCATGAAAATATTGAGCCAGTGTGCGAGAACAGGACTTTGGTGTGTTAGACAAGTCATTTTCTGTGTTATAAACAGCAAACATGAAGTGCATCCAACAAGGATGAAGTGTTATGTTGTAGTATGTCTGCTGCAGATTTACATCAAACTTGCATCACATTTTGTTCTTGAACTCTCAAGCACTTATCCCAAAAAGCCCTGCTGGACCTTAAAATAAGATTACATGTAATGGTTGAGAAAGCCTGAAAGGTTACGTACATATTAGTAAGAACTAACCTTGTTGCTGATGTTGCAAACTTGTAAGCATCCGGTAGCATATTCGTTTGATTAGTGAAACCGATGGTTTGTTTATGCTCGTGTGTGCCGCTGCTTTCATGTTGGATGCAGTTATCCGTCCTGCTCTCTGTTGGAACCAAATAGGGACTTGGATTGCATCTGTGTAGCTTGCTCAAGTATGACAGCCTGTAAGTAAGATATGATTAATGAACAATGTGCATCCATTAGTATACCTGTAGGCCAACTGAATATTCACCAACTTAAACGACTTCTAATGATAACAAACAAAATCAATAAAAATATAAATTTGCATAATTTATATCCTTTTGTGGATAGTAAATCTTAATTTTCAAGCCTTTGAAATCTATTTGTTGTTGAATTGTTTGAAGAGTCACACAAAGTTACACTTTCACGTTTATATTAAAGGTAAATAAACATAACTTAACATGAAGCTTACTTAATAACTTGATTCAAAGATAGTGAGTGTACACGTAAATACTGCACGTAATGCCATTATTACCAATGTCAAATATCTCACCTGTTCATCAGTTATGCTTAGTCTTGACAGCACCTCGTCTGCTTTATCCCCAATTCCTTGTAATCAAGACTCAAGTTTTGTGGTTTGTAGCAGGTAATTACAGATAATGGCAGTGAATGTAACTTTGGTAAAAGTCAATGCTATATTGTGGGAGAGTTGACAAAAGTACTTTTGCACCACTCTTATACAAGGCCTCATAGAACACATCTCTGGTATGTGATGAAGGTGGAGGTAGTTTATTTGAAGGTTTTGCAGATGACTTTGAATCTGTAGATGGTTCTTTCAATTTGGTTTCGGGCCTTGAGAAATCTATATCAGTGGCAGGAGCACATTTAACTTTGGTTTTGGATGAACCAGGATCCAACCAACTGCATGGTAAATCTGTACAAGAAGTCCTCACTCTCGATCTGACAGTTGCCTCGACAGCAAATAGTACAGCAGTTATGTGGGAACATGTTTCTCCCATTCCTGCCATACATGTGCAATGTGCTGTTAGTATATCTCCGTTGTCTTTTGCTGCCACCCATACCTTCAATGGAGCTTCATTTTGCTTCTGAGAATGTCCAACCTGATGGGTAAAATACCGTAAATAAAAGACTCTTTGGTAACAAATAAATTTAGGAATTTGTTTATAGGAAATAGGCTAATTAAGTTCATGGACAATCATTAATGTTTAGTTTATTGAAATAATATTCTCATAAGTTTCAATTGTCCAATACTGCTTAGTGCTATCCAATAAACGTGTCTAAATACTGCTAACGTTAGAACGGTTAGTGCAAGTGCAAATTTAGGCTAAGTAATTATAGGATAGCTCCGTGTTAAAAGTAAGCCTTCAATTCAACTTCAAGCGACGAACGTGTACTTACGAAAGCCGTCATGACATAATGGCGTCCATTTGACGATTCCACATCAACACAAGCAATCAGTAGATTTCGAACTAAGCCAGCTGTGAAGTACTTGTACGCATCCAGACTCTTGTAACACTTCAACTCTGACCCCGAGTAATGAGAAGGCGTGTGTATCAAGTACGTAAAAATGTCAGGGGGCTGCACATCAGGAATTTGTTGTGCACTGATTAATGAGGTCATTTTATCCAGAGGTATGATGTATGGATCACAGAAGCCGCCTATCAATTCAATTTTGTCTACATATCTTGCCCGACTCGCGAAATCTAACTTTTCAGCATATGCCGACAAGTATGGAGCAAAAGTTGCCATCTTTCATGTAAAGCTTGTGCGCTAGTATAAGTACATAAAGTTCCATTTAACGTCTTTGACCTCAGAAAATTGCATAGGCATACATGCAAATTTCTTGCGCGGTTGCCTACCAAGATGGCGGATAAAGAGTCCGCATGTGGCTGGTGACGTCACGCGCAAAACCTTAATAAAAGCAGCATCTGTGGCATGGATACTGGGCAGGGTTTGACTTGGTAGTTGAACAGTGCGGAAGCAAAGTAAGTCACCTGTTACAGCGTGACTGGGCTCGGAGCAGTATTGATCGCTGAGGGTATTGTGTAGTGCGGTACGGTTCATTTTAGGAGCTTGCCGGTTTGTAGCTGCAACCCTCACATCGGTCATTGTGAGGGGCGACATCCCTTTTTAAAATTCGGACTTAACGTTTGAGCGGTGCCAACAGAAATCTGTCACTCTTGAACAATGTAATGTTTACACTTTTACAGACAATTATCTTTAAATTCAAGAGATTACACTCCAATAAAGCCTTTGTAGTATTTCACAGACATTTTCCATACACTTTTCTCCAACTGTTTGTGATACATTTTATCGAATCGTTAAGATTGCAAAGGGCCTGGCAGCGGCTGCTTCAAGTAACTTATCAAACCAGCAGCTCAGGAGGGAATGTTTGCCTAATTGTTTTACTTTAATAAAAACGGCACTGTAAAGAACAGATCGATTTAAGTATGGTATGGTGAGCAAGGAAAAGGGCCTTCTGTTGAATGCGAAAAAGACAACGATCATGGTAATTGACAACGAAAGAAGCGAAACAGACGGGGATTTTATTCTGGATGGGGAAATAATCGAGGAAGTTAACGAGTTCATATATTTGGGATCCAGTGTATCAACATTAAAGGTAAAAGCGAAAAGGAAATAAGAAGAAGACTGGCAATTGCAAGAAGACAAGTTATCAAAATGGAGACCATCTGGAGAAGCAGGGGTGTATCTACGAACCTGAAGCTGCGACTACTGAGGGCATCTGTGTTCTCAATCGCTATATATGGATCAGAATCCTGGACTATGATGCAGAAAGACGAGAAAAGGGTGGACGCCTTCGAAATGTGGTGCTATCGGAGGCTGCTGAGGATATCGTGGAAAGAAAAGAAAACAAACGAATGGATTTTGCAAAAAATGTGTAAAGTCAGAAAAGGAATCGCACAGAGGAAGATGAGACTTTTTGGACATAATGGTTAGAAGAGATTGTTTGGAGAAGAAGATAGTACAGGGAAGAATGGAGGGGAAGAGAAGCAGGGGCAGACCAGCGATGGGATGGACGGATGATATGAAGAGATGGATCGGATCAGTAGAGATGCCAATTACCATCATGGCGAACAATAGAGATGTTTGGAGGACTCGAATGAAGGCCACAGCAGCACTATTCAGTGCCAACTGACGAGAGAGAGAGAGAGAGAGACTTTTTTTGACTTTTCAATACAAAACTTTATTTACAGAACAAATTGTACAAAGAATAAAAACAATGTTTAACCAAAAATAGTAGTTAACAGTAATTACTGTAATAATAATTAAATTCGGTTTACATTGTTAACAAAGGTAATAACAAAGAAACATATGCAAATGAGAAACAATAAAACATTCAAAAATCATAAGAACAATCGAAATAAACAAAGATTGAGTGGAAGAAAGGAGGAAAAAGGGAAAGGGCTCCTCTAAAGGGAGACTACAAGCACCATGGTGGAAGCAGACTCCCCTGAGGATCCCTGGGGTGGGGAGCCACTGGCATTACTGGTGTGGGTCTTAAAACCCACTCCAGCGGCTCCCAAAGAGAAAGGAAAAAGAAAAGGAAAGAGAGAGGACCCCACTCATGAACAGTAGCAAACGCCTTGCCTCCAATCAGAGAGAGATTGGAGCATATATACAGAGAGAGAGAGAGAGAGAGAGAGAGAGAGAGAGAGAGAGAGAGAGAGAGAGAGAGAGAGAGAGAGAGAGAGAGAGAGAGAGAGAGAGAGAGAGACTTTTGACTTTTCAAAGAAAACTTTATTTACAAAGCAGAACAATACAAAATGTACAAATTACAGAATAGAAAACAATGTTTTACCAAAATTAGTGGTTTACCAATAATACTGTAAAAGTAACTAAATTCGGTTAACTTTGTTAACGAAGGTAATAACAAAAATACATTTCATAATGAAAGACAAAAACATTTATAGATCAAAAAACAATCGAAATAAACAAAAGGTTGAGTGGAAGAAAGGAAGAAAAAGGAAAGGGCTCCTCTAAAAGGGAGACTGCAAGCACCATGGTGTAAGCAGATTCCCCTGAAGATCCCCGGGGTGGGGAGCCACTGGCATTACTGGTGTGGGTCTTAAACCCACTCCAGCGGCTCCCAAAGAGAAAGGAAAAAGAGAAGAAAAAGAAAGGAGCAGAGAGAGGACCCCACTCGTGAACAGTAGCATACGCTTTGCCTCCAATCAGAGAGAGATTGGAGTAGCTGTTCACAAGGTGGGTCGAAAAGGGGGAGAGGTGGACCAAGAGGGGTCAGGCAGAGAGAGAGAGAGAAGAGAGAGACTTTTCAAATATAATCTTTATTTCACAAACATTTTAAAAACCAAACATTACAGAAAATTACATTGTATAAATTGTGATAAAAAATAAAACTATGAAAGGCACATTCTGTTAAAAATTCCAGTGAAGTAATAGATACAATATTATATAGATGAAAAAGGATTTTTGTTAAAAAGGAAAGCTGGTGTATTATTATTTGTGCACCACAGAAGGCATGTTTTCAACAAAAATGAAAACGGGTATCCGGGTATCCGAAGTTTCCTGATTTCGGGTATCCGGTTCCAAAAATATCCGGTCAACACACAAAGTTTGTAACTCTATAAGATTATGCAAATACATAACAAAGTCACCGTGCACATGAATGACTGAGGTCGCACTCGCATTCCCTACAATAATAATAATGATTTTGTTTTTTGTTGTATTCACAGAATAAGGTGGACTTACATTATTTCAATTTCGAAGACATTGGCGCAGCAAACGACCCAGTGAAGGGCAACATTTATCTGACTCCAAATGAACCCGTGACCCTGCCAGGAGAACTCACTGTGTCCTTCAATGCTACCGTCGGTGTCACCTTGCAATCGCCATTGAAACTCGTTCTTAATGTTCACAAAAAAGTAAGTTTATGAACAAAATTTTTTAGGCAGAGTTCTCTTTCTGTTGTTGGGGCTTGCCCTTGTGTTTCTGGAACGGCAGCTAAATGCAACCTTTGGAAAAAAGTGCTTTATAAGTATGCAGGCATTTTGTCAAATTTACACTCGAACTTGTTTGTATTTAGGCCCAAGAATATTCACTGCATGAAACACCCAACACAAACACACAGAGAGAGCATTAACAGAGCCATGGGTACAGCCTAGTTGCAAGTTGCAACCTCGTATCTTTTCGAAGACAATGATAGTATCCATCCATGATCTTCAGTAACTGACAGCTTATGTTTTTCTTTACACCTTCATTAAAATTCCCGGCCACCAAAAT